>CM042010.1:137934063-138534063 GCA_023525715.1 Cichorium intybus
GACGCGTGTGACGATAGCGTTGTCACTTATCAATCCATGGAGAAATCACTTCTTTTCCTTCTCCCCCTCTCAAAACCATTCTTAACAGGAGAATGGGGAGAAACCCCATCTAAATACAACTCAACTTTCAAGGTTTGGCATAAATGGTCTCTAAGCTTCCATCCTTTCAACATATAATACCCAAGGGACTACATATTTAATACAAGTCTCAAGTTTTTTAATTTTACCCGAAATAACTCCATTCGATTTCACATAGGTCAACCTTGACCAATAGTTTGGAAATTTGGTAAAAATGGTCCTTTTCACTAAAATCTCTAAAATTAGATCCTTTTATGGTTTAAATCTAATGTCTAACATAATCTAACTCTCCACTTCAACCCTTCACCATAATTTCTCTAACATCTAATTCCTTGATAAGTCAAAGCTAGATATGTTAAGTTTGGCAAATTTGACAATTTTAGTTCTTACGTCTTAATTTCTCATTTTTGGTTAAAATAAATTTGAATCTTTTAACTACTCATCCAAACTTCATTTTTAATCCTTGAATTATAATTCTAGTCATAATATAAATTTTAGATTTATTCTTATTTATTGGTTTTGTTTAATTTATTTCCCAAAATAAAACTTATTTTTATCGATTTCAACCCAAAACTTCCAGGCTTGAAACACAAATGTTACACTTAGGAATGTAAACCCTTAATCTAAATATTAAGAATGATCCTGAATATTCATCAATTTTCGAATCAAGAACCATAGATGCCTTTTTCCCACAGATAACTTCGACAACTAGTAACAGAGTGTTAAAATACATGTTCCTTTGTATTTAACTGGCCTTTCAAAAAATTTGGATTGAGTTCTCCGTTCGGGAATACAAAGAACATTTTAGAACGCGATAAATAGTCCGAAATACGACGAACTGCCCAGAACACGACGAACATTTCATAACGTTAATGATATATCATATTACTATTATTTTAAGTTTTTAACTAAATTTGGTGGCTTTAATTTCAACATGATGGTGTGTACGACACTTCTTTGACCATGTCATGCAAACCTAATCTTGGTCTGCTTATTCATGGAAGGGGGCCCTTTGCTTAAGCATTACATGTTTTGCAAGGAAGTCGTCACAATTCTACTTTCGGGCTAAAGATTTTTGTTTTATTATTGGGCTGTAGTTTGGTGATTATTTCCTAGCTACTTCGTCTGGTTATGGGTGTTTCCTATGATATCAGTGGGCGAGTCAGTAAAGTTGCAAAATATAGTGGGCGTTTTTACAAATTCCTTTGATTAGTTATCGGACAAGGATGTATTCTGAGCATATCTTTTTTACATGTTGGAATTGGCTTTTAAAGGTTGGTATCATCGTCAGCCAATTAAGGAGGAGTACATTGCCCTTGTATGGAATCTTTAGGAGTTCAACATGTGTCTTATGTAACGTCCCAAATTCCAGAGTAAATTTTTCATTCTTAAAAGCGGTTCAATTACATAAAACAAGTTATAAAATAAACCAATTGATTTGGATTCGTTATTTAAAAACATTTAAACCATATTTATCAAAGTAGTTGCAACATTATTCAGTGGAGGACTTGAACACCAAAAATCTGATGCGATACAGTCGCCCGTGCTCTAAAGCTCGATCCAGTAAAAACCTGAAAAACAATTAGGGTGAAAGAGTAAGCACAAAGCTTAGTGAGATTCCCAAAATACCACACGATCTATCACATAAAGCACAATCACTCTTCGGCTGTTAGGCTCACCCCGATCCCCAGTTTTGCCCATTGCTGAATCAAATCATTCTTTGGACTCTCGAGCTTGCCCCGATTCGCCATCATGCTTCAGTCGCCAGAACGAATCCAACGGCTAACACATAGCAATACAAAAGCCTAAACATATACTTTGACCTAGCGAGTCCCTAATAGAAATCATTTAGTTAACTAACGTAAGGAACACCCAGGTTAAACATACATAGCTACATATGGCAGTATAAGACTAACTACGCATGTAACATCACCCATAGTATAGTGAGAAAACTCACCTGATTCGCCAAGCTAAAAGCGCTCCACGCGCATATCCTCGGGTTCCTACAACACGAACCTCCTAATAAGGATAAACGCAACTTAGCAAAACCTAAACCTCATAGAAGCTAAACTCTTAAAACCCGCACCTGAATCTCCCAAGTTTGACCAAAAGTCAAACTAGTCAACAGTCAAAGGTCAACAAGTCAAGGAGTCAGCCCGTACTTAGCGCCGCTATCTCTTATAGATGGCGTCACTAAGTTTAATAAGGTCGTGAACTCCTTTTTAAGAGATAGCATCGATGTCTACATAGATAGCGTCTATCTCTGCTGTTCAGCCTAAATCTTTATTCAGCTCTTAATACGTTAAGCCATGGTCTAATACCTTCTAGAACTCTTCCAAACAGTCTCTAGATCCATAAAAATGCAAAATTTCATGTCCCCAACATGACCGTGCATGCACATGGTCAAGATCTAGGTCAAAAAGAGACATACCCAAGCTTAAACACCCAAGGGAGCTTGGCTTACTCCCAAGATCAGACTAAAAGCTCCAAAAGAGGCTCTATGGACATAAATGTTTGACCTTTTCCACCAAATTCCAAAGAGCAAGCAATAAAGGGACCAAAAACCCACACAAAGTCCCCCATAAACACTAGAACAACCTTAGAACACTAAAAGGGAGAAACTTTCTACTCACAAAGGTCCATAGAATGTAGATCTTGCTGCCTCAAGCTTGGAGAACACCTTCTAGCACCACCTTTTACCTTTCTTCTCTTCAAGAAATCTCCTAAGATGATCTAAAGAGCCAAAAATCACCCAACGAGGCTAAGGATAGGTTAGAGAGAGTTTCAGGAGCTGAAGAGGGTGAAAATGATGGCTCATAGGGTTTGGAGCCCTTAAAGATAGCCCAAAAACCGAAATCTAAGGTTTTGGTGCAAATAGTCGTGGATGGCGTCGCTATCCCTGATAGTGGCCAAGCATGATCTCGACTTGGTTAGCGTCGCTAACCCTTCCTACGTTAACGTAGCTATGCCAAAAAGTGTCACTATCTTCAGAGATAGTGGCTCTATATCTAGTTTTTCTCAAAACTTAGCTTCTTCAAATCCAAACTTGGTCATTCCAGAAACAGGTATTACATCTTATAGTTTAGCAATTTCACTTACTTTTTAATTGAAAATTATTATTTTTTTGATGTAATTATTGGATTTCTTTTGGTGACACGGGCACACATGGAGCATGATAGTTTGGGAGCAATTGTGTAGTCAGTTGAAGACAGTATTTCGAAAACCTAACAAACATATTCATCCATACCGAGTGAGAAAAACAACCTAAAAATGGCGTACACACTACAAGAATTTATATACATTTTCAAGGTAATATAAATTACTTGTAAAGTTATACTTTAATCAATTTATGTTTGCTAATATTATGATGATTTGTTAATTTGACACATTCGAGTTTTGGAGATGTTACCTTTTACCCATAGATTTGGTACTCGGACACCAGATCTGATCCCTTAAGCCATTGTATGGTCAAACCTTAGACAGTTACAAGAGATCAGTTTCTTGACAGCCCTTGATGTTCATTGGGTATGATTATTTTTAAATAATTAGCCTTTTGACTATATTATACATATATATATCTCCTATATGTATCATGAATAATTGGTTTGATATTTGATTAGGAGTATATTGGCCCATATTCTGATTGTAGTGGACACTGGAGGAGCAGTGTGCTGAGTGGTGGTTTTATAGCTCTGTCTGGATGGAGAGTGATATTTCACTTTCGTTGCCACATGCCAGGCACCGTCTCACACACCATCCTACATAGCTCCCATCATCTATCTCATCAAAGTTCACTCATTTTTCACAAACACTTAAGCAAATGAGACGAGATACCGACACAACCCTATCACCATCACCATCACAGGCACTACCACCACCACTGTCGTAGGCACGACCATTACCACATATTAGACCATCACAAATATACCACAAGAAACAGAGGAACCAGATAAGGACCAAATCATAAAGGAGTTACAGAAGGATCTTAATGTTGGATTAGGTGTCTAAGCCATGACTAATAATTAGTATTTACCTAATTAATAGAAGCACAGTCCATTTGGGTTGCCCTCATAGCTGGAGGTTTGGTAGAAAATTCGGTAGAGAGAAAGGTTGATTTATTATGGGATTAATAAATCAACAGGAATTAAATATATGGTTTATTAATATATTAAAGTCATAATATATTAATTAGAAACTATATTAATTAATTAGGAATTAATCTGGAATTAATTGGATTTAATTTGGTGATTAATTAATTAATTAAAGGTGCACGGACTAAAACTGTAATTATTAAATAGTTGAGTAAGTGACAGTGGGAGTAACCAGTGGATTTTGATTTCTATATATGGTATATAGAAATTTCGAAATTAATATAATATAGGATAAATAGGAGTTTGAATTATAAGATAAAAGGTTTATCTTATTTGAATTCAAAAGGGTTTATCCTTAAGGCTTATCAACTGGTTATTTGGAAACTATAAATAGGGGTCCTGGGGAACCCTTATTCTGCGCCAATTTTGACATAAGAAATCTCTGGAATTTTCGATCCTCATCTCTCCTCCTAGCTTGGGTGTGACTTTCATTTGAGGCAGGATATTTTTGCTGCTCAGCTTCCAAGAAATAAAGGTTGGTTATTCTATTTTGATCTTTAGAATTCTTATTGGCCTCTAGGTTTTTTGTTATATGTTCAATAGTAGAAAACATAGATCCTCATAGGTTGCATGTGAACTTAGGTTATTTAGTTCATGGTTTGCAGAAAACCTTTCAGTGGTATCAGAGCCAGGTTCTTGTTTTCTTGTTGAATAGTTATAACTGGTTAGGGTTTAAAGCTTATAAACCCTAATTTTTGTTTGGATCGAAATCTTGGATTAGGGTTTTGGAAACCCTAATCCGCCCCCCCCCCCCCCCCCCTTGTATTTTTCGAAAAAGGCTTTTTAGGGTTTTAGGAGGCTTTCTATTTTTGGTAACTTTAATTGTTTAATTAAAATAGATAACCTTAAACCCAAATTGTTTGAATTCGAAATTTAAGGGTTTAAGATAGGTTTAAAATTAATTTGATTAATTTGGTAATACCTATCTACATTTGAATTAATTTAATTAATTATTAATTAAAAGATAATTCAAAGGATTTAATTAATTTTTAAAAAATTTGCGAAAATTAAGGGTAAATCCGAAAAAAAATATTTTAAATGTTTAAAATATTAAGATTTAATTAATTTAATTAATTTTTAATTAAAAGATAATTAAAACGATTTAATTAATTTCAAATTTGCGAAAAAATTAAAGATAAATCTGAGAAAAATATTTTAAATGTTTAAAATATTAAGATTTAATTATTCTAATTAATTGTTAATTAAAGGATAATTGAATCGGATTTTAAAGGTTTAATTTAATTTTAATTTTAATAGTTAAATTGGTAAAATTAAAAGATAAACCTGGAATATTTTAAAAGGTTTTAAAATACATCTTATATATGTTATTAATTGTTAATACTATATGTATAAGATAAAATTGGTCAGTCAATTCAATAGTAGACCTCATTCACGAAGCTGATCTATAAAGTGGGTTTAAGGAGGCTGCCTATAAAATGGCGGTCTAATGGGTGAACACTCTCGCCCACCGCTCTCCTGATCAGTGGAGGGTCGTTAGCCAAACAGTTTTGATAGGACCGCTTAATCATTAAAAGTATAATGATCAAAGTACTAGAACCATTTACAAAAATCTCAATCTAGTTACTTTAGGGAAAACTGTGAATTTGATGCTAACCCATGAAATTGCACATTGCACTTTATGAAACGTTGGTGGAGCGTGTGTGGTTTACCGGCACACCAATGGGGGTTCATAAAGAGTGGCAATGGGTGTCTCGGGTGTTATCATTGTTGATGGAGCGTGTGTGGTTTACCGGCACATCAATTTGAGATGATAATGGACCCCGAGAGTACCAAGCTAACTTGCATAGTTATTCACACCCGGTTTGTGATCCTCGGCATCCCAGTCACAAACGGTGGGGCATATCCGAGATTAAACATGCTATTGAACAGTTCAATAAATCTCAAAAGAAACTAGTAATTCCATTTATAATAAGATTATATTTTCCACGGTGGAATTGGCTGAATCGTCATTCGCCTACCTTTATAAAATTTGCAAATAGACTACGGCATCCCTCTTCTAGTTTGTAAATTGTTATAGTTGGATCCTAGCCTTATTTTATATTGGGTTATTATAAGGACCGACAAGTATCTAATTAAACTTACCTTCTTTTATAGATGTCTTCTGCTGATCAATCTGCTCCCCACTCAAACTCCAGTGTTCCCTCTATCCTCTCACTGTGTTCCAAGGTTCAATTGAACGGGACAAACTACAATGAATGGATTAGAAATATCAAGATAGCTCTGAGGTACGAGAACAAAGAGTATGTTCTCGAGACCGAGCTTGTCGATATTGACCCTGAAACTGCTACTCCCGAGGAAATTGCCTCGTACCAAAAACATTCTGATGATGCGACCAAAGTGGCCTGCATCATGATCGCCACAATGAACCCCGAATTGCAAAGGATATACGAAGACTACTGGCCCTTTGAGATGCACAAGGAGCTTGCGGAAAAGTTCCGCAAGCAAGAGCGCATCGAGAGGTGCGAGGTGGTCAAGGACTTCACGAATAGCAAACCTAAATATGGAGAGTCCATTTGCACTCATGTGCAAAGAATGCAAGGTTATGTGGAGTGGCTTAGGAAGCTAGCGATGCCTGTAAACGAGGAGTTGGCCGTTGACATTGTGCTCAACTCCTGTTACCAAGATCGGCGTTTATAGTTTAGTGCTTAGTAGTGATGTTAGCTTAGAGTTATTTAATTGTTGCTATTTGCCAGAAATGGAAAGAAACATTATTTCATTTCACGCATTGTTCAGACAAGGATTTCAATTTTCTTTTGATAATAAAATTGGTTCGATTTCTGTTTTCAAAAATGGTATTTTGATTTTTACTGCTTATCCTTGTGATGGTGTGTATGAAACTGTTGAATGTGTTGACAATTTAGGACATAGTGTAAATTATATTGATTCTACTAGTGGTGTAAAAAAGGCATGTCTGTGGCATAGTCGGCTCGGGCACATCAGCAAGAAACGCATCGCCTAACTCCAAAAGGATGGAGTGTTGGAATCATTCGACCTCAGGTCGGATGACGTATGCGAACCTTGTCTGTTGGGCAAGATGACTAAATCACCTTTCAAAGGGTCTTTTCAAAGAGGTGAGGGCCTGCTGGACATCATTCACACGGATGTGTGTGGTCCATTCAGATCAACCACAAAGGATGGCACGCGGTTCTACGTAACCTTTACTGACGATTTTAGTAGATACGGTTATATCTACTTAATCAAGTATAAGTCAGACACCTTTGAAAAGTTCAAAGAGTTTAAGAACGAGGTAGAGAATCAATTAGGCAGGAAGATAAAGATGCTCAGGTCCGACAGAGGCGGAGAGTATCTAAGTATCGAGTTCCTAGACTATCTAAAGGAATGCGGAATAGTTTCGCAGTTGACACCTCCCAGGACACAACAGTTAAACGGTGTTGCGGAGAGGCGCAACCGAACCCTGTTGGACATGGTTTGTTCCATGATGAGTCGAGCTTCACTTCCCATTCACTTCTGGGGGTATGCCTTAGAGACTGCCGCCCATATCCTCAATCTTGTCCCTACTAAAAAGGTTGCTAAAACACCTCATGAAATGTGGACGGGGAAAGTTCCCTCGTTGGCACATATCAAAGTCTGGGGTTGTGAGGCTTTCGTTAGACGGGAGACTCAAGACAAACTCGCAGAAAGAAGCGAAAGGTGTTTCTTCCTTGGTTATCCCAAACAGTCCTTTGGATATCTATTCTACAGACCGAGCGAGGACGTGGTCTTTGTAGCTAGACGAGCGGTCTTTCGAGAGAGAGAGAGCTCATATTCAAAGAGGACAGTGGGAGTACCATTGATCTGGAAGAAATTCAAGAGTCATCAGATGACGCAACCTTAGGAGAAACTAGCAACCAACATGAGGAAGAAGCTCCTCTTGGTCCGACAGATGTATCCTAACCTCTTAGGCGTTCCGGTAGGGTTAGCAAGCCACCCGAGTTTTATGGGTTCCATATAACTTCGGATGGGGACACGTTTGTCAGTGATAGGACACTGATAAATTTGGATGAACCAGCTAACTACCAGGAAACAGTGGCGGGCCCTGAGTCTGCCAAATGGAAAGAGGCCATGGATAGCGAGATCAAGTCCATATATGACAATCAAGTTTGGAACTTGGTTGACAACGTACCAGGTCGAAAGACTGTCGGGTGCAAATGGATCTTCAAGAAGAAGACCGACATGGACAGAAAGGTACACACTTTCAAGGCAAGACTGGTTGGGAAGGGCTTTACTCAAACCCTAGGGGTTGACTATGACGAGAACTTCTCACCAGTAGCCAAGATAAAGTCTATTAGGATTATGCTGGCCATAGCTGCATTTCATGACTATGAAATTTGGCAGATAGACGTCAAAACCGCTTTCCTTAATGGAAAGTTGACTGAGGATGTTTACATGAATCAGCCAGAGGGTTTTGTCGATGCAAAGTATCCCAATAAGGTGTGTAAGCTTGAGAGATCAATCTACGGATTGAAGCAAGCTTCTCGCAGCTGGAATCTTTGTTTCCATGAGAAAGTCAAAGAGTTTGGCTTCTCTAGGAGCGAGGATGAGTCATGCGTATATGTCAAGGCTAGTGGGAGTATAGTCACCTTTCTGGTGCTGTATGTCGATGACATACTGCTCATGGGAAACGATATTCCAACCTTGCAAGATGTCAAGGCTTGGCTTGGGAAATGTTTCGCCATGAAGGACCTAGGAGAGGCTGCCTATATTCTCGGGATAAGAATATTGAGAGATAGGAAGAAGAGACTAATTGGACTTAGTCAGGGTACATACTTGGAAAAGGTACTGAAAAGGTTTAGTATGGAAAATTCCAAGAAGGGAGAGCTGCCTATCCAAAGTAATGCAAAATTGAGTAAGACTCAAAGTCCGAGTACAGACGAAGAAATAGCTGAAATGAGTCGGGTACCTTACGCTTCGGCTGTAGGATCGATCATGTACGCTATGACGTGTACTCGCCCTGACGTGGCTTTTGCTTTAAGCATGGTCATTCGGTACCAGGGTAACCCTGGAAGGACGCATTGGATAGCTGTGAAAAATATACTCAAGTACCTGCGA
Source organism: Cichorium intybus (assembly GCA_023525715.1). Classification (NCBI taxonomy): domain Eukaryota; kingdom Viridiplantae; phylum Streptophyta; class Magnoliopsida; order Asterales; family Asteraceae; genus Cichorium; species Cichorium intybus. The sequence goes on from CM042010.1 coordinate 137,943,363, forward strand.
AGGACAAAGAACATGGTGTTAGTCCTCGGTGGCAGCGATACCTTGAGAGTTGAAGGATATACAGATGCCAGTTTTTAGACGGATAGAGACAGGGGTCGGTCTCAGTCGGGCTGGGTATTCCTTTTGAACGGTGGAGCAGTTACTTGGAAAAGTTCCAAGCAAGAAACAGTGGCTGATTCTACGTGCGAATCAGAGTACATAGCAGCAAGTGAAGCGTCAAAGGAAGCGGCTTGGCTGAAGAACTTTATCGGTGACCTTGGAGTAGTCCCGAGTATTCAGGATCCCTTGGAACTGCTCTGCGATAACGAAGGTGCGGTCGCTTGACAAAGGAACTGCGAGACCATGGAAAGTCCAGACATATCGATAGAAAGTACCACTACATCAGACATAGGGTAGAAGAATGTCACCTCCTTGTAAAGAGGGTATCATCGGAAGATAATCCTGCAGATCCCTTGACAAAGGCTCTGAGTAGGATTAAGCACAATCAGCATGCTAAAAGCATTGGATTAAGAGATAATATAAGTTTTTGTAATTAGATAGGTTATTAGAAACTTGTAACAATGAATTGTATTTGACTTTTGAGATTTAATAATAGAGATTTATTAATGGTTTACTACATTTGTCAATTCTTTATCATTGTGTTTCATTTTCGCATGTTTTACTTCCTGAATAATTGGATTATTCAAATATCCACAGTCGCTCATGCTTTTAGGGAGTAAGTATGAAGCAAGACTGTCATGAATTAGTTGTAGATTGTCTAAGGAGTTAGACATTGCAATAAGATTGTTGCAACATTCATGAGTACTTGGAAATAGAGATTTGAGTATTGGATAAACCCGCGCTCAATGGATTGCTTCATGGATTACATCACGAGCAATATTGAGACGATAATATCTTTTGATCTTTAAGCTAAGACATATGAGTTATGATTTACTAGGCGGTTGTTCATTGATAATACGAAAACGCATCGGTAACTCGGTGTTATAAAACGTGTTGTTGTGAATAATTTTTCTGGTAAAAGACATAAGTATATGAGTCGAAGTTTATTCGTCCCTTGACCCTAACGGGGAACAAATATTTGTAGGCCTCTCGATGAATTTGAAGTTGACTAAAATGGTTGGCCAACCAGGACTAACTTGGTAGTCTAAGAGTCATATGCAAATCGGAAATCGAGGAACAGTGAATCAGACCAGATTGATTTTATCCATGTCTTGAGTCTGAAAAATATCTTGTTGGACGGAGGATCATCTGATCACTTATCTTTGGACAGAACTGACTAGGTTAGAGTTTCGCAGTAGTTTCTAGGAAGCTTAAGGTGCTGGTTAATTAGAGGCTAAATTGGTAATTATAGTCATAGACTTATCCAAGTGGGAGACTGTTGGATTAGGTGTCTAAGCCATGACTAATAATTAGTATTTACCTAATTAATAGAAGCACAGTCCATTTGGGTTGCCTTCATAGCTGGAGGTTTGGTAAAAAATTCGGTAGAGAGAAAGGTTGATTTATTATGGGATTAATAAATCAACAGGAATTAAATATATGGTTTATTAATATATTAAAGTCATAATATATTAATTAGAAACTATATTAATTAATTAGGAATTAATTAGATTTAATTTGGTTATTAATTAATTAATTAAAGGTGCAGGGACTAAAACTGTAATTATTAAATAGTTGAGTAAGTGACAGTGGGAGTGACCAGTGGATTTCGATTTCTATATATGGTATATAGAAATTTTGAAATTAATATAATATAGCATAAATAGGAGTTTGAATTATAAGATAAAAGGTTTATCTTATTTGAATTCAAAAGGGTTTATCCTTAAGGCTTATCAACTGGTTATTTGGAAACTATAAATAGGGGTCCTGGGGAACCCTTATTCTGCGCCAATTTTGACATAAGGAATCTCTGGAATTTTCGATCCTCATCTCTCCTCCTAGCTTGGGTGTGACTTTCATTTGAGGCAGGATATTTTTGCTGCTCAGCTTCCAAGAAATAAAGGTTGGTTATTCTATTTTGATCTTTAGATTTCTTATTGGCCTCTAGGTTTTTTGTTATATGTTCAATAGTAGAAAACATAGATCCTCATAGGTTGCATGTGAACTTAGGTTATTTAGTTCATGGTTTGCAGAAAACCTTTCACTTAAGTGATATCAAAGGCAACTCTTATTCGTTGTCGGTACTATAAAAGCACAATATATTTGTATGTCATGCATTTAGGCTATGTTTGGGGATATCGGTAAACCCTATAGTGGATACACACCCTACTAGTTAGGTTTGGCGATTTCCCTTGATGGGTGTTTGTGGTACATCCATTAATCACGGTGATATTGTCACACCCACACGTGTAGAGATACATAGTTATTTATTTATTTATTATCATTTGATATTATATGTTTATATCATTATTTATTAATTAAAAGACTATAACCCTTAACTTATTCTAGGGTGACACTACTGTTACTTCTTTTTGTTGGATTAGGTGTCTAAGCCATGACTAATAATTAGTATTTATCTAATTAATAGTGGCATAGTCCATTTAGGTTGCCCTCATAGCAAGAGGTTTGATAGAAAGTTCAGTAGAGAGAAAGATTGATTTATTATATGATTAATAAATCAATAGAAATTAAATAAATAGTTTATTAATATATTAAAGTGATAATATATTAATTAGAAACTATATTAATTAATTAGGAATTAATCTAGAATTAATTGGAATTAATTTGATGATTAAATTAATTAATTAAAGGTGCAGGGACTAAAACTGTAATTATTCAATAGTTGAGTAAGTGACAGTTTGAGTGAGTGAAGTGGCCAGCGAAATATATATATGGAAATATATAAATTTCGATTTATATATATATATATATATATATAAGAGATAATTATAGTTTGAATTATTAAGATAAAGGTTTATCTTAATTTGAATTCAAAAAGGTTTATCTCTTAAGGTTTATCTGGTCATCTGATGGAGGCTATAAATAGGGTGCCCCATAACCTCATAACCTGCGATTTTAATACCTATTCTCTCTAGAAATTTCGTTCTCCCCTCTAGCTCTTGGGTGTGACTTCATTTGAGGCAGGACAATTGTGCTGCTAAGCTTCCAAGAAATCCTAAAAGGTTAGTTTTTCTGATTTGGATCTTTTAGTTTATTTCTTCTGGCCTTTAGGAATTTGTTATATGTTCAATTAGAAGAAAACATAGATCCTTATACGTTGCATGTGAACTTAGGATTTTTAGTTCATTGATTTTCATAAAACCCTTCAGTGGTATCAGAGCTTTTTGGTTGTTTTCTTGTTGAACTGCTGTAATTGTTTTCCTAAAAATTAGGGTTTATAGCTTCTAAACCCTAATGGGGCTGAAATCGATTTAGGGTTAGGGTTTTGAAAACCCTAGCCCCTCCCCCTTATGATTTTCGAAAAATATGCTAGGGTTTTAGAAGGTATTCTATTTTTGGTAACTTTAATTTGATTAATTAAATGGATAACCTTAAACCCCTTATTTGAAATCGAAAATTAGGGGGTTTAAGATAGGTTTTAATTAATTTGATTAATTTGATAAAACCTATCTACATTTGAATTAATTTAATTAATTGGTAATTAAAAGATAATTCAAGGATTTAATTTAATTTAAATTTAATTGTTTTAAATTGGCAAATAATTAAAGGATAAATCCTAAAAATATTTTAAAAGGTTTAAAATATAAAATTTAATTAATTTAATTAATTGGTTAACTAAAAGATAATTAAATCGTTTTATAGGTTTAATTTAATTTAAAATTTAATAGTTTAAATTCCAATAACTTAAAAGATAAACCAATAACATTTTAAAGGGTTTAAAATTCATCTTATATATATTATAATTAAATGTTAATATTATATGTATAAGATTTAATGGTTAGTCAAATCAATAGTAGGCCTCATTCACGAAGCTGATCTATAAAGTGTGTATAAGGAGACTGCCTATAAAATGGCAGTCTAATGGGTGTCCACTCTCACCCACCACTCGCCTGATCAGTGGAGGGTTGTTAGCCAAACGGGTTTGATAGGACCAACTTAATCTCATTAAAAGTATAATGTCATTAATGAAAGTACTAGAACATCTTTACAAAAAATCCCAAAATCTAGTTACTTTAGGAAAAATGTAAATAGATGCTAACCCATGAATTTGCACATTACACTTTATGAAACATTAGTGGAGCGTGTGTGGTTTACCGGCACACTAATAGGGGTTCATAAAGAGTGGTAATGGGTTTTTCATGATTTATCATTGTTGATGGAGCGCGTGTGGTTAACCGGCACATCAATTAGAGATGACAAATGACATTGAGAGTACCAAGCTAATTTGCATGGTTATTCACATCTAGTTTGTGATCCTCGACATCCCAGTCACAAACAGTGGAGCACATCCGAGATTAAACATGCCATTAAAAAGTTCAATGAATCTCAACAGATCTAGGAATTTCATAAGATGAAATTGATAAGTGTTTATCTACCTCAATGACCATTATGTTGTGATTACGGCATCCCTCTTCACACCATAGTTGGGGTATTTTGGATCCTAGCCTTATTAAATAACATATTGGGTAATTATTTAATAGGATCAATTAAACTAATAAATTCTGGTTATTTTATAGATGTCTAGTGTCAATTCTCCTCTTTCTCCTCCTTCACCAATTTCTGAAAGCATCAGAATGCACCTGCCAGATATGGAAAGGCTGACTGGCCTGAACTATATGGTATGGCTTCATAAATAGAGAATAGTTCTCTATTTTGCTGGCATGCCATATCTGACTGAGTGTCCACTCCCCAAAGCATGACATCACACAGTAGCTTGTGATGAGCATGACTCCTTGGTTGTTAAGTCAAGGAAAGTTCGTTGCCTAATACTATTGATCATTGACCCCGAGTTCCGCAGGAATTTAGAATTCCTAGGGTCAGATAAGTTAACACAACTAGTTGTGGAAAAGTTCCATTTTAGGTTGAGAAAGGACGAGCTAAGATCTTCAAAGAGTTTGAAGTGTGCAGGAAGTAGCACCAATTCATATGTTCTCAAGACTGAGAGACACATAGGTGAACTTATGAATTTGGTCCCCTTTTGATCAGGAGTTAAAGCTTTAGCTCGACTCGCTGATCCATACATCCTGATGTACAGGAAGGGAAACCAGATAATACAATCGTGGATATGCATTCAATGTTGACTCTGTATGAGTCGTTCATAGAGAAGCATAGTTCCATTGATTCAGCTGCTTCGGGATTAAGTCCAGTAATAGGACACATTAAGAAATGATCCAGATCGTCTGGATCGGTTCCTCGATGTTTCAAACTGGGAATCCATAGGGTAGGACACAGTCACGGAAAGATTGGAAAATGCTCCGAAGCCGAACAGTTTGGCAACTCAGGAATATCTTAAAACTCAGAACCCCTGATCCTTAATTCCTTGATACAGGATGTGTTTCTCACATTTGCTCTGTATGAATGGACTCTGTAGGATGTGGGATGTTGTTGCATAGGAGCATATTCAGACTGGATCTGAAGCTCATGCAGTTTTAGAGTTTAGTTAGATATTGAAATCATCGTATTAGCTTATTAGATACGTATGACATTGTCTATCATATAATACATTGTTCAAGGATTTTGTTTTAATAAAATTGTCAATTTTCTTTTAACACATGTTGTTTGAAATATCCTTGAAATGTTGTATGATTGTGTTGAATGCATGATTAGTAATAACTTGAATATTGATACATCCAAAGTGTTTGGATTTAGGAATTGTGTCCCTTATGATTGTTAAGACAAATGTTGTAAGAATCAATTCAACCAAAGGTCCAGTTGGACAGGACTTTGGAATCATTTGACTTAGAGTCTCATGATAAGTTGAGTTCTTAATGTGTCAAGAAATGAATCACCCAAAGATCCAGTTGGACAGGACTTTGGAATCATTTGACTTAAAGTCAGATGATGATTAAGTTCTTTATTAAGCGCATATGGCAAGAAATGAATCACCCAAAGATCCAGAGGATAGGATTTTGGAATCAGTTGACTTAGAGTCAACCGAAGATTGCAAATCTTGAACATAATTAACAAAGTCATAAGTTTACATAGATATGTAAAAGGCATTGAGATTAGGAGCAACGGACCCATCTGTTGCTGTGTATTGCTCAAATCTTCAAACAAAACACAATTGTTTGTACTTCACGATATTTGTCATTCAATATGACGAATATGGCTTCGCTTATCAGAATAAGCAATTGAATTGAAACCTTGAACAGTTCAAGGACTTCAAAGGAAGTACAAGATCCGCAGAACCTGAGTGACAACATAAACTGGGAAAATGTTTCACAGTTCATTCTCTTCCAAGAACATTAATAAGTTATAATGTGTCTTAGGGAAGATGATGGAGCATTGGTCGAAACAGTTCGATCCTCAATGTTTGAGATACATTGTCAATTAGTTTCCAATAAATTGAATTCTAAACCAGTCAGACCATATTCCGACCACATTCTAGACTAAGTAGGCTTTGGAGACACTGCTGAAATGTGAAGCTGGGATTATCCCACTTGCACATAGAGAGTCTAGGGTCTTGTAGTGTTCGTCTGAACCTCATGACTAGCCTGAACCTGATCAGCAATGTCGTTTCACTGGCTATCCTGCTGTAACTGTAAAAGAATAGCTCTTTTAGAAAGAACTCATGTTCTAAGGAAACAGTGGGAGTTGGGACAGTCCTGAATGAGTTCAGGATTAGCCAAGTGAAAAAAAAAACATTTAGTCATCACTAGGCTTGGAACAGAAATCAGATTTCTGTTCTAAAATTGACATAATCTCCTCTTGACCAGTAGTATTGATCACCATCATAAGTAGTTATGATCAGGGTGACATACCGATTGGTGGTAAAACACTATAGTTGGTACGGATTTATAATCCGACTACTTGGAAGCATTGGTGAGCCCGGCTGCTGCCAAACAAGAGAACCTTAGAGCGAGATACAGTCCATATGGCATTTTGATTGATTTTACACCTGGTCTAAAAACCAGTGGGAGTAAATCAATCATCAAAAGAATACAGCATGGACAGAAGCGTACCTTCAGAACATCTGGTTGAGTGAGACGATACTCAGAGTCAAGTAATTGGCTCCGAGAGGAACACTCTCAATAGAAGATGAAATCCGAAAGGATACTGCATATTGTAAGTCCGTAGTGGAGCGCGTGTGGATCATCGGCACACTAATGGGGGCTCACAAAGAATATGCCAGTATAAAGGTACATGGGCCCGGGATTTCCCCATAGGCATCTCGTAAGAATGGATATTCAGATTCTCGAAATATGCCAATGGATTGGATTTGGGGAATGTGCTGAAAGATTTCCATTAAGATGTCAGAAAGGGTTTGGATTCACAAAATGTGCCAAAAGTTTTGGATTCTGTGAATAGTCCATAACCGTGTCAAAGCTAGTAGGAGTATCGTTGTTATCTACTATCTCCATATGTGAGTTCTAGGAAACGTCTCCTTTCATTACAAAGTGTAATGACTTGGTGTTAAGAGACGGATCGCTGTGAAAGACTTAATAGAGATACGACATACTCAAGTGGTTGTAAACATCTATAAGATAGATCGAAACTCTGCCAAGATGATCTTGATGAGATTCAAGATTCATAGCACCAGGAAACGATTTTCCTATCATTGCAAAGTGTGATGACTTGGCATGAAAGAAATAAAGAAGGTGCAACATACTCATGTAATTCACAGTCATCTATTGGAAAGATGAAATCGCCAGCATAGACCTAGCCATTGTAAGCATGATCTTGATAAGATTCAAGATGCACGAGAAAAGTCTCCGAAAGGAAAATAGTTTTTCGAAAATCATGACACAAGGATTATAAATAATCCTTGGATTCCGAAAGGGTTTGGAATATGATTACATCGGGTTCCACAAGTTTTGGATCGATCATAAAGTCATGAACATGTCCTGATAACTTAATGCTTAGGGCATAGTAAGTTGGATTCAGGACATTGCCTGGCTGGGAATACTGGATAGATTGGTTGAACTCAAGTGAGAATTCATTAGGAAAGTCTTAGGGTGAAAGTGATAGTATTAATTTAAAAGATTTTCAAAGTGGTAATTATTAACATCAGGACATGATGTTAAAGGACTTCATGGTTAAAGAGTCTCGTTGGTATTCTGATGGAGCGCGTGTGGTTCACCGGCACATCATAACACCTCGAAATAGTCTTAGGTTGCAGTTAAGCAGACTAAAGACCCCAGAACCATAGGAAGTCACAGTACACATTACCAGAATAGAGTTAGAAGAGAAATTAACAGGATAACTTATTGAGATGTTATCGGATGAGCATCCGATTGGATCATCTGCAATAAAGTGTATAGGTATAAGATACTTTGGATGCATAGAAAGAGTGTAAGGTTCATAAAGACATAGATGTAAAATTAGAATTGAAAGTTTAAAAGAAATCATGAAACCGATAATAGTTTATGACAAGGTCCAACCTGGTGATTACTTTGTGGAGACTCGGTAATAAGCAAGAGTAGCTGCCAGTCAGATCTTTATGTTTCGCTTTTGCATGTTTTACTTCCCGAATAATTTAATTATTCAGAAAGGTCCACAGTCGCTTATACTTTGGGAAGTAAGTATTGAATCAAGACTGTCATGAATTGCTTTGTAGACTGTCTAAGGAGTTAGACATAGCAATAGGATTGCTACAACATTCATGAGTACTTAGAAATAGAGATTTGAGTATTGGATAAACCCACGCTCAACAGATTGCTTCATGGATTATATCACAAGCAATGTTAAGACGATAATATCTTATGATCTTGAAGTGGATAGATATGAGTTATAATTTACAAGGCAGTTGTTCATTGATAATACGAAAACGCATCGGTAACTCGATGTTATAAAACGTGTTGTTGTGAATGATTTTTCTGGTAAAAGATATAAACATATAAGTCGAAGCTTATTCGTTCCTTAACCCTGATGGGTAATAGATATCTATAGGCCTCTCAATGATTTTGAAGTTGACTAAAGTGCTGGCCAGCCTGGACTAAATTGATGTGTTCAATTAGAAGTTCTAAAGTCATAAGCAGAATCGGAAATCGGGAAACAGAGTATCGGACCGAGATTGATCTCAATCCATGTCTCGTGTCTGAAAATATCTAGTTGGACGAAGGATCATATGATCACTTATCTATGGACAAAACTGACTGGGTCAGAGTTCGACAGCAGTTTCTAGGAAGCTACAATTTGCTGATTAATTAGAGGTTAAATTAGTAATTATAGTCATAGACTTATCCAAGTGGGAGACTGTTAGATTAGGTGTCTAAGCCATGACTAATAATTAGTATTTATCTAATTAATAGTGGCATAGTCCATTTGGGTTGCCCTCATAGCAGGAGGTTTGATAGAAAGTTCAGTAGAGAGAAAGATTGATTTATTATATGATTAATAAATCAATAGAAATTAAATAAATAGTTTATTAATATATTAAAGTGATAATATATTAATTAGAAACTATATTAATTAATTAGGAATTAATCTAGAATTAATTGGAATTAATTTGGTGATTAAATTAATTAATTAAAAGTGCATGGACTAAAACTGTAATTATTCAATAGTTGAGTAAGTGACAGTTTGAGTGAGTGAAGTGGCCAGCGAAATATATATATATGGAAATATATAAATTTCTATATATATATATATATATATATATATATATATATATATATATATATATATATATATATATATATATATATATATATATATATATATATATATATATATATATATATATATATATATATATATATATATAAGAGATAATTATAGTTTGAATTATTAAGATAAAGGTTTATGTTAATTTGAATTCAAAAAGGCTTATCTCTTAAGGTTTATCTGGTCATCTGATGGAGGCTATAAATAGGGAGCCCCATAACCTCGTAACCTGCGGTTTTAATACCTATTCTCTCTAAAAATTTCGTTCTCCCCTCTAGCTCTTGGGTGTGACTTCATTTGAGGCAGGACAATTGTGCTGCTCAGCTTCCAAGAAATCCTAAAAGGTTAGTTTTTCTGATTTGGTTCTTTTAGTTTATTTCTTCTGGCCTTTAGGAACTTGTTATATGTTCAATTAGAAAAAAAACATAGATCCTTATAGGTTGCATGTGAACTTAGGATTTTTAGTTTATTGATTTGCATAAAACCCTTCACTTTTAGGGTCATGATGATGCACCCTAATAAGAGGATGATGTCATTGAGGTGTCTCAGTCACCTTTCCAAATCCCACCATTATACATAAGGCATAAAAAAATGACATACAAACCTTCAGTTTGGTTGAGGTCTCCTTAGTTATAGATGAAGAAGAAAGGCAGGACATGTGTACATCCTGTTGAGAAAAGTGTGGAGTCTAATCTGAACCAGAGAAGTCCAGATGACCGAATAGATTCAGTTGTATGAAGCAACCAGAAACAGAGGCGAAGATTTTCCAATACTATTGAGGTCTACGCCTCAGACAAATCCTCAGTCCTCGTTCAAGGAAGTCCTTCGCTCTGGTCAGACTAACCAAAACGAATCGACCGTGGAAGAAGATATCACGAGTTAGGTGCATCTCATCCAGAATGACAATATTGCTTTTTCAGTAGATCAACAGAAGGGTTGGAACCGAAGAATATTGGATCAGCGGGACCGAGGAAGTTTACACATCGTCCGGACTAGAACATACGTCTTCGGTTGGGCATGCAAAGAAGGCATCTAAGATAAACAGCAGGAGCTAATGGTGACCAAGGAGGTTACCAGACCGAACATTTGTGATAAAGAGAGAACTTCGTCCGGATGGAAAAGCCATGTTAGAGGAAGCTTATACCCAGTATCTTCTACAGATCACAGTTCACCGTGACAACAATAGCTTGGCTACAGTCACTAGAGTGAATGCATCAACAACAGAAGAAGGTAGAGTGTTAGAAATAGTATATAAGGTCATTAAATGTTGGTGATATTTCTAATAATAGAATGATTCCTTTGAGTTTCCATCATGACCCAGTAAAAACAAATAATGAAAGAAATAAATTAGGAGAAATTAGTTTATTAATTTGTCATGTTATGATAAATTAATTATAAACTAATTAGTAATTAATTAGAAATTAATTATAAATTAATTTGGAAGAAATTAATTATAGGGACTGGATGTTAATTAATTAAAGATTTTAATTAATTAAACAGTCCATGAGGCAAAGTGGAACGAGGCACCTAAAGTTTGGAACCCTGATTGGGCTTCCCTATACATAGAGAGCTAGGGATCAAACCCTAAGCACTCCTTTGCCTCCTCATTGAACCGCCATTTTATCTTCCCCCTCCCTTTTGGCGATTTTTCCAAACTCTTTTAGGGCTTGTGCCTCCTGCCTCCTCCCCAATGGAACCTCTGTCAGTCTGATTTTTTTGGTGTTCTTGGGTGTGAATCAAGAGAGTGATTATGGTTTGGATACTTATATCCAAATAAATGTATGAATTATGATTCTTTCTTTAAGTTGCAACAATTGATATGAACATCATCCTTGCATGATTTTTTTTCGAACTTATGATTTGATCTTATTAAGTCTTCGTTGTGCAATATGATTTTGTTATTTTGTGATCAAATCCATTCGGTGATATCAGAGTCTGTGTTCATAGGTTGTATAAACTTTTACAAAAAATAGTTAAATGGCTAAACGCGTATATACGAAACATAGTATATTACTATTTCCTGTTTATAACCCTAACATATTATAATTTAGAAGCTTATTTTAATATGTATTTTAATTGTCTAATCAGTATTTGTTCACCAAATTTTATTCACAAACATTTTCTTTTGAAATCTTAAAAAGTGAATATAAATATATAAATATATACTTTTACTATGATCAGCTCATTTTCTGTTATAATGTTTTTACTTTCTTTTTTCTTAAAAATATCAAATACCAAATAAACGATGATCTTTTTCTTACATGGGAGTCGTATGAATCAACGTACTGGAATCACCCATTGACTCTGGTATCAAGCATAGCCGTTGGATCAAATGTTTCAACCTTGGCCATCCGATGGGAATACCAAAACTTGATCTGACCGTCAAATATTTACAAAAATTGAATTTCAAAAGCTCAAGAGAGGGAGGAACAAAGCTACGAAAGAGGAAGCCTCTATTTTGCTTCTCTTTTTTCCCCTTTTCGATTTCTCATCTATTTATCGCATCAAAATTAATTTCGTCTTTCGTCATAATTACTGGCTTCGTATGCTTTCACGACGTTGCGTGGATCGACGTTGTGTTGATTTGAGGCCAATCTTTGACGAATTCAAGTTGTGAATCTGAGCTGTTGGAGTTGAGTGATAAAAGCTTTTGATGATTTTTTCTCTGGGTTTTTCTGGGGTTAATTTCTGATTCCAATAGTTGTTGAATTTGGTATCAAATTGGGAAATTTAGTGAACAATTTGATTGCTTGTTCCTTTCTTTTCCTCTAAAAATTTTATTCAGAAGACAATTTGAAATTTGAATAGATAAGAATGGAGAAAGGTGAAGGTGGAGGGGATTTGAATTTCCCTCCGAAAAAGACTCAAACCGAGGCTACAGAGGCAGCGGCAACGACGACAGCGACGGATTTCCCGGCGGCAAAGAAGCTCGCGCGCCAGCTGGATTTTAATAGTGTTGGTGGCAGTGCATCAGTTACGCCGACTACCGTTGTATTCCCCGAGCATCCTCAACGGCTGATGGCAGCACAGATGCAACAACCACCGCCGTCCCCTTCACAGCCAAAACTGCTGCCGCCGCAACCACAACCACAACCGCAACTACATCCACAGCCACACCCACATCCACATCCAATACCGCTGAATCCATCGATGCAGCAGTCTCATGTTGCAACCACTCATCAACAACCACCTATAAGACCTGCGTAAGTATTCTACATTATGCCTAATCAAAACTCCAGTAAGGAGTTTCTGATTTAATTATAATTCAACATTAAAGGGCATTTGTACCGATTCAAATCAAGCGTATTTTGCAAAAGTTCAAGTCTTCCATTCAAAAGTTAATACTTTCTCTTCAATTAGACAGTAAACAATAAGCATAATCTGGAGATTGATACTCTTTAGTTTCCTTCCCTCTGATTTTACTCTCCTTTTAGGATTAAAACATAAACTGTACTCACACTGATACACTGAATATTGTTAGATTGAATAACTATATCTCAGGACCAAGGTGCATTTTCATTCTGTATTTTGGGCTTATTTTCAAATAAACTCATACAAACTTTATCTGCTTTGGGACTGCTCTGTGCCTTGAACTTTATAGTAGCCAACAGAAATTACATAATGATGGTGTAAAGTTTGGCAGTTTGCAACAAATTCCTTATCAATTATCCAAAAACAATACTCCTTTTAACTCATATTAAATAAAATGTTTGGCTAGACATATAACTTAACAAAATCCTGTAGTTATTCAGGTGAATCATTTACCTGGCTTCATAACATTTTAACAAAGATATTCTTTTGGGATGGAGGGAGTACTAAGTTTTAAATGCAAAATAAAAATTAATAGTTTGCCATATACATGGATGTTTATAACTTATGAACTATGAGAATTGTTAGCATTTTTAGAAGGTGCTTTTGGTAATTGATGAATTGTTTTGGCTAGCAAACTTCTCAAACAATAACAATATTTCCTTTTCATAAATTGGCCAATTCCCTTTTAATGGCAAACACATCTTTTTCTTATTTTTGTACATTGTAAATGATGTTTCCCTTGATTTTTCTGCATTTAATGAGGCAAACAAAATAGTGTAAGAGTATATAATCTTTATTAAGAAGTAAGAACACTATAATACAATCTTTTTACTTGCTAAAGGGTAGTCTCAAGTCTCAACATTGTCTATTAATTCATTAATTGTTATAACAACTAATATTTTCCCTTTTCAGGAAAATTGAATCTCCAAAAGCACGACCAAGACAAAATGTTGAAATAAAAGATGGTACTCCAAAGAAGCAAAAGCAATGCAACTGCAAACACTCAAGATGCTTGAAGTTGTAAGTATAATAAATCTAATTATATGATAGTTTTTTTAGAGTTTATAAACATATTTGTGATATTATGGGCAGATATTGTGAATGTTTTGCATCTGGAATTTATTGTGATGGTTGCAATTGTGTAAACTGTCATAACAATGTTGAAAATGAAGCTGCTAGAAGAGATGCTGTTGAAACTACTTTGGAACGCAATCCAAATGCATTTAGGCCTAAAATTGCTAGCAGTCCACATGGAAACCGTGATAATAGGGTGAGTTTTTTTTTTTTTTTTTTTTTTTTTTTTTTTTTTTAATTTATAATGAAAACATACAATTGGTTTTGCAAAATATAAAAAAGAACAACATACTTTTGGTCATTTAACTATCTTTTGTAGTGAGTAGACCATTATACCTTTTAAATAGTTTGTCCTCGTTATCCAGTTTTGGACAAGGTTAAAATGTAGAAAAGTACAATGTACTTTCATCATTTTATTGATTTAGCCATTGTACTATCGTTTTTTATTGTTATTATAATAACAGTTAGGTGGCTAAATCGATAAAATGGTGAGACTTGAGAGTAAATTGTGCTTTTCTGTAATTTTCCCCGATTTCAAAACCGGGTAACAGGAAAAGTGTTTTTTTATAAATGGTCAAAAAAGTATAATGGTTTAATCACTAAAGAAACAATTAAACTGGCTAAATTGACAAACTGTTAAAAGTGCACGTGCCTTTATGTATTTTTCCCTTTATTATAATACTATCTCTTTATAGAACCCTACTTTCATCTTTCTGTTACACATATGAGAAAATTGCAAGATTCCCATTTTGGGAAAGTTCCAAAAGTTGCTATAATAAACAAAGAAACGAAAGTACATTGCTATTTCTTGTATTTATCGGTATTTATTGTTACATTTCAGGAAGAAGCCGGTGAAGTAGTTGTATTAGGAAAACACAACAAAGGCTGCCATTGCAAAAAATCGGGATGCTTAAAGAAATACTGTGAATGTTTTCAAGCAAACATTCTTTGTTCTGATAATTGTAGATGTATGGATTGTAAAAACTTTGAAGGAAGTGAAGAAAGACAAGCCCTTTTTCACGGTGATTCCGCCAATAACATTGCATACCTTCAACAGGCGGCAAATGCCGCCATCACCGGAGCAATCGGGTCCTCCGGTTACGGATCACCGCCCGTCTCCCGGAAAAGAAAGGCCCAAGAACTCTATTTTGGTGGGCCCGTTGAAAAAGATTCAAATCTTCATAGGATTCCACAGTTTCAACAAACAAATCATGTTAAAACTTCGGTTCCTTCTTCTTCTTCTTCAATGTCTCCTGTTCCGGGCCCACGTGTTGGTAATGTTGCACCGGTGGGCCCTTCAAAGTTTACGTATAGGTACGTGAAATAGCAACCTACTTTTGTTTTATTAAAATGTTATTGAAACTAACTATTTGATGATGGTTGTATTTAGGTCTCTTTTAGCAGATCTTATAAGGCCAGATGATATAAAGGAGCTTTGTTCTGTTTTGGTGGTATACGCGAATGAAGCTGCCAGAATGCTTGCAGGTAATTAAACATAAATTTAGTAAATAGTTTTATGGTAAATTCAAGGAATAGCAATGTACTTTTATTTATTTGTTTTTTATTTTAATAAAATACAGATGATCAAAGAGATAACTCGGATGCATCGGCATTGAAAGAACCGGAAACCGAAAAAGTGGTGGGAGATGACCCTTCGAGTGGGGCCCACGGTGATAAAACGAGCCCAAATGAGTCTGGATCAGATGGGCCCGATGGCCCAAAAGGGCGGCCCATGTCTCCCGGGACTTTAGCATTGATGTGTGATGAACAAGATACGGTTTTTACTGCTTCAAATTCTATAGGATTGGGTCCCAGTGGGGGCCACGTGGCTTCTCAGATGCCAAATGGTCAAGTGCTGACCGAAACTTATGCTGCCCAGGAAAAAATTGTCCTGACCGCGTTCCGGGATTGTCTTAACCGCCTCATCACTTTTGGAGAATTAAAAGGTGAGTTCCTTTTTTTGAGGTTGAATGCGAGAAATAGCAATGTACATTTTCATTGTTTGGGAAATGTCTGAAATACCCTTAGATGAATTTAGGAATCTTGTGGACTAAATTTTGGATTATGTAATGATAGGTAATGAAAAGATGAAAACTTTCCAAAAATAGAATCGGGGTGTATTGTGTCGAGATTTATAAGGGAAGTTCTTAAAGATTAAGTGTTGATTGGTACATATGGATAGCGTTTTTCGTTGTTTGTCAAATGACATAAATACCCTTTAGACAAAATTAGATGTCTTGTTGCCCGGGTTGAATTTTGTAATGATAGATAATGAAAAAGATAGTTAATTGTAACTTGAAAACTTTCCAAAAATATACAAAAGGATATTCTCTTCCAAAATTGATGATGGGAAGTTCTTAAAGATAGCAACTTTCTACTTCTGGAATTTTTTGATAGCCTTTTGATAGTTTGTCAAATGTCTGAAATACCCTTTGGCAGAATCAGGAATCTTGTGGACCCAAATCAAATCTTGTAATGATAGACAATGAAACACATAGTTAATTACGACTTGAAAAACTTCCCAAAAATAAAAATGAGAGTTCTTAAAGATTGCAACTTTCCAAAAATAAATGAAAGTACGTTGCTATTTCTTGCATTTACCCCAAAATAGAAATAAGGGTATGCCCTACCAAGAATCCAAGATTCATAACAGGAAGTTCTTAAAGATTGCAACTTTCCATTTTCGGTTTTCTGATCATGTACTACTTGTAACTGCATAATGTACAACTCACCATAGCATAATCCTTCTTCATGCTAACTTTATTTCCATCTTACAGAAACACAATGTTCTTCATTGGCCAGAAGTGATTCAGGAGGTCAAAGTCAAAGTCAAATGGAAGTGACCGAAAGCAACGGGACATTTGAAAATAACGGGACACATATAAAATTCCCTTTTCGTGCTGAAAATGGAGAATTAAAATGAAACCCTGAAAAAAGAGAGAAAAATTGATTAGCAAATTAAGGGTGCATGCATCATTGTTGGCCATCCTTCATTGTTAGATTACTAACATGAATCCTTTTTCTATTTTTAATTTATATTTTACATTTTTAACATAGTTTTTTTGTTGATGAATATTAGAGTGTTGAGGTAGGGATTGTGATAGTGAAGGTGTAATGTAATATGTGAGTGTGATCTTTGTGTATACTGCCACTATGATGGATCCATGGAGTTTTATTTGTTTTTCTAATAAATTACAATTTTTACTAATATTTTCTTTTGTGTATGTTTTGTAATTCAAGTTTGTAACCATTTATTGTGCTTTTTGTACGTGATAAATTACAACGTTTTTTCCTAGTTCCACAAGAACACAAAATAATTGTCAAAAAAGCGATTTCGCATTGGAGTCTGCAATTTCGCATCAGAGTCCACAATTTCGCAATGGCACACTATGAAACTTAAAAGGAACAAAATGATATCTTCTTTAAATAATGATTTCGTAATGAGATCCACAATTTTACAATGACACACTTCGAAACCTAAAAGGAACAAAACGACAGTTTTTTATGAAAATGAAAACTAAATTTCCTAGGAGCCCCCCTACGAAATGCATGGCTAATGTGAAGTATGATAAAAGTTTTTGGCAATTAGATTTGTCTTTTTCTAAAAAAATATATATAATTCTTTAGATTTAATTTAAAGGCTATATTTGACAAACTAACTGAAAAACTAGGTGTTAGCTGAAAAGCTAGCGACTAACTGAAAAACTAGCGGGTGGCTGAAAAGCTAGCGACTAACTGAAAAGCTAGTGGGTAGCTGAAAAACTAGCGACTAACTGAAAAGCTAGCTGATAATAAATGACGTTTGGTAAAAACTAGTTTTATAAACTAGCTGGAAAACGTAAAATGACATAAAATGACATACACAAAATTTATCAATACGTGTATATCCATATCCTGTTATATTTTGAAGGGTAAATTTTGAAGAAACTATTTTAGATGTTACTCATACCGACATTTTAAAAGACTAAGCTAGCTTATATGCTAGTTTTTGGTACGCCATGTAACGCCCCAATTTTTTTCAAACCATTTATATTACATAAAAGCATATTTTACAAAATACGGTTCAACAAAAACCATTGTACTTGTTTAAATACAACAAGGGGGTGTTACAATTACATATCAAACAACCATAAGTTTAAGGGAAATGGATTCAATAAAATACCAATACATGGAAGCTGTATCCAGCTCCACTCCTTTGCACCCTAGGATTTATTTCGCAACTCCAAACTATCTTACAACTTTGTACCAGAACCTGGAATACATGGCATAGAAATAGAATACGTAAGACAAAAATGTCTCGTGAGTTACATGAGTTTTAGACACTCTTTTTCAACCTCTTATAAGAATTTTATAATATAAACACTTGCCAAAACTTTATAGTATTAATATACTATAACTTTTTATCTTTCAAAACCATTTTATATCTTTCAAAACTAGCTTCTTTCTTACTTTCTTTGACTGGTTTTATAAACTTGCTGGATTTTTATACTTAGGGCTTTAATCACTTTAAGTGATACCCCAAGTCTCTACAGCTAGAAAGAACGAATCAATCCTCACAGTAGAAGTGCTGAGGCAGCCTACTTCGCGAAGGGGTTTTCCCCAGTAGACTCCTTACCTAACCCGGGTAGGTTGGAACATAGTTCCCTTACTAACATTGCTAGCTACAATACCAGTCATATATAAAATTACTTTCTGAAAACTGAAACAGTACTTGTACATATAATGGCTAAATGCCAAGCTTTAGACTTAAACATGCTTTTACCATAATCTAGGCTATTGCCAAAATCATACTTTCAAATATAGCAGTTTACTTTCCATATAAACTAGGAAATAAATCATTCTTGCAAATATTTTCACACATAAAAATATTATATGAAAATCTGAAAAATACTTACTTGCTTGCCATGTATCCCAAAATGGATAAAAATACTACATGTACTCACCTTATAACTCTTGAAAAGTCGATTAGACGTCCCTCGGTTCTTTACCCTTTCGGTGACCAATTACTTGACTTGCACCTATACGTAATATATGATACATTAATTTTACATTCTAATTGACTCTATAACATGTTAGAGTCCTTATTATACCATTAATGGTCAAAACAAGTGTATAACTCTTGAATGACCAATATTAGTTAAATCGTATTTTATACGTATTTTACTACAGTACCATCGGAGGGTCGTATTTCGATTCCGATAAATTTTTATGAAGTTTTGGACCATAATAGACCTATGTTTAAAATTTGAGGTCAAACGGACAGGTATAGATCAAAATTACAAAATCTAAAACCACTTGGCAGAGGACTTGGAACAAAACTGCATTTTCACTCTGCCGCGATGGCGCATCGCGCCCAGGTGAGGGGCGCGTCGCGCCTGCTGAACAGCAGTCCAGAATTTCCCGATTTTTATGCTACAAATTTCCATTTTCTCATATTAAGTGTTTAATACTCTGCTTAATCGATAGGGGTTTGTTCCAAAACCAAAACCCTTCATTTACTTCAAGTTTTAAACTATTAGAATCAAGTTAATCACAAGAACTCACAATCTAGGGTTCTTGATCAAAATCTCAATTCTTGAAAAATAGCAACCTACTTCCATATTCTTGAATTAAGTCCTTTTAGCATGACTTACTGGAAGTGTTAAGCCATTTAAACTACATGATTCATGACTGAAATTACAAATTTCAGTTTCCATAAAAACCCATCAAGAACAATCTAGGTTAGAACTTGGAATACTTACCTTAGAAGCTTGGAATCACCAATTCCAAGTGTTGAATTCTTAATTCCTTGCTTCAATTCTTCGTGAGCTTGAAATCTCCCGTGTCTCCAGCTCTCTAGCTCTCTCTCGAACTCTCTACTGATTTCTGGAAAAGAGAGTGATAACTCTCTCTTTTATGTTTAATTTTTATTAAGTATTTACACTTTTAGTCCCTAGTTTCTTTCTTTTGTTCAAAAGTGGTCCAAAAACTCCCATCTTTACAAACCAAGTTCCATTAGCTACTAATTTAACATTTTCTTGACATTTTGGTCATTCTCATGTCAAATGACCATTTTGCCCTTTTTAGTCAAGATTCACTATTCACGCAGTGAAACTCCAAACTTCGCATAATCTCTTATTGCTTATATTATTATTTCACATATACATATTATTTTACATAATAATCTTATAATGTGTCGAAAGACCGTTTTACCCTTTTTATGGTAAAATGACTAAATTACCCTTACAGCCATAATTTCTCATAAAATTCACATATAAAATTTATATTACACACATCTTAGTTTACATATTTATATTATAAATTTTGGTCGTTTCAACTACCTCCCCCTAATTAGGATTCCGTCCTCAGAATCGCTTCAAAATCTGTGAAATTAGGGTATCTTTTCTTCATGCTTTCCAAAGTTTCCCAAGTCAAATTCGAGCCTAATGGATGTTTCCACTTGACCAATACTAGGTCAATTTCTTTGTTCCTTAGCTTCTTGGTTTTCACCTCTAACATTGCTTCTGGTTCTTCAACTAGTCTGTTGGGTGTTTCCACCTTTATTTCTTCTAAAGGAATGGTTAACTCCTTCTTTCCAAAGTATTTCTTGAGATAGCATACATGAAATGTATCATGTATTCCCTTGAGTTCTTGTGGCAGTTCTAGTTTGAACGCTTGTAAACCAACTCTTTTCAAAATTTTGAAGGGTCCAATATACCTTGGACTCAATTTCCCTCTCTTGCCAAATCTTATCACCCCCTTCCAAGGTGATACTTTTATCATCACCAAATCGCCCTCTTTTAAATCATACGGCCTTTTCTTCAGGTTTGAGTAGCTTCTTTGGCGATCTTGTGCGGCTTTCATGTTGGTCTGTATCACACCAATCTTTTCATTAGTCATTCTTAAAATTTCTGGCCCAGTGAGTTTTGTTTCACCATCTTCTAACCAACACACTGGTGTTCTACATTTTCTACCGTATAACGCTTCAAAAGGCGGCATCTTGATGCTTGAGTGATAACTGTTGTTATACGAGAATTCTACCAATGGTAAGTGCTCATCCCAATTACCTCCAAAATCAATAGCACATGATCTCAACATGTCCTCCAATGTCTGAATAGTACGTTCGCTTTGCCCATCTGTTTGAGGGTGATAGGCTGTACTCATCTTGATTCGAGTTCCCATCCTTTATTGTAGAGAATCCCAAAAATTAGACGTGAATCTAGGATCTCTGTCTGAAACTATGGACAATGGTGCTCCATGAAGTCTGATCACTTCGTCAATGTACAGCTGAGCTAGTGCTCCAAGTGGTGTAGTTTCTTTGATCGCGAGGAATAAGGCACTTTTGGTCAATCTGTCCACAATGACCCATATACAATCGTGTCCTCTTCGTGTTCTTGGCAGCCCCACAACAAAATCCATGGTCACTTCTTCCCACTTCCCTGCTGGTATCTGCAACGACTGCGCATTACCATACGGCACTTGATGTTCTGCTTTTACTTGTGCACAAGTCTCACAGTGGGATATGTACTTTGCTATTCTCTTTTTCATTCCTGGCCACCAGTAATGCTGCTTCAAATCTTGATATGTTTTCGTACTTCCAGGATGTATAGAATACTTGGATTTGTGAGAATCATCCAAGACTATCTTTCTGGTTGCTCCATATTTAGGGACCCAAATACGTCCCTTAAAAGTGCGCAACCCTTGAGTATTCACTTCAAACACCACCTTTTTCCCAAGCTTTTCTTTCTTTATATTCTCTTCGGTTAAAGCACTGTCTTGAGCTTCTTTAATCTTTTGAATTAAAGTTGAGACCACTTCAATTCTCATGGATCTCCCTTTAATAACTTTTTCACGAATTTTTCGGCTTAAAGCATCGGCTACTACGTTAGCTTTTCCTTCGTGATATATTATTTCACAATCATAATCATTTACGAGCTCGATCCATCGTGTCTGTCTCAAATTCAATTCTTTTTTAGTGAAAAGATATTGTAGACTTTTGTGATCTGTATATATTTTGCATTTCGTCCCATACAGATAGTGTCTCCAAATCTTCAATGCAAACACAATTGCAGCTAATTCCAAATCATGAGTAGTATAACGTGTCTCTGCATCTTTTAGCTGTCTAGAGGCGTAGGCAATGACTTTGCCTCGTTGCATCAGTACACAGCCGAGACCTCTATTAGACGCATCGCTGTATACTACAAACTCTTCTGTGCCTTCTGGTAAAGATAATACTGGAGCTTCACATAGCTTCTTCTTTAATATTTCAAAGGCTTCTTGCTGTTTTTCTCCCCAGGTAAACTTCACCTCTTTCCGGGTTAGTTGAGTCAATGGCACTGCTATTTTAGAGAAATCTTGGATAAACCGTCGGTAATAACCGGCTAACCCAAGAAAACTCCTAACTTCTGTAGGTGTCTTCGGTGGCTCCCATTTCATTACCGCTTCTATTTTTGCTGGATCCACTTTAATACCTTCAGCGGAAACAACATGGCCTAGAAATTGAACTTCCCGCAACCAAAAGTCACACTTTGACAACTTTGCGTATAACTGTTCATTCTTCAAAGTACACAACACTTCACGTAAGTGCACTTCATGCTCCGCTTCACTTTTCGAATAGACCAGAATATCGTCGATGAAAACGATAACAAATTTGTCAAGAAAAGGTTTACAGACCCGATTCATAAGGTCCATAAACACGGCTGGGGCATTAGTGAGGCCGAATGGCATCACTAAAAATTCATAGTGACCATATAGAGTTCGGAATGCAGTCTTACATACATCTTCATCCTTTACCCGTACTTGATGATATCCAGAACGAAGGTCAATTTTTGAGAAGTAACTAGCTCCCTGCAACTGATCGAACAAATCATCAATTCGTGGCAAAGGGTATCGATTCTTGATTGTCACCTTATTGAGCTCATGATAATCTATACACATACGCATAGTACCGTCCTTCTTCTTGGCAAACAATACTGGAGCTCCCCAAGGAGAAAAGCTGGGACGAATAAATCCCTTGTCAAGAAGTTCTTGCAGCTGAGACATAAGTTCTCTCATCTCTGTAGGGGCAAGACGGTACGGCGCACGAGCAATGGGACTTGCTCTAGGAACCAGGTCAATGCGAAATTCGACTTGCCTAATGGGTGGTAACCCAGGTAAGTCATCAGGAAAAACTTCAGGGAATTCATTAACCACTTTTATATCCTCCATCTTCTGCTTCTCTTTCTTCTCATTCATCACATAAGCGATAAACGATTCACACCCTTTATGGATGCATTTACGGGCCTTAATAGCAGTAATGAGACTTTGCATGTTCTTCCGACGTTCCCCATATATGTAAACTTTGCTACCATCAGGCAATTTGATCGATACCATTCGTTTTCCGCAAAGGATTTTAGCATTATGAGTTCCAAGCCAATCCATCCCAATAACAATATCGAATCCTTTAATCTCGATAGGTAACAGATCAGCCTTTAAGATTTGCCCATTAATCTCAATTGGACATTTCTCATACACATGACGTACCGTAACTACTCTCCATTCGCGACTTCCATTACACAAGTATCATCTAACGGTTTCATTGGTATATTCAGACGCTTACGGAATTCATGGGACACAAAGGAGAAATGTGCTCCAGAATCAAAAAGAACATAAGCAGGTTGTGAGTTTACAATGAGTGTACCTGCCACCACGTCTTGATCCTCTTTGGCCTCTTCTAAGGTCATCTGAAACGCTCTCCCTTTCGTCTTTGCCGGCTCCGTCTTTTTATTACTTGCAGTGGAAACTAATGTCTCGTTCTTCTTCTTTGGACAACTGGTACTGAAATGGCCTTTTTCGTGGCAATTGTAACATTCCACTTCTCTAACATCTTTCACTTTGCAGTCTTTGGCTTGGTGACCCGGAAGACCACATTTGTAGCACCCACTAGTTCCTTTCTTGCATTCTCCACTGTGCCTCTTTCCACACTTCTTACATTCTTTAACCTCACTTTGCTTAGAAAACCCCGATGAAAAACGACTCTTCTTGTTTGCTCCAGAGATTCCTGAAGACTTTCGTTTCTCCCCAAAAGCTTGTCGTTCTTTGGCCTTTTTCTCTATCATACTCTCAACTCTAGCCGCAGATTCAATGGCTTCATCGAGGGTAGTAGCTTTTCCAACTTCCAATGAGTAGTCCCCCGGCAACACATTAACATAACGGTTTATCCTTCCAGCCTCAGTCGGTAATGTATCTTCCAAAAACGGCAACATCTCACAAAACTTTTTAGTGTACTCGTCAACTGTCTGTTTTTCCTTTGCAAGAGCAAAGAATTCATTGACCAAGTTCTCCCGATGCCTAGCTGAACAGAACTTGCCTTTCAACCGCTGAACAAACTCCTCCCAAGACAACGCATCAACAAACTCACTTCCCTTGGTTCGGCGGAGAGTATTCCACCAATTAAGAGCTTCCGCCTTTAGCATTTGAGAAGCAAATCCTACCTTCATATCTTCTTCGCAACGGCAGATGCGAAGAACTTGTTCCATTTCAGTCACCCATCGAATAGTTATTCGCGGGTCCATCTCCCCGTTGAACTCCTTAGGCCGACAGGACATAAAGTCCTTAAAAGTACACGCCCCTTTAGTCTTGAACTGTGGCTGCGATTTGGAAGAAGAGTCTCCCTAAGAAGAATTCTGTGTTGGGTTGGTACCCTCAGGAGCCACACTTTTCTCACTATCTTCATTTTGTGATTTAGATCTTTCGCCTAATCGTTCATCTAGAAGGCGAGTCATTTCTTGTCTGGTTTGTAATTGAGAGTCGTGTAATAACTTCTGGATTGCCTCCAAGGTCAATGGAGGTGGATTAACCTCACCCCTAGCATTGCCATCATCAACGGCTTGGGGCGGTCGAGGAGGAATAGGAGGCCTTGCATTAGGATCTGGATTTTCCGCGTACGATCCTTGACCACTTCTAGTTCGCATCTTGCTATAAAATTTCAAGTACTTTAGTATTTCATAATATATCATAATATTAATTTACTACTTTTCCCACCAGTTTCCCAGTATTCCCTCGCGGCTACACTAGACTCAATACGCGTCCTGTGATTATGATAATACGGGCCCATATTACCATAATCACCTACACATGTTGTTCCCAATGTTCCGCTTGGTTCCACTGTTCGCTAGTATCAATTAGCTACTTTTAACTCATAAATATACTCATATTATGCCATTAACAAATAATGTCTTAATTCCTTAAAACATAAAACTTTGTAACTCACACTCACTGACTATTTTACAAGCCTAAGCCTAGGAGTGGAATGATCCAATCCTAATTCGCTTAAACTATGGCTCTGATACCAACTTGTAACGCCCTAATTTTTTTCAAACCATTTATATTACATAAAAGCATATTTTACAAAATACGGTTCAATAAAAACCATTGTACTTGTTTAAATACAACAAGGGGGTGTTACAATTACATATCAAACAACCATAAGTTTAAGGGAAATGGATTCAATCAAATACCAATACATGGAAGCTGTATCCAGCTCCACTCCTTTGCACCCTAGGATTTATTTCGCAACTCCAAACTATCTTACAACTTTGTACCTGAACCTGGAATACATGGCATAGAAATAGAATACGTAAGACAAAAATGTCTCGTGAGTTACATGAGTTTTAGACAGAAACATTAAATCTTCTTTTTCAACCTTTTATAAGAATTTTATAATATAAACACTTGCCAAAACTTTATAGTATTAATATACTATAACTTTTTATCTTTCAAAACCATTTTATATCTTTCAAAACTAGCTTCTTTCTTACTTTCTTTGACTGGTTTTATAAACTTGCTGGATTTTTATACTTAGGGCTTTAATCACTTTAAGTGATACCCCAAGTCTCTACAGCTAGAAAGAACGAATCAATCCTCACAGTAGAAGTGCTGAGGCAGCCTACTTCGCGAAGGGGTTTTCCCCAGTAGACTCCTTACCTAACCCGGGTAGGTTGGAACATAGTTCCCTTACTAACATTGCTAGCTTCTATACCAGTCATATATAAAATTACTTTATGAAAACTGAAACAGTACTTGTACATATAATGGCTAAATGCCAAGCTTTAGACTTAAACATGCTTTTACCATAATCTAGGCTATTGCCAAAATTAAACTTTTAAATATAGCAGTTTACTTTCCATATAAACTAGGAAATAAATCATTCTTGCAAATATTTTCACACATAAAAATATTATATGAAAATCTGAAAAATACTTACTTGCTTGCCATGTATCCCAAAATGGATAAAAATACTACATGTACTCACCTTATAACTCTTGAAAAGTCGATTAGACGTCCCTCGGTTCTTTACCCTTTCGGTGACTAATTACTTGACTTGCACCTATACGTAATATATGATACATTAATTTTACATTCTAATTGACTCTATAACATGTTAGAGTCCTTATTATACCATTAATGGTCAAAACAAGTGTATAACTCTTGAATGACCAACATTAGTTAAATCGTATTTTATACGTATTTTACTACAGTACCCTCGGAGGGTCGTATTTCGATTCCGATAATTTTTTATGAAGTTTTGGACCATAATAGACCTATGTTTAAAATTTGAGGTCAAACGGACAGGTATAGATCAAAATTCCAAAATCTAAAACCACTTGGCAGAGGACTTGGAACAAAACTGCATTTTCACTCTGCCGCGATGGCGCATCGCGCCCAGGTGAGGGGCGCGTCGCGCCTGCTGAACAGCAGTCCAGAATTTCCCGATTTTTATGCTACAAATTTCCATTTTCTCATATTAAGTGTTTAATACTCTGCTTAATCGATAGGGGTTTGTTCCAAAACCAAAACCCTTCATTTACTTCAAGTTTTAAACTATTAGAATCAAGTTAATCACAAGAACTCACAATCTAGGGTTCTTGATCAAAATCTCAATTCTTGAAAAATAGCAACCTACTTCCATATTCTTGAATTAAGTCCTTTTAGCATGACTTACTGGAAGTGTTAAGCCATTTAAACTACATGATTCATGACTGAAATTACAAATTTCAGTTTCCATAAAAACCCATCAAGAACAATCTAGGTTAGAACTTGGAATACTTACCTTAGAAGCTTGGAATCACCAATTCCAAGTGTTGAATTCTTAATTCCTTGCTTCAATTCTTCGTGAGCTTGAAATCTCCCGTGTCTCCAGCTCTCTAGCTCTCTCTCGAACTCTCTACTGATTTCTGGAAAAGAGAGTGATAACTCTCTCTTTTATGTTTAATTTTTATTAAGTATTTACACTTTTAGTCCCTAGTTTCTTTCTTTTGTTCAAAAGTGGTCCAAAAACTCCCATCTTTACAAACCAAGTTCCATTAGCTACTAATTTAACATTTTCTTGACATTTTGGTCATTCTCATGTCAAATGACCATTTTGCCCTTTTTAGTCAAGATTCACTATTCACGCAGTGAAACTCCAAACTTCGCATAATCTCTTATTGCTTATATTATTATTTCACATATACATATTATTTTACATAATAATCTTATAATGTGTCGAAAGACCGTTTTACCCTTTTTATGGTAAAATGACTAAATTACCCTTACAGCCATAATTTCTCATAAAATTCACATATAAAATTTATATTACACACATCTTAGTTTACATATTTATATTATAAATTTTGGTCGTTTCACGCCAAACATATAAAATGAAAAAAACTCGAAAAAAAATAGTCAACTTACAAGGTAGGTGTGGCGTGCCAAACATAACCTTAAGATGTTAACTTCACGAGCTTGCTATTTAATCTACATCACATGTTCCTCACCAAACGAAAATTTTTATATATCCGTCCAGATAATTGACTAAAGCACGCATCATTTGTTTCAATAAAATACCATTTATTTATTAAGGCTATGTTTGACACGCCATATCTAGCTTGTAAGTTTTTTTCGAATTTTTTTTCATTTTATATGTTTGACGTACCAAAAACTAGCATATAAACTAGCATATAAGCTAGTGTTTTAAAATGCTAGTATGACTGTATGAGTAAAATCTAAAGTAGCGTTTTCAAAATCTTCCAAATTTACTCTTCAAAATATATATGGATATTTATATACACGTACTGATAAATTTTGTGTATGTCCTTTTATGTCATTTTACGGTTTCCAGCTAGTTTATACAACTAGTTTTTACCAAACGTCATTTATTATCATCCAACTTGTCAGCTGCAGCTAGTTTTTCAGTTAGTTGCTAGCATTCTAGCTATCCGCTAACTTTTCAGCTAGCAGCTAGCTTGTCAAACATAGCCTAAAACATCACCTTAAACCCATCCCTTTTGGATGAATTCCGGTTCGGTAGGTTCAAGGTAGATTGTTTGTCTTCTAAAATTTTAGTAAATACATAATTATTATTTGTAAGCATACTTAACATGCATGTGGTCTAGCAGAGGTAGCTCCAGTTATTTAATCTTGTATCTGAAACTACATTCTGTCTTTAGTATTTAACTTCAATATTCACAAGTTCACATGTAATAAATAAATAAACGTAACACTAAACTGATAAACACCTGACTGACTTCATGTGGATTTTCTGCATTTTTTGCATATAGATGTCTCATTTATCATTAAAATTCCAGAGAATATTCTATAATCTATAGTCTTTAGTTTCAATGGTATTTAACCAACCGTTTGGTTTATCTAACCCCTATATAAGTGGATTTTTAAACCTAATAATCATTGATTTAAAACTTATAGTTAACGTACAAGATGTGTATATTTTCTTTATTTTTAGTTGATTTTATCTCGACTTAACAAAACTTTTTGACAAACCGACCAATAATTTATTTATCACAAAAATGACAGAAACACTGAATAAATTAGAGGGGATCTCTGGGAATAACATGAAAGATCACGGGAACCAAGTGTAAATTAAAACCAAAAAGTTTGTATCTTTCTTTCAATATATTTCTGCCCATTTAGTTTCCCATGCGTTTCTGTTAGTTGCTGACAACAGAATCTTATATTCTTTCTTTAAAAACACACACATACCCAGGTGTTTTTGTGTGTGTTTTTTGCATGTTTAATTACTATTAATAAAACCCATCAAAAATTAAACCGACTATGAGAACCAAGACTTGAAAAAGAAAATGAAGAACTCAAGCTCAAACCCATCTCAAGATCATAAACACAACTCAAAATCCGAATTAGAAAATGACACCAAGTTCAAGAAATCTCTTGAAGTTAGTAACCCCAAAATCTTGATGTTTTATTTTACATACTTTGATTGAATGATATGTTTCTTGTTTTGAAATATTGAGTTTTGAAATTGTTTTGTTGCAGGAGTTAAAAGGTTTGTGTTCACAGCTTCATCATGCAGCAGATTCCTACGAATCCACTTTCTTGAATTCTAACCAAAAGCAACTGTAAGCAATTATATTCCAAGGTTGACTTTTATGGGTCAAACTTGAAAGATTTAAATTCCAAGTTTTATGTAAAATATCCTTTTAGATAAAAATGAAATATACGTTTAGCTTGGAAATATAAGTTTTAGACACTTTAGTACAAGAAAAAAAAGTTCAAGCTAAAATTCTAAAAAATCAACATAAAAACTAGAAAGTGAATTTGAAAATTCGTCAATTTTAATTTTTTCAGAGTTGTAAAGAACACGAAGGACTACATACGCAATGCCGTGGTGACTGTCGTGGATCATCTTGGATCTGTTTCAGCTAATCTTGATCACCGTTTGTCTAAAACTGCTTCGATACATCAAACCGTAGTCAAAATCAATTACCTGAATCAAGTGAGTTATGTTAATAAAACTTTGTTTCTTACTTCTTAGTTTAATTAAATTTATTTGTGAAGTTCAAATTTAGTTAAATTGAATAAATTTGTTTTAGTTAATAGCATTTCTAGAGTTATGTCTTTTTAATATTTAAACTTAAGTATATTTATCCCTTAATTTACGAAATAGAAACTGTTGACCTGCCAAGATTATTCTCACAAGATTGCTCTAGCCAAAGTTTCGTCAAGGGACGATATTATGAGATACAACTCTCGTTATATAAAACCACGTAAGATTTTATCTTCTTTTTTTTTTTCTGGTTTTTATTTACTTTGTCTGATATAAAGTTATGTCTTAATCAGCCGTTTCAGATGTTTTGAACCTAAATCAAAGTTTCAGGTATCAATTTTTTCTTTATATATATTAAAAAAAAATTGCATAGATTTTTTGACATCGTGGTGTCTTTTCAGGGAATCCGAGAGTGTAGTTGATACAAAAAATATTAACGGAAATAATGAATTTAAGGTTGATGAAGAAGTCCCACTTTTCTTGTACACTTGTAATGGTTATAAACCGTCTTTAATGCTCAAGTGTTCATCGTCTGTTCCAGGTAGTATCACACCTTAAAAATTAATTCATCAGTAAATTACAGTTTTGGCCCCTGTGGTTTACACCAAATTACAATTTTCGTCCTAATTTTAAATATCATGCACTGGTAGTCCCTATTGTCTCCAAATATTTCACTTTTGGTCCCTCCCTCTGTTACCGTTTGTGTAAACCACAATGACCAAAAGTGAAAGATTTAGAAACAATAGGGACCAAAAGTGAAAGATTTGGAAACCATAGGGACCAAAAATGAAAGATTTGGAAACCATAATGACCATCGCTGCAAGTTCTCAAAGCTAAGACTAAAACTGTAATTTTGTGTAAACCACAAGGACCAAACTGTAATTTACTCTTAAATCAATATACCCATTTTTTATTATTATTATTTTTTTTTCAGTTTTGCCTGTTCGAGATAGCCTATCTGTTCAGCCAAAATCTCAAACTTTTCAGTTACAGGTGAATTACATTTTCTCAAAATTCTTTTAATACATTTTATTCAATTATCCTCATATCATAAATAAACTAACTAATTACCATCAAAATTTTCCCTTTTTTTGCAGGACAAAAGTAAGAGTAGACGCGGTATGTTATTCATGAAGTCGCGACCAAATAACGAAATATTATCAGTAGGTGGAAGCCGAAGAATATGATTATTAACCTCATTGTAAAATTTCAGAAATTTCTCATCTATACATTTTCACAAAAAAAATGACCATGTAAAACATTTATAAAAAAAAAAAAAAAAAAAAAAAATCATTTCCATGGTTAAAAATTTGTTCATCTACTCGATCCAGATATTCTCCTTCTTCGTCGTCTTTTCTGTCTTATCCTCCATAAACTTGCTAAAAGCAAAAGCCCTGAAAAAAAATAAAATAAATAATTACTTAAATTAAGCTTTTACCCAAAGTACATTGCTATAAATAAATTTACTCACCAAAAACAGCAATAACAGAAGCTACAAACCACTGACCCGGAAATATCAGGAGAGGCTGCAAATAAAATCCATTTGTTTAATGTAAGTATAAATAGGAAAGTACGTTGCTATTTCTAGTAAATTTGAGATTCTTACATATCCGAAAAATGTGTTGGCTGAAAAACTCTCCTTGTTGTTATCAATTTGTTTGAAACCACTGCCCAAATCAACATCATGATGACCTGGCAAACTATGGTTTCCGTACCCCTTCGTGGCCCACACATCGAATCTCGAGTCATTCCGGCACACCAATTCCTTTCCGATCACTCCGGAATACATCGAGAAATTCAAATCCGTTCTTCGAGCCGGTAATTTGTCATTGTTGTTGTGGTTGAACGCGTGTTTCAGTTTGACCGAATTCGAAAACAAATCCGGATCTTTGATGTTTTTTGTCGTGAAATCTAAGATTTTTTGTAACAACCAAAAACAATCCGACACCAAATGGCTGCTGTCTAAACAATTTGAGTCCCCGTACACAGCAATTCGACCCGCTCCAAAATCCAATAGCCCAAGAATTGCTGCATCTCCCTGATGTATAAAGGGTAAAATAGTAAATTTGTTACGTAAAAATGGTAAAATAGTAAATTTACCTTATCAGTGGGCCCATTGCCAGCGCTATCAAATAAAGGAAACCGGTGCAAATATCCACCTTTTGGGAATTTAACAATATTACACCCGGAAGCGTACCGACTCCGATCACGATCCACTTTGAAGTTTCCGTTAAGAATCCGATCACCGAACGCGATCCCGAACGGATCCAAGAGATCATTCAACGCCGGAATGTTCGCGCCTCCGGTGACTGGAGTCCACCAGCTTCTGGTGTTGTCGTCAAAGAATCTCATCTTCACGATTGTATCGACGTTGTACCAATCGCCGAACACTACTAACCCTAATCCGGTAACCGTAACGTCGTCTGTTAATTTTTTTATCTCTTCTTCGAAATACTCGTCTTCGAGGTCTACCATTAACAACGTCCCGTAATTGTACGCGTCAAAGCAAGTCAACGGGGATCCAAGCGTTTCGATGAAGTAACCTTCTTCTCGCAACGTATCAAACATTAAATGGAAATTCGTATGCAAATGGTCGCCATGCCAGTCTAGAATGTCGTTACGAACGGATAACGAGTCTCTCGGAACGTATCCCGGCGGGTATTTTATGTTGTGAAATTGATCGAATAAAATCCGTTTTGATCTCGGTGGTGTCGGGATTACTTTTAGTTTTAGATGTAGCACGCATGTACTGCGTCGGAAGGTGGTTTCTCCGGTCGCCGGAGGGGAGTAGACGTGTACCGCAACCTTCCCGGAGATCTCGCCGGAGAAATGAGATCCTTCTTCTTTGATTTGGATGTGTAACGCGAGGTAACCAGTCCATGGCCAGATCGTGTCGGGGTAGGTGAAACGGATGTCGAGGAGGTTACCTGAATCGGTTGCCGGAATCCATGTCGGTGGCCCCGAGAAGTAGCCGATTACTCCCATTCCGTTTAGTATCGTGGTGTTGAAAAGTACAGGCATGGCGCCTGCGTAGAGAGGTTGTTGACAAAACGGCCATGTGTACGGACAGTCTGTGTAATCGAGAATGTTAGGGAAGATTGTTGCTCGTGGCTTGTAGTTTTTCAGGATTTCATACGATTCTAACCTGGGGAATAACATCAAAGAATTAGAAGTTTCCAAAAGATATTACCAGTGAACTTCCATTGATTATAGAAAAACTTACAAATTGATCCTTCCGGCACCCTGCTCATACATATTATGACCGGAAATCTTCACAGCACCTTCAACTAGGGTTTGTTTCATGCTCGCTGGATTCAATATTTTTTTCCGGTCACTTTCAGGGATAACACTAACAAGGAGACACACAACACCAGCAACCACTGGACTTGCGACACTTGTCCCCGATAAAGTTCTACAACCGGTTCCAATCTCCGACCCCCTAATTTCCCGCCCATAGGCAACAACATCTGGTTTTACACGTCCATAGCTGTAAAAAGTGAAAGCTCGTTGCCATTAACATGAAAACTCTAAAAAAAAATAGTTTGAAGGAATGATTAATGATTACCCATGAGGAATCTCCCAAGTACTCATACCACGAGATGAAAATGAAGCGATGTTAGAACTGTAATCTATACCACCAACACCAATAACATCACTTTGATCTGCAGGATTGTTTAAAGTACCGTAATATGGTCCATCATTGCCGATTGCAGACACCATTATGATATTGCTTGCTGTAATTTCCCATACCTGGAAATAGCTCTGTGAATTTAGGGCATGTATATAAAATATCAAGTTTGTATGCATTCTCACCTTTTCTACAAATGGAAGATCCATGTTATCAGGACCACCAATGCTCAAATTCAGGACATCCATTTCGGTTGCAATTGCATAATTAAATGCATCGAGAAACCATGATGTGTATGAAACCTGAAGTAAACTGAATACAAACTTATGAACTCTTAACATAGTTTTGAAGATGAATATGTTGAGAAACTGTAAGATATGCATTACCTGTGAATCTGTAAACACACGGAAAGCATAAATCTCTGTGTCTGGTGCAAAACCAAGACATTCTTCATTTTCACTGGCGATTACTCCCGCAACGAAGGTTCCATGTCCAATATTATCATCTAGTGAATTCTCATTCGTCCAATTTGTGCGCTCCTTAAGTTGTTAAAACGAAGATGAACATTAGATGCTAACGAAGAGAAAGTCACAGAGTCCATTATCAATACCTTTATGTTACGGAAATGAGGATGATCAGAACGAATTCCAGTATCGAATATGGCCATTTTTACTTTTGCACCGGTGTAGCCTTTTGACCAAAGTGCATGTGCTCCAAACAGGGATGTAACTTGAGATTTCTGCGAGGAAAGTATATAGATTACACCACTGGATTGAAGGAAGGAAATTAAAGAAGTAATGCATTCAAATTGTGTTGATATTTACATGAGATAAAAGCTGTCGTTTCCAATCAATCGTCTGGTTAGGAGTGGTCGCTGCAGCGACGAAATCTTCACCATCACTAAACGACATCGACGTGAAGATCTTCCCAGGCCGCTTCTTCCCATCTACAAAAGCCCCAACTCGTTCGTACCTTTTATTTTTCGTTCCGCTAAGCAAGTTCCTTAAATGGTAACTCGAATCAACGCTAACATCTTTCACAATCTCCAGTGTCTCGAACTTCCTGATAACCGAATTAACAGCGTCATCGTCGATCGCAACGAGACCAAAATCCGTGGGGAATTTAGACGCAGGGTTGTTTCTGTCGATCCATTCCCAAGAACACGAGCCGTACGGTGATTCCTTTGCGTTTTGCTCGAGATACGCCTTGTGGCCTTCCGCTTTCTTGTATTGGATGAATCTGACAATGTAGTTCTTGCGAGTGATTAGTGGTTGTTGAAGTGGTGTTGTTTGGGATTGAGGGGCGTTATTGAAGCGGTAAAGGGAGATTGAAATGAGGAGGAAGATTAATGACAAATTGAATTTAGGGTTAAGGATCTTCGTCGTCATGATGATGCTCAAGTTTAATTGATTTGGCGGGAAAGATTCGTCATTGATAGTTGGATTTGAAGAATCTTTTTGGAAATGTTTGTTTCCATGGAGTGTCTTCGTCTAGGCTGTAACTGTAGATGATTTTGGAAGTTGTGAAACGGATCCAATATGAACTTTGATTACGTCTCAACTATTGTCCGTTTATTGATGAGAAAAAACCAATTTAATTAGTTTTCTTTAACTTTTTTTTTTCTAAGAAGAGTTAAATGCATTTTTGATCCTTGTTGTTTGCTAAAAAATTGTTATTTTTGTCCAAAAAATTTTGGATTAGTATCACAGGTTCAAAAAATTGATTTTTTCGCGAGTTTGGTCCGACTTTTTTAAAAATACTTAGAATGACTATTTTGCTTTTACTATTTTCTTTTTTCTTTTCTTTTAATTTATTTTATGGCTTTTTTAATTAAAAAAACCATCCCCACCCGTCCTTCCTCTCTCTCTCTCTCTCTCTCTCTCTCTCTCTCTCTCTCTCTCTCTCTCTCTCTCTCTCTTCAAGTCAGGGAACCCTAACTTCATCTGCAAACACGTTCCCTTTTTCCCCTAAAGAGAGAGAAAACCATTGAAGCCCCTATTCTCTATTTGACAATCGATGCACCTACCTTCATTGTCTTTAATATCTATGGCTCTTCACCGTCTTCTCCCACATCCACCGGCTTGATTTGACAATCGAAACCCTGTTTCTTTTCCTTCAAGTAGCTTGATTTGCTCTAGTTTTGAGGATTAGGTATTGATTTCGGGATTTGATCTTGGCAGAATCAAGCAAACTAAAACCAAGTATAGAACATTCAATATTCCTTTCATGAGCGAAGATAAAACCGAAATCAGAACTGGAAGCCTTCTTTATTTCTATCGGAAAAGATACGATCCTGTCGCCGGAGAAGATACAGGCAGAGCAACCATCTCTGTCATTATATTTGACGATGCAAATAAACCCTAAACCCATTAGTCAATCATAAGCTCCAACAGGAAACAAAAACCCTAACACATTTCTTCTCTTTCTGAGAACTCACCCTCTTACGATTCCACTCCACAGCCACCATCATTACCTTCTTCAACTCAATCGTAGCATTGGGCTTTACACACATATAAGCGGATGAGTGGAGATCTGGCAGAAAAATTTGAGCTTGGGTCGAAATTAACTCGTTTAATAGTGAGATTGAAAGAAGTTTGTGGTTGAAATTCAAGGTGTTGAAACAACTTGCAGACATTTTCTTTCTTGACATCGATTAGGTAGATGACAGCAGCAAGAAAAAGAGAGAAGAGAGAAGAGGGGTGAGAAGAAAGAGGGTGGGATCGGAAGGGAAAGAGAGCGAGAGAGAGAGAGAGAGAGGGAGAGAGAAAGGGGGACGGGTGGGGTTGGGATTTTTTATTTCTTTTTTATTTTTTTAAATTAAAAAGGCCATACAATAAATTAAAAGAAAATAGTAAGGCAAAATAGTCATTCTAAATATTTTTTTAAGAAATTGAACCAAACTCGTAAAAAAAATCAACTTTTTGGACCTGTAGTGCTAATCTAAAACTTTTTGGACCAAAATAGCAATTTTTGGCAAACCATAAGGACCAAAAATGCATTTAACTATTCTAAGAGTTAATCAAAATCTAAGGGTTTCCTCAAATAACAAAAGAATCAAGAATTAGAATTAGGTTGGACTCTTCATCATATTGTGGAAACCTTGTTTATACACAAGAATAAAAGTATTATATAGGAAGTAACAATTTGAATTACACAAAAGGATGCCTTTAGGGTTTGTTAACATAAATATAAAACAATTGCTAAAAGGATTTTGATTATTTATGGTAAAAAATATTGTAAAAATCATATAAAATTATAAAAATATGAAATTGCGAATAGTAATTTTGTAAAAACATATAAAATATAATTTTAAAAAAAAGTTGTGTTTTATTAAATATATTTTTATGGTAAAAACTGTTTTAAAATAGTTGTTATAAATATAAAAAGGTAAATTTGTGAAGAAAAAACAACCAATTTTGTAAAAAAGAACATACAAAAAAATACGGGACAAATTTCTATAAAACGTTTGAGACAATTTTGTAAAAAGAATTTAATTTTAAGTTAGAATTGAAAAAAAAAAAAAGGTAAGCCAAACTTGGCTAGAGCTAAGCACAACGCCACTTTTGTGGTATGCTTACGTAAAAAAGGGGAATGAAGAGGATTCAAACTCTCTAACCTTTTAAACACCCTTAGTAAGGGAATGACTAAATAAACATATTATTCTACCAAATTTTAGGGTTGGAATTGGTATGGTATCGGGGTTTTTTCTTCTATACCGTGTACCGTACCAACTATAATTGATACATAAATTTAACTACCAGTACCGTACCATGTATACTTGGTACCAATTTATTTGGCTACCAACAAGTTTGGTTGGTACATATTGGTATTGGTATATACCAAAAAATTTTCTTTTGGTAATGTTTTTCTTAATTGATCGTTGCTTACATGCTAGTCACTTGTGTTATTAGTTTGATTTGAATATCTTGTGTTGTTAGAAAAAATATTAGTATTAAGAGTTGTTTTAGTAATTAATTTCCAGGTGTTACTTGTTAGTTACTACTCCTAATTAAAACATAAAAGTATGAGAATTGAAATTGATATATATATATATATATATATATATATATATATATATATATATATATATATATATATATATATATATATATATATATATATATACTAAAATGGATCATAGTACTATATCGGAGAAAACAAAGATTCAAAAAAAACTTTTGGATCATTATTTTTTTTATAATGAAATAATGATCCAAAATAAAAACAGAAAAATTGCATCATTACGTTTTGCAATGATGCAATTTTTTTTTTCAAATTGTTTTTTGATAATGAGATAGTACTATTCTCGATTTTATGATTTGTATTTTTTTATATTTTTTCAATTTTTTTAAGGTATCCTCGCGAGTCCTCACCGAAAAAAGAGTCCTTACCGGAACCGGACCTTATATATATATATATATATATATATATATATATATATATATATATATATATATATATATATATATATATATATATATATATATATATATATATATATATATATATATATATATATATATATATATATATATATATATATATATATATGAATTGGTTGGTATGGTACAACCGTGGTATTCAAAAATTTGTACCGTTACCGTACCAACACTGCTTAATTGGTATGGTACTATCAACCAAACATATTGGTTACCAAACATGCTGGCTACCAAATTTATTGGTACGGTTGGTAACATGTTGGTTGGTTCTCCGTGGTACATTTTTACCAGCCCTACTAAATATACACCTCTACTCAAAGTTAAATTCTTTTTATTTGTTGACACTGCATTGTTTTTCGTAAAATTAGATAGGAGTGGTTAAAAATAGTTTAAGTTTTTTTATAATGTGTATAGTTAACAACACCTTTAGTAAAAGAAATACGCCTAGAGTAGGGCAAGTAATCAATGGTAGCAATGAATGCCAATGAGTATCCATCAACCCAAGTAGTGAGGGTTTTACTCTCATGAAGGGCAAAAGATGCAGAATAGGCGGTGATATTGACAGTTTGGCAGTCCGACGACGGCGAGGAGGGGCTAGGAACGTACCATTGATCCGATTTTGAGCAAAAATCAACTCCAAATTTTTTGATTTCTCTTGTTTAATAGAATTTTTGAAAGTAATTCTGAATTTTTAAACCCTAATTATTTAAGATTGAGAAATCCTTAAAGCATGCTAGAATTGAATTGATTTTCTGGTTTATATCTCATTATACTTCAAAAACCCCGTGTGAGTTGTATGTTATGTGGTTTGGTATGAGGTTATTAATTACATACTTGTAATTTCTTCAAGGAATGAGGAATTGGTGCTTGAATATGGCTTAAACCTTGTTAGAAGTTTGAGTTTATGTCAACAATTTAAGTTTCTTGAATTGGACAAATTTGTGGTAAATTTCTAAAAACCCTAAAAGCTTAAACATTAAATTTATTAGAAATTGTTGATGCTTGTTGAAATTAAGAAATCTATCTTGGTATATGTTATTATATGAGTTCAAGAACATCAATATTCAAACCATATGTGGTGAATTTATTAAGTTATTAGGGCTGAATTTTTGTTGCTATGATTAGAATCTTGGATACAATTGGAATTAGAATCAATGTTTGATATAAGTCATGTGATGGATTCAAAAGATCATATGGAATGTATTTGTATAATAAATTAGTTGGAAATTTGTGAAATACATGTTAAGAATTGGTTAAAGAAAGGAAGAACTAGTTCAACGTAAATATATGTTGACATAAAAGCTGGTATTTGGGTTGCTAGTTTTATATCTTGAATTGGAGTTTAATATTTTCATGGAATGAGTTATGCTAAGTTGGTATTGGAATGGAATGGTACATTCCAACCTTAATGGATAATGTTTCTCAACTTGACAAAATACTTGAACTTCGGTAAAACGACAAGGAATTAACCATTTTAAACATGGAAGTAAATCTAGTATCATATTGGAAACATACTAGTACTAAATTTTATGAGTTTTTAAAACAATTTCTATTTTTAGAAACTTTATCATTTGATTTTTGTCAAAACGATATAGATGAGATAAATAGCAGATGTTTTGGCATCTAAACATTTAAGGGCGCTTATAGAAAAGTAAAGACAAAAGGGTACATTTGGCAAATTTGGGTACTCAACTTTTGTTAAACATATCTAGCTACTGAGGTTAGTACATGTGGACTTTTCAACTGGGTACATAGCAACAAGACTTTAACTACCAGGTTTTAAACACTAAATGATTTGATGATGAAATGCTTTATTTTATACAAGTTCAGAAGTATGCTTATACGTTATAGTTTTCAAGCAATTGGCTTACTAGTGTAGAAATTAAATCTTACAAATGCTTTGCCGAAAGGCTTATGCGAATTTGGGTCATTTGCTTATGACATCGTTAGGTTTTGATCGTGAAATGTGTTTTGACTCCTAGAGCTTGATAAGTATAATTCCTTATAATGTTGTGCAAAATGCATGGTTATTTTGAAAAAAATGTGAAATACATGATTAACAATGTGATTTTGAAATCTTTTGAGTCTTGGATCAAGTTTTATTTCAAAGTTTTAAATGTTGGGTCTCATGTACCAAAACTTTGTGTTATGAAGTCAAGTGTCCTTACACCGAATCATTTATCTCAAACATTCATGTATCACGACTTTGTCTAACGATACGAAACCGTCCCCACTACTAAACCTTCTTTTAACATTTAAGTTGAATATGTCTTCTTCCTGCTTGTGTTATCTATAAAGTTGACCATTTTCTCATTACTCAAGCTTTCTCATGATTTGAGCTGGCTAACACTCTCCCGAATGATACTTATAGCATAATGTGATATCTGATATTGAATCCTAAAGCAGACGACTCTGAAGTCTAAACAACTTGAAACTTTCCTTTGATTCTAGTACATTATCTAGAGTGTGCTAAACTACTGTACATTGGCTGACTTATCTCACCAAAGCAAATAAGGGCCCTCTACTTCTTCCCGTACGACACCTCATACGGCAGTAACCTATTATCAGCATTATGTCTACTATCTTTCTACAACTCTGCTTATAGAAAGTTAATTACCTCGGCTACCCCTCGAGGTTCAAAACACATGCTCGTAGCATGTCTTATAATATTTGAATCCTTTTATCTTACTACCATCCACCTAAGAGTGACATATCATACTAAACTGAAATCTACTACATACATTCTCTAGAAATTTCCTCCTATAATCATAACATGAACCGGCCATTCGTGACTGAATTAACTATAACTGGCACATCGTGCCTGGATACCATATTTCCGAACATGGCTGTCACATAATATTTTCGGAGGGAAATTCTCTCAGATTGCTAAGAAGTGACACTTATGGTTGATATGCCCACTATAACCCATCTCCCTAGAGTTAAACGGTAATGAATGCTTGTTTCGAGTCCCTAACAACTCTAATGTGTAAAACTTTATTTATTTTGTAATGCTTAACACATATCATTATATTAAGCTTGTCTTAGGCTTTTATCCAATTCATTCCTCCTGTATCAAATACTATTGTAAAATAATCATGAAACTTTTCAAGGAGTTAAATAAACTGAACTTGTTTGAGAATGAACACTTTCTTATATTTATAAACCAATTAAGGGTTTCTTATTCAAATTTAGACAATCTTGCAGATTCAACCAAACATGGATATTTCGCGAACGTTCAAACAAATGATATCTAAATATTTGTCTTAATAGGACATATATATTTTAAAAACTTTTACAGAAAAGTTAACAACGTCTTTCATAAAATAACTTATACCATTTCATAAACAACTTAATGAATTATCATTTTAAAACATGAGGGCTGTTTGATTTGCCTTTTATTAGTCCAGTAAGAGGTTACATCTGACTCCGTCTGAGTCAGACCGTTTGATGACCCTAAAATTTATCTCTGACTTGGTCCTAAACCCTTAAATTTACCTCTTACTGGTCATCTTCAGGATAAGTATGACTGGGTAAGACATTGACTCAACCAGCTCTTACTCAATCAACAAGTTTCAAATAGCTCATAAACTTTTAAAATACTATATGGTTACATATGGAAACTTTTATCAAGTAAACAAACTTGTTCATGCTTGTAATATGAAGTTCAGAAGTTGAGATGTATTGTAATAATATTTTGTTCTTATGTAAAAGTTAACCTCATGGCAATGTTATGGTCAATAGCAATGTAAGAATTAACCAAATAGCAATGTAAAAAGATGAAAATGCCTTCGTTTGAGAGACATGTGGTGTGACCTAATGACCAAAAAGTCACAAAGTTTAGCAAAAAGACCAAACGGCAACGATCTGAAACCACTGTAAACAAGCGCATAATGCTTTTTATAATTGTCCTACCTAAGTTTTTACAAATCACAAAGACTAACAATGAAATATTATCTAAATTAATCAATAATCCACGACATTATTGAGTTTTATTGGAAAAGAAAACACCACTTTGACATGATATGTAACCTAAAGTTGCCAATAATTCTTGATTGGATATTTAAATTATTTAAAAATTAGAAATTAGATAAGCAATAATCATAATGTTTATTTACGAACAAATAGACAATCTACACAAAACATATCTAAGGACGTTTTTAATTATTTTTTAATATGAATTGTTCCTGGAACAAAAGAATACAAAAATTTGTTGAGAGTGGGATTTGAACCCACGCCCTTTCGGACCAGAACCTTAATCTGGCGCCTTAGACCAACTCGGCCATCTCAACTTTTGTTATACTTTCCATCACAGCTTATATAAATTAACTAATTATCCAAATAAACAATAGAATACCATATTATAAACTAATGAAAATTCGTTTACTTTTGAACAACTCAAAACGTAGATTGAATATTTAATTTATGACAAAAATCTTCGTGGCGTAAAGTGGCAAACTTCTTTCCTTTTTTCAATTTTTTTACACTAACACACAAATCTTCCCTTTTTTATTCTTTCTTCCTTTCCTTTGAGCACAAAAATACCTTATCACTCCTTACCCTACAATTAACATTTTTGGTTTCATTAGCTTACATTTTACACAAAAGGAGTTTGGCCCATTTTATCTCTTATTCTACCATTATTAAAAATAAATTGCTATTTTTTTAATCATTTGCTTATTATTTTATTATGATTTTATAATGGATTTGGTTTTCAAGACTGACCAATGAGATATCAGATAAGCCATCAACTACCTTGGACCCCGATGGCCCACAGCATGAATATCCTGACAGCCACGCTTTCACAATTCTTGTCGTTCCATTGACACTTGTATTCCTTTGTTTACATTCTGCAATTTAAATTTAGTTTACAAATAGGGATAAATACAGAAAAGCCCTTTCTATTTATTGGGTATATTCAAAAAAACCCTTAAGTTTTATTTTGCTTTAAAAAAACCTTTCATTTTTGTTTTACCTGTTACTTTTACCCAAATCACCGGCTTTTACTCCAATTAACCGGTTGAGGCTGATACGTGGAATTTTTTTTTCATACGTGGACTAAAAACATGATAAGTGGAATAGTTAGGGTTATATAGAACTCATTTGCGCATACCCTTCATGACAGTTTTGTTTGAGGCGAGATTTGAAGAAAGGATCGTAGCTTTCTAACCTCCGATTCAAAAGGTTTCATCCGAAATATATATTTGTTCAGTCTCAGTTTATCAAAGGTTGCATAAGTCTAACTGAAAGCGAAAACGTGGTAATACGAAAGCGACTCTGTTTAAGCCAAAAAACTTTTGTCTTTGTAAGTGAACCGATTTAAGCCAAAAACATGAATTAGCATCATACTTTTCTGTTTCTTGAAGAGCTCAGACCGGTGTACTTTGTAAGTGAACCTGCATATCGTTTACAATCAAAGGGTATTTTGGACATTTGATAAATAAGTGAACCAGCATATCGTTCACTAAACCTTAGACCAAAAATCCTTGCAGATTAACTTGATTGCTTCTAGGTGATCACTAAACCTTGGGGGCTCCATTGTATACCTAAAAAGTATGATTAACGAGATTTTAAAGTAGGGGCAATCAGGCATTGTTGAAGGAACTCGGTCTTCAAATTTGAATGGATTATAGAGCTGACAAGTTTCCAGAGCTTGAAATCAATCTTCTATGTGTGTGTTAGGTGATTTACATGCTTTAGGAGAGCTGGTGGTCAACCTGGTAGCCAATTGCTTCGATTCTCCGAGCAGCAAGCTCTGGCTTATCGGCGTAGGATCACTTGCAATACGATGATACAATCTCCGTTAACAAGTTGTCCATACAGCTTTTCGATACTTCTCTTA
Source organism: Cichorium intybus (assembly GCA_023525715.1). Lineage (NCBI taxonomy): Eukaryota > Viridiplantae > Streptophyta > Magnoliopsida > Asterales > Asteraceae > Cichorium > Cichorium intybus. The sequence continues at coordinate 137,987,180 of CM042010.1, forward strand.
CCCTCCTATATTTCTGTGTTTTTACTGTATGTTTGAGAGAGAGAGAGAGAGAGAGAGGTCATACCCACGGTTGCCAAACGGTTCCATGGTTTCCGCCATGGATCCCGATACCGCCACCGATGAAGAATCGCATCAAAAGCTTCAAGACGATTTCAATTCGTTTACAACAACTAAATCGAACGATCTCGCGAAGCCTTAATTGGGCGATGCTCAAATCAATTTCAAGATCCATATTGTGAAAGATCATGACATGAAGGAGCGACTGTGTTTGGAGGTTGAAAGGCTAGGGTTAAGTGCTGTGATTATGGGGAACCGAGGGTTTGGTGCTTCGAGAAGGACATTGAAAGGGCAAAGGCCGAGTGTGAGGGATTACTGTGTGTATCATTGTGTGTGTGGTGTTTGCTGTAAGATATCCAGGTGACTAGATGAGGCGGTATTGTTGCTATTAAACAAAGATATGTCCATGTATGCCACGTTGTCAATAGACTTCACTTTCAAAGCCACCTCTTTGATTCCACCGGCTATTTGCAGTAAAAACCTATGATTTGGTTTAAAATGATAGGTAAAAAATAAATGAATGAGTTTTTTTAACTAAAAAATAATTTAAGGGTTTTTCTGAATATATCTTTATAAATGAAAGGGTTTTTCTGCATTTAACCCTTACAAATATTCCTATTCATTAATGGCAACTAGCACTTAAATAATAATTAAATGTTGCTCGTAAACTATGTATGGAATAGAATATAGAATGTTACATTTCAAATGCTAATGCTTGTAATAAGGATAAAGGTGAAAAACTTTTGGCTTAAAGTTAAGGGACAATTAGGGGTTACTTTTATCAAACGAAAATTTCATATTTAAACTTGCGAATATTTGTTTGTTACAACTAAAATACTTAAAAATTAAGTATTTTATATTATATTAAAGAGACGTATATATTATCGGATTTTTACTGAAATTATAAATGTTTTTCACAAATAGTTGGATTGTGGAAAACCCCGGTAGGATTGGCATTACATTAGACTCAGTATGAATAAGACAACATTTTACATAATGGACATACACTATTTACAAATGTAAAAATATAAACAATATTTTAACACACTCTTCAGTTTGAGTAGGAAGTTCAATGCTCAAACTGTTTTGAAAGTCCAAGAATAGTTGTGACTGTTGTGTAGGTAGTCCATTTGTAAATATATATACAAACTCATGATCTGATTAATGTGCAAGACTCGTACATAACCAATCACAATATGTTCCCTAACAAAATATAAATATATTTCCACATGTTTGGTTCTTTGGTGTTAAATTGTGTTAGGAGATAGGAAATGGCACTACCATCACCAGAAAACACAAATTGTAGTAAGATAAAGGGGATAGGGCAAGTCGAGAAGTAGGTTGCGGATCCGGACAACTTCAATTACAACATTGGCTACCCCCATACAAAGCCCCAGTGGTGGATCTAGAGACAACACTATGACATTTGGAAGACCAAGAAAGAAGATTGTCACTCAGGAAGACACATATCTCATATGTGGAACGACGAGTCCGAGGGTAGCCGACCCAATTGGCGTCAAATTAAGAGACTAAACGATCAACAAAATACAAAGAATTTGTCTTTGAAGACCTTCTAAGGGTGGAGGAAACTCAATAGAATGATTTAAAGGAGATCTTGCAAAGTTTGGTTTAAATTTACCAAAGTGATAAAATGAGTTTGGGAGATTGGTTTCAAGAATGATTTTTTAGTGGCCTCAGTAAGAGCTCTTATTGATGATGTTACATTGTTGGTGGGAAATAATCCTACGTCTTGGAATAAGTTCGTCCCTATAAAGATTTATGTTTTTAATTAGAAAATTAGATTGAATCGAGTGCTAAGGGAGCTAATATGGACAAAAGAAGGATTTACATTATTCTCTTATATGCCCCAATTGCGAGTCACATATTGAGGTAATTGACAATTGCGAGTCACATAAGAAGGATTTACATTAGTCTTTTAGCTTCGGTGAGTTAGTCTCTTATTGCTCAGTAATGGGAATGTGGTATCACTTTTTCTTTTATAGTTGCAAATGGGCTTTCTCGACATGCTAATTTACCCCTCAACATGGTGCACAAAATTGCTTTAAAATGACGATCCCCTCTACGCTTTGGATATTATGGAAGCATAGAAATACCAATTTTGGAGCGGTCAAACCAAAGAGTTTATTATTTTCAGTCGATCATTTCTTGCTTTCTTTGTTGGATAGTTCAGAGAAGCAAATATAAATTTAACAGAATTTGTTGGCTACAAGATCCAACTCTTGCTATTTTTATCTTGTAATATGAATATTTTATTCTAGCGCATTATTTGTTACTAAAATTTGTGGCGTTCAGAAAAATGTCAATTTAAGTTTTTAAAATGGTCAATGGGTGAAAATTATTTAAATTGATTGATTTTTTATATAAAAATAGTTTAAAGTTGTTGTGACAAAACAAAAATACTGCATATACAACATAGAAGATTATAAATGATATTATTGGTAAACATATTGTAAGTGTAACTTGAGATTCATGATTCTAAACCGAAGTGTAGTGCGACCGAAGCGGACATTCTTGTCATGACCGAGGCACAGCTTGATGGCTCGGTCAAGAGGAGACTTCTGTTAAATCAGCGAAAGCGCTTTATGGTCGTGGCTGTAACTCTAGTCGATCTAATGTATTGTCTAAAGACTTGGATTGAGGAGACTGTGTAGCGTAGGTTGTTTTTAAGAGTTTGTATTGAATCTAGTAACAAGATTAATCAGAGGAAAATGCTAATGGAAGATATACCTTTTGAAGTGGTGAAGCAACAAAAGTTATACCTATTAGGAGTTGGTGCGCACGGACGAGTGGAGTGAACCGTGACGGTCCTTGACCGAAGAGGTTCACAACTGAGGCGAATCTCAACCGAGGAAATCCCCTTGTCCGAGGAAACTCGTATCCGGAGAGGTTCCTATACGAAGGACGTGGCTGACCAAAGAAGTATTGGACTAGTCTTCGGTCAACTTGACAACTTTTGATGCTAGAAAGGGTTCGTTGACTTTAGATGGTGCTGACTTCAAGGAGCATGGTATAATATATTGACAAAGGATTTTACTGGATCTGGTTAAAAGGTCCATACCTCTAGGGTGGCCATATGGTTAAGGGACATGTACTCTATACATAGGGTTTAATCATGTAAACTGGTACTATTTATAGTGAGTGTCATCTCTAGAGTATGAGAGTGCTTGTCTTAGAGTGAATGATCTTTGCAACCTTATAACTTGTATTTCTCCAAGCTAGAAAATAATAATACTCTCATTGTCAGTGGACATATGTCATCTTGGACCGAACCACGTAATATCAGTGTGTCTTTTGTCTTGGTGTTTGTAAAGTTGTTTCACGTGTCTTCTCGAGTTTATTCTATTCGCAGTGTCTGAGTTTGCCTAGGCCGCAGACCTCGCACAGACGATCCACACCCGACACATACAAACATACAAAATTAGGTAGTATGTTTTTATAGTCTCACATTACCAAACACCCGAATGCAAGTTTATATCTGAGTGTAAGTTTATGCTTTAACATGATGACATTGTTTGTGCTTACAACTTAAAATTTTGAATTATCATAAACAACAATGTTTTCTTTATTAATAGCGTGATAGTTTAAACTAACTTATCTAAGTATATTATTAACCAACCGTAATAAGATATTTATAAAATTGATTTTGATTCAAAAAAAATTTCTTATTTCATTTTATTTATAGAGATATTTTAAATATTTAAATACAATAAAACTCTTGCCTCAAGTTAAACCAAGTGTCCACATGGGAAGCATGGTTTTAAGCACAGAACTCCCCCCCTTTTTGGCTCACAATAAACCACCGGAGCAAAAAGAGAATGGAGTACAACGACGCAATTGCACCTTTTGTTATGAAGACTTACCAAATGGTGAACGATCCCTCATCGGATAATCTCATCCGGTGGGGGAAAGCCGACAACAGTTTCATCGTCATCGACTCATTACGTTTCTCCCAATGGCTGCTGCCTGCATTCTTCAAACACAGCAATTTCTCCAGTTTTATACGTCAATTAAACACTTATGTAAGCAATCTAATTTCCATTCAAATATAGCTTCATTTTGTGTTTGCTTGAGGCATTTATTGATTTGATTTGTGAATGCTTTTTAGGGATTCAGAAAAGTGGATCCTGATAGATGCGAATTCGCGAACGAGTGGTTTTTGAGAGGACAAGTACATTTACTGAAGAACATAGGGAGGAAGAGGCAGAGTAACATCAGGGGAAACTGTACGGTGCATTCGCGAAGCGAAGATGACGAGGAAGATGAAATGGCGGTGGAGATTGCGAGATTAAAGCAGGAGCAGAAGGCATTGGAGAAGGAGATGGTAGGGCTGAAAAAGAGGCTTGAAGCGACGGAGCGGCGGCCGAAGCAAATTATGGCTTTATTGTGTCAAGTGGCTGAAGATCCACAGATCTTGCCGCGCATGATGTTTGAGACGGAACAAAAGCGGTTACTGGAGAAGAAGAGGCAACGGAGGTCGCCGGCGTCGTCAAGTGGCACTACGAATTCGCTTAAATGCGAGGAAAATGAGTCACGGATTGATGAAGCTTTTACGGGGGGAAAGCTAATTTGGCGGTCGTCGACGTTAGCAGATACGCCGTCGATGAGGTTTCCTGCAAATATGGCCGGTGGCCGCGGCGGTAGCTTTGATAATGACCATGGAAGCGGGCCAGTAGGTTCGGATGTAAGACCACCACCACCTTATCCTTTTTCCCTGTTGGGCGGCGGGTTTTAGATTTTAGTTTACGAAATTTTAAAAAGAAAAAAACAAAAAAAAACTGTTATTTGTTTTTTCATCTGTTTCTTGTCCAGATTTATTTAATATAAGAAAATTTACATGAACGTAGTTCTAAATGATTTTCTTATTTGTTAAACAAGTTATGAACGTGGTAATTGACTGTTAAAAGAGCGAATATCAAATTTATAATTAAGTCCGTATTAAATCCTTTTAGAAGCATTTGTAATGTTAGTTAAAAATGATCGATGCATTTTAGATGTAGTTTTGATTATTTTGATATAATCAAGTATTCAAACTGATATTTGAATTATCATTGCCCATAAATTCGAAAGGTGAGAAATACATGAACTCGAATAACAACATTTGTTCAGGGCTGAAATCTGGTGATAATTTAAAATACTATAAAAATTGCGAGAACAAATTTTGATAATTTATTTTATCAATGACACAAATATAAAATTGATGTGACACAAATACACACCATCCTAAAGAAATTAGGATTAATAGATATAATTATATGTTATCATGTCCATAATAATATATTATGATGAAGTATTGATAGTTCATATATTTTTAATAATTTCATTATTTTTTATTTATAAATTTTTTAATATTTTAATCGTTATTTTTTCATTTTTTCTATTTATTTTAATTTTCATTTTTTTAACTTTTCTTATTTTTAATTCCTTTAAATGACAAACTAACAATAATTATCATAATATTTTAAAAGATATTATTTTACACTATAATATTTTGGATTATACCGTTCAGTTAAAGCGGAGATCTTGCTTAACACAAGTTTTGAATTTTAATAGTTTTTAGTCATATGATTTTGAATTATAAATTATACGAATAAGAGTTATAATATTTTAATCACAATATTTCAATCATTATACTTTTAAATCATAAAAAATTAAGAATTGTAAACAGTTTTAGATTATAATATTTTATATCATATGTGAAGTCCGGATTTGGCATGAATGCGGAATAAGAACATCATAAACACTCAAGAACAATACACAACATGTCGAATGATTCATAAATGTGAAAGATTACAAACATTAGGCTCCTAGGGTATAAAACCCGAGCACTACAAATACGCTCAATCTCTCACATTGTGAGCTCTGTCCTAATAATGAATAATACAATGACTATATATAGGCAAGCTACACAACTAGGTCAAAACCCTAATACTCGTATGTCATAATGGGCCTTCCAAGCCCACAAGTCATCAGCCCATGAAAAGCTTTGTACCCTAACAATCTCCCCCTCAAAGCTTGGAATGGATGACGTGCGCGACTTCAAGTACCATATCGAGCAACTGGCGAATCTGAAGCCAATAGAGACGCAATGTGTAGAAGCGAATCCTCGAATCTCAATACATTGGTAGACTCCGATCACGGGTCCTGAGATAGTGACAAAACATAGTCGTGCTATAAAGGGCCTCCAAACCTCAAGCAACCAAATGTAATCCCCAAGATAATCATAAGCGTAGACCCGTCAAGAAAACCCACTTCGGAATCGAAATCCGAATCGCCTCATAATCGTGAGAAAACTCCCCCTTTTCGTTACACCGGACTCCCAAAATATAATCATGAAGTAATCCGCCAAAAGAATAATCACCAAAAAGCATCATGTAATAATCCAAAAAACCAATGCCTAACCAAACACGATAAAGAAAAACCGAAGTCGAGAGTCAATAACGTCCAAGTCGTCGCATCAAGTAAACGTCAAAGTGTATCGAGACTAAAAATAATACCCAACATCGATAAATCTCTCCTGTGCTCCGCTAAAAATCGTTTCTTTAGAAAATTACAATCCGACTCTTGAATGATCATCCTTAATTCTCCCCCTTTTTATGATCGGAATAAGACCATAAAACGTTGTGTGGGCATGAGAATGTGCTCGAACGGTATAAAAATTATGAACTCCCTCTTGACATACGGATAAAATGATAATAACCGAATCAAATGGATCAAAGTGGAAAAACACGAAAGATAGAGCTCCGAGTTGTGAAAACGCAACGAGCATCTGTAACAAAATCCATATCCACCTAGATCAAGCAGCAGGAAAACCAAAATATGTAACTTTGGGAATAAACAAAAATACCAAACATCCGATGAACAAAAGTTCAAAATTTCTGATCCCAAGTCTCGTGGCGTGTGTACCGAAGCAATAAAAGAGAAGTTCCAAAAATATTCTTCAAGTGCCGAACTTCAAAAACATTAAATTGCAGCTTCGGTAATCATCATGAAAATCCAAGGCTACTGTAGCCATAACACACAATCGCTGATGAAATTAAAAAAAATCTCATACCGTAGCGAATCACAACCTTTTGAAACAAATGGCTCGGCTTCGATAAAATTAAGATCCAAATACATAACTATTCGAATCGTAGCCCAAATATTCCATAGTGTATAGATCCAAAACTAGAAGTGAATTTGAATGCTTGAGAAGTTGAGATCGGTAATTAAGGAATAGCCTAATAATTTGCTAGCCCATCGGAAAGTGTTAGGCCCACCTTAATAGTTCTGGATCCAGGTTTCGGTGGTGAAGCCCAAAGACATATACGTGGCCCGACAGTGAAAATGAATTAGGCCCATCTTCGGTTATAGATATCAGTTTAAGTCCGAATTATTTGTTCCACCGTCTTCCCAAATGAGTCGTATGACATCGCCTTCTCCTACATCGGCAAAATCAGCAGATCACCCGAAGGTCAACACACCTTCGCCTACTCCATCGAATTCACCTCCCATATTACATCTTTTCATCTCAATCGACGAAGTCTAAACATCCGAATTCCAATTTTCGTTCGCCTGTACCCAGCCATCTTCTTCACCGGCCTTTCTTGCATCCCCCAAATTACCCTATCATCTTTATCGGCAAAGACCAGACCATACATCTGAATTTGTTTACCCCTTCGCCACCGTTTTCTGTAAATCACAACCAATTCGCCATAGACCTCATAATAGAAGGAAAGTACAATTCACGAAGCACAAATATCTTTGATGAAATCATGAACTGGTTGAAGATCTAGGAACGGATTCATCAAAATTACCGCCGTCAAGTACAAGGACAACTAAAGGGATTGGTCTAATCCTTATCTCGTTAGAAGTCCTTATCTTATCTTCTTTCAAATAGCGTTTCCCGTATCTTTTGTTTAGTTAGTTAGTTTTGATTTACTTAGTCTATTTATTCGTTTTTCATCCCCTGTAATCGATTGATTGATTTCGATAATAAGAATAAAAGGCTGTAAGCGAATTTAGCCTTCTCTAAATTCTTTATGGTATCAAAGAATTAGATCCGATTGGGTGAGTGTCCACCATGACCGGAGAGAAGGGAGATGGCGGCAAGAAGTCTGAAGGTGGGGAGACGATTGATGTCAATTCGCCTTACTACATTCACGCATCAGACTACCCAAAACAGATGCAGGTTAATGATGTGTTGAATTATAGTAACTACAATGAATGGAAGCAGGAGATGAGGAATTTTCTGCTTGCGAAAAACAAGATGGGACTGGTAGACGGTTCTGTCGCGAAACCGGAGGTGTCGTCGCCAATGTATATGGCGTGGGTACGGGCTGATGCAATGATCAAGGGCTGGTTGACCACCGCCATGGAGAAAGAGATAAGAACAAGTGTCAGGTATGCGAATACCTCCTCAGAAATCTGGCTGGATCTTGAAGAACGGTTTGAGAAAGAAGGGGCACCTCGGGCATATGAATTGAAACAATCACTCAATGTGACAAGGCAAGATGGGAATTCGATCTCCAATTACTACACCAAACTTAGGTCCATTTGGGATGAGCTACAGATGGTGCTACCATCCCCACGATGCACCTGCGAAGGTTGCGGCTGTGGGATCGGGAAAAAGCTGAGCGAATTAAGGGAAAAGGAGAGGACTTACGAGTTCCTGATGGGTCTGGATGACGAATTCTCAGTCATCAGAACTCAAATCCTTGCGATGAAGCCTACCCCTCCGATTGGTACTGTTTATCATTTGTTGGCTGAAGATGAACAACAAAGGGCGCTATCCGGAGGAACGAAAAGAGCAAGTGCCGACTCGTCGGCCTTCCAAGCAAACTATAGTCAACAGCGTGGCCAGCGACAACCTGCAAACAAAACGACGACACAAACAACAGGAAAACCGACACAAAAATTTGTCAAGCCGGATAACAAGGTAAAATGCTCTTTCTGTCAGCGTGAAGGGCACAGCAAGGAAGGATGTTTCAAGATAATCGGGTACCCGGAATGGTGGCCTGGAAATAAAGAGAAGCCCAAAGCTGCCTGTGTCAAGGTTGGACCGAGTCCGATTCCTGGGCTCACTGATGAACAGTACCATCTCTTCGTCGAACACTTCAAGGAAGGGTTAGACACAACAAACAACAGCAAACAACCTATGGCAAACATGGCAGGTAGAAACGATATTTTCGATGGGTGGATTGTTGACTCGGGTGCAACCGAGCACATGACACACCGACTTGATCTCTTATTCAACAAAACACATAACTCAAAAGATGCACCTGTCGTCATTCCTAATGGAGACAAAGTGCCGGTTATGGGGGAGGGTGAACATACCTTACCTGGGGGAATCAAAATTAAAGGAGTTTTGTTTGTACCAAATTTTAATTACAACCTTCTCTCGGTTGCAAAGCTCGCGGATGATTTAAATTGTGCAGTAACCTTTTTCCCTGGATTTTTTGTCATGCAGGAGTTGGGGACGAAGCGCTTGATTGGAGCGGGTAATCGGAGTGGAGGGTTGTATCGGATGGGGGTATCAAAGATGAAGACCAGTGAGGCACTTATGTCAAAGGTTGAAGTTTGGCACAAGAGACTCGGCCACCCATCTATCAAGAAAATTTCAAAATTAGATTTTATTAATGTTACAACAGAAAAACAGTTCAATAAATGTGATGCTTGTTTTAAAGCAAAACATACTAGACTTCCTTTCCCAATTAGTGAAATAAAAACCTTTTCTTGTTTCGATCTAGTACACTGTGATGTGTGGGGCAAATATAGAACCCCTTCCATTGGTAAAGCATCATATTTTTTAACTATAGTTGATGACTTTAGTAGAGCCGTCTGGACCTTTTTAATAAAGCACAAACATGAGGCAAGTACTTGCCTCATCGATTTTCATAAAATGGTTCAAACTCAATTTGGCAAACAAATTAAACGGATAAGGTGTGACAATGGTGGGGAGTTCGTTTCCAATAAAATGCGTGACTTTTATACTCAAGAAGGAATAATATTAGAAACTACGTGTCCTCACACCCCATAGCAAAATGGGGTTGTGGAACGCAAACACAGGCACCTACTTGAGACAGCTCGTGCACTGCGTTTTCAAGCCAACTTACCGAAAGCGTTTTGGGGTGAATGCGTCTTAACAGCCACCTACCTCATAAATCGAATGCCAACCAAGGTTCTTAAAGGAGTCACACCATACGAGGTACTTTTCAATCAAAAACCCACGTATGATCATATGAGAGTATTTGGATGTTTAGTTTATTATCGAAATACGGAAACAAGAGGTGACAAATTTGAAGCTCGAGGTAAACCGGGATTATTTATAGGGTACCCTCCAGGAACAAAAGGGTACCGTGTGTATGACATGGACAAAAGAAAAATAGTTGTTTCTAGAGATGTTCGTTTCCTAGAAGACACATTTCCTATGGCTTCTAATTTTGTTAGCGAAAATGCAACAGAAGATGATACATTTGTGCTTGAAGATGAATTGGATACCTCTCATACGGTTCATAATCATGAATCTGCACCACCTGTGGCACACGACAATGAGGCTACAGTTGACCTTAGCACACCCCACGAATCTGACTCTGAAAGTGAGCATACGACTCACGCACACACGGAACCACCCTCGCCACATTCTTCTTCAGTGCATGAAGACACAAACATCGACCAGGTTCCTAAAGCTTCTCGTGTGCGAACTCAACCTTTACGGTTCAATGATTATGAAGTCAACTTACCCCCGTCCATCACTCATCCTCCATCCGCCTCCGATCATGTCGCTTCTACGGTACATCCCCTCTCCGCTTTTATGTCTTATAAAAATTTCTCAAAAGCTCACAAAGCCCTTTTAACGGCCATAGCCAATCACTATGAGCCGAAATCTTTTAAGCATGCAGCAAAAGATGAAAGGTGGCGTGTCGCAATGAAAAAGGAGATTAGTGCCTTGGAAGCTAATGATACTTGGGCTCTGGTTACTCTTCCTCCTGGCAAGCATGCTATTGAATCCAAATGGATTTTTAAAATCAAGTTTAAACCGAATGGCGAAGTGGAACGATACAAAGCACGTCTTGTTGCAAAGGGGTATACTCAAATGGAGGGTGTAGATTATCATGACACATTTGCACCAGTTGCCAAGCTGGTTACTGTTAGAATTTTACTCGCCATGGCAGTCAAAAATAACTGGATCATACACCAGTTAGATGTGAACAACGCCTTTCTCCATGGAGATTTGGAAGAAGAAGTTTATATGAAAATCCCTCAAGGCTTTGCAAAACACGGCGACACAAGGGTTTGCAAGCTAAAGAAGTCCTTATATGGCTTGAAACAGGCAAGCCGGAATTGGTATCACAAATTCACTTCTGCACTACTTGAACTTGACTTCCAACAAAAACATGCAGATCACTCTTTGTTCATTCATAGAAACAAAGAATTTTTTGTTGCAGCTTTGATCTATGTTGATGATGTGATCCTTGTTGGCAATGACCTCGCAAAAATTGAACATACAAAATCCAGTCTCAATGATCGGTTTAGTATTAAAGATCTTGGCAGTTTAACTTATTTTTTGGGTATTGAAGTATCACGCACACAAGAAGGTCTAGTTCTCAGTCAACGAAAATATACCCTTGACATTCTTGACGATGCAGGTATGCTTGGGTGTTGGCCTAGTAAATTCCCCATGGAACAAAATTTAAAGCTTGACAAAGGCAACGAGGAAGAACAGGTAGATGCCAGTTTGTACAGGCGTTTGATTGGGAGATTGTTATACTTGCAAGCTACTCGACCAGACATTACTTATTCAGTAAATATCTTGAGTCAGTTTGTTTCTGATCCTCGTCTGAGTCATTGGAATGCAGCACAGCGAGTTTTGCGATATCTGAAGGGCACTTTGGGGCAGGGGATATTGTTACCAAAAGACGGTACACCTGAACTCTTAGCCTATAGTGACTCTGATTGGCTAGGGTGTCCTATTTCCCGGCGTTCAAGAACTGGATACTTGTTACTCTTGGGTGGTGCACCTATCTCCTGGAAATCGAGGAAGCAATCCGTTGTGTCACGTTCTTCAGCTGAGGCTGAATACAGAGCCATGGCGACTACTGTTAGTGAAGTTTTGTGGGTTCGATGGTTGCTCTCTGAACTAGGAGTTCCCATTACCACGCCAACTCCTCTCATGTGTGATAACGAATCTGCACGACACATTGCACATAATCCAGTTTTTCACGAGCGTACCAAGCATGTAGAGATGGATTGTTTCTTTGTCAGGGAAAGAGTTGAATCCAAAGAAATTGCTCCAGTTCGTGTCCCATCACAAGCTCAATTAGCCGATTTACTTACTAAACCTCTTGGTTCAGACAGGTTACAAACACTATTGGTCAAGTTGAACATTCGTAATCTCCATGTGTCAACTTGAGGGGGAGTAAAGGGATTGGTCTAATCCTTATCTCGTTAGAAGTCCTTATCTTATCTTCTTTCAAATAGCGTTTCCCGTATCTTTTGTTTAGTTAGTTAGTTTTGATTTACTTAGTCTATTTATTCGTTTTTCATCCCCTGTAATCGATTGATTGATTTCGATAATAAGAATAAAAGGCTGTAAGCGAATTTAGCCTTCTCTAAATTCTTTAACAACATCATCGATCCAAAATTGCATGCATGTGCATCTTTCCATCACAGGCACCGACCCAGAATCATTCATTATCAACATCGAGTGATACCGACAAGAAATTTTCAAATATTGATTTATGATTGTGGATCTGTTATCGATACAAGAATATTTTCCGTGTTCGTATATTCATCCTGATACATCTACTTTTCATCACACATAAATAGAATCACAATTGAATAATCGATAACATTAATGGGATTTAGACGAATCAATGGCAAATCGAGATCCCGAAAAAGATTAGCTGTGAAGATTGGAAACCGATTTCTGCATAATTTTAATTTTTTCAAACCACGTTTACGATAAATCGACTCTTAGATCTGGAATTTTGGAACTTTGAATCTTAGGTCTAGAAACGAATACGAATAATACAAAATTTCAATCAATGAAAATTAGAAACATATTTGAATATTGACGGATCCAGTCTGATGAACACGTGAAGATTCATTCTACACAGTGGTGTGAAGAACAAAATATTGACGGATCCAGAATATCATGATTCATGAACAAAAGCAATCCGATTTGATTATACATAACAAAAGTACAATCCATAAACCAAAGACCACGTGAATTTAAAAGATTTAACAGTGACCGAATGAACAAATTTGGAGAGACTCACCAAAAATTGTATGAACTTGAATGAATACGAATAAAATCGCCAAATCGATATCGTGCCTTGAAGTAATCACTTGAATCTTCAAGGTACGGCTCTGATACCAATTGTGAAGTCCGGATTTGGCATGAACGCGGAATAAGAACATCATAAACACTCAAGAACAATACACAACATGTCGAATGATTCATAAATATGAAAGATTACAAAGATTAGGCTCCTAGGGTATAAAACCCGAGCACTACAAATACGCTCAATCTCTCACATTGTGAGCTCTGTCCTAATAATGAATAATACAATGACTATATATAGGCAAGCTACACAACTAGGTCAAAACCCTAATACTCGTATGTCATAATGGGCCTTCCAAGCCCACAAGTCATCAGCCCATGGAAAGCTTTGTACCCTAACATCATATCATTTTCAACATTATTTTTATAAAAATATCCAATCTTCTGAATTGAAATACAATATCTAAACAAGCTTATTTCCTTGTTTTTTTTGGAAAATTATATATATATATATATATATATATATATATATATATATATATATATATATATATATTATATATATATATATATATATATATATATATATATATATATATATATATATATATATATATATATATATATATATATATATATATATATATATATATATATATATATATATATATATATATATATATATATATATATATATATATACTAGCTGGCGTCCCGCGCGATGCAGCGGTGGTGGGGGGGGGGGGGGGAGGGGGCGTGTCGAGGTTGGTTATGTTAGTATTGGGTAGGCGATTAACTGTTTTATTTGGTCATAATAAATTGAAAAAGAAGTTGGTGTGTACCACGCTAAGCAGCGGACGACGATTAATTTCATTTACCTGAATACTTTCTGGATGGCGATTATTTTCCTTTCATCAAACGTTGAATGCGAGGTACAGTGATTAGTTTTGTCGTTGAATAACTATCTTTTGATATGCATTGAATGGTTTGGTTTTGCTAATGGATTATTGCAGTAATTATGGTCAAAAATAGTTAAATGCATCGTGATATCAAATTTTATAGTCAAATGCATCTTCCAACAGGGGCGGTGAATAGTTTTCTTACGACAAATAGTTATGTTTCAATTATTAGGATTTTTGAGAGGGGTGGTATTTTGATTTAGACATAAATATGCATATTGATTGTTATGCGTCTAAAAAACAAATGTACGTTGCTATTTTACGTTAAATATACATTGTACAATATTTTTAGGGTACTTGTCCATTATCACAAGGGAATTTTGTATTAGAAATAAGTATGCATGCTTCTTGTTTTGCATTTGAAAAAAAATTTGTGTTGCTATTTTGCGTTAAATATAAAAAGTACAATATTGTCTCCGGGTACATGCCCATTATCACCTCGGGGGATATATTTTTTTCCAGAACATGTCATATTAAAAAGCACACGAAATACTCTACATAGTTTCCGTTATGGTTTGTGGTTTACGGTATGGGGTATGTTGTCTATCTTATGCGAGTTTGTTGTTGAATTGTGCAGGTTAAGTTGGTTGTATCATGTTTATCTTATATGTGTTTGTGTTGAAGCACATGATCTGGTTAGTTTTGCAAGCTTCAACTTCCTTTTGTCTGTGATATAATATTAAATTATTAAAAAAATTGGTAACTAGGATTTAATTTAACACAAAAATAGTTTTAGGTTGAAGCCTCATGTTGGCATGGTTGTCCAATACATCCCATGTGGGGAACGAAACATTTATAGAATGAATGTGATATTTTAATATCCTTTTGTTTGAGAACCATTAAGTGAAGCAAATGACTAAAAGTATCATTGGTAGTATTCTTACTTACGTCTCACCCATGTCAATTATTCCTTTTCCAACACAACCAAAATTAACGCCACATATTTACGCACATATACACAAGCTATTGAAAAACATTGGTGGTTTACCTTTTAGTCGGACATCTGCTTCACCGACGTAATAATAGATGAGTGTAATGTGTTGATAAGAAAAAAAATGAAAGTACAATGATATAATACAATAGATTTTCAAAGTACAATGCCTAGAATAAAATAAAAAATTAAATTACCATGTTATAATAGAATGTAACGAAAGTAGGATAACAAATCTGTGAAAGGATTGGGGTTAGGAGATCATCTTGACTATATTCTTCAGGACAAAATGGTTGACACGCGCTTTTGTAATGACTTTTTCAGCCTTAACCCGTAAAGGATTGTCCACAAACTGGGTCCCACTTCCTTCCCTTTTCGAGAAAATTACCTTACTACCCCCGATTTTCTGACATGAACCGTAGTCATGTTGAAGTACATTCAATCCTCCTAGCAAATTATTCGTATGCAACGTACGGTCAAAGGTCAAATCCGCACCACCCCAATTTTGCAGTCTGTTTTGATTTCCACCATAACTTGGAATTCCCAAATTACCCCTGATAGGAAAACGATTCCCGGTCAACTCGGTTACGTGATTCTCCAGTGAGACTACTGAACCGGACAAAATCGACGGTCTCAACACGTGATTATAAATTTGCCTTTGACTTTGGATTTGACCTTGACCGGTCATTGGAATCATGCCCACAAGCTGCTTCGGCTCCATAACTGTGGGAATCCCGTGAAGCAAGTTTATCGGCTTTGTGATATTACTATTATGCCCTTGTCGGTTTTGGACTTTCCAGTCCTACAACTCCGAAGGTGTCACTCCCCACATGTCTGGTTGCAGAATTCCCTAAAAGTAAATTACACAAGAATGAATACAGTATTAGAAATAATATAATAACCCCAAATCACTAATTTATGTTTTCAAAGCCATTCTTAAAGAGTAACACATGAGATGTAAACTAGAGAAAAGATACAACCATCAAAACAACTATGCTACATGTGAGGGGCAAAAAGGTAATTTGAACAACCTTACTAACAGGGCTTCCTATGTGCCCTGTGGATTCCAATTTTGTTCATAAAATATAACCTGCAATTCTATTGGGTATATGTTATTTTTATCGTATTCAGCTTCATCGAAACTATAGTAAACTTTTTGGTCTCCATAAAACCGTTTGATCAAATGATCATTAACCTCGTCAACACTTACATTTTTTGTTGACAGTATCGCCTTCGAAATAATAAAATTTGAATCAGCGCCGTAATTGTAGCATACTTACATTTTAAGTGATTCTTTGGCTTTAATCATTTTTAATCAAAATTCAATTTTACTTCGATTTTTTGTAATATAATAGCTAAATTGAATCTCAATTTAGTTTATTACAGTACCCTTTTAACAAAAACTCAATGTTGACAAAATTTATTTTTGACCAAAATCATTTATGAATGAATTCAAATTTTCTGCATAAAGCTTTCACATAGTGGTAGGCTGTTAAAGTGAAATTATACCATAAGCACGATACCTAATCCCAACAGGCATTTCATCGAACACCTTCTACGCTTGTGCATTCATATTAAACACTTACTATAATTGGGAACGAACTATAATAACAATTGAAAATTTTAAACCAAACTATTAAACTACAATAACAACCGAAATGTTTAAACCAATGGGGTGTCACCTTACTTGAATTTGGCTGTGAGGATGAATACCAGAGACCGATATTGCACTTTAATGGTGTCTGCATTATCCAATGTTTTCACCACGTACTTGAACACAATCTATAAAACATAATATTTAAAGTTTCTTTATTAAAAAAGTTAATATTATTGTAAATAATTGACAAAAAAACCCAAAAAGTGAAAGTGACAAGACTCTAACCATCCATTCAAGCATTGAGTTGTGACAACAGCTTCACAGACAATAAAACGTTCTGGTGTCCTCTTGTTGCCCTTTTTCATTGTTTTAAATGGAATTCATAAAAAGAAATGTAAGAATGAATGTTTAAAATACTGAACCAAAAAAGTCAAAATTGAAGAATGAACAACTAAAAGAACCTCATGTCATACAAGTAGGGTGCAAAGTCACCATTTTTTGCATTTAATCCTCGTTTTTTCACCTTTAACTACATATAGACAAATGTTTTGACATAAAAGTAGGAATAAAAAAATAGATTTTCAACATAACAAGTACCTATCGTATGATCAAGATGGTTTCCTAATGTGCCATTATGTTCAGAAAATTATCAATAGTTCTTAATTTCAATGAAATTTTGCTTATTCGTTTTACGTGGAACGGTGACCAAAAATATGTAAAAACAGTCAAATCCATAGAATATGATATTAATAAAAAAAACAAAAACCATCATTTTTCAAGATAAATTTCTGAGCTTTATTACGATTTGCAGACTTTTAGCTAATTTTGAACTTGAAAATACATATACGCCTTGTTTCCTTTTATCTATTAATTCATTATATTAAATACATATGCTAATACTTGTAAATTATTAAGAATTCGATTGTACATTATTCATTATATAGGACTTCTTTATACACCACATTTGATGTGTAGCATCATCAAGAATGAATTTTTTGGCCGACTTTACTAATACCTTCGTATTGACGCAAGATATTCCTCTGGACAATGCCACATAAACTTGGTCATGTGAAAAGACCGATTCTGGTAGATATACACTAACATTTGGAATTATTTGTTCTTGAGCTTTATTGATCGTCATAGAGAAACTAAGACGAATTGAAATCGCTAGATACATTAAAATCAATTATTATTTTTCTTAATCAAACGTCAAATACTTTTCTGTCGATGAATAATTTCCTTTCAATGATTATTTTCTTTAAGAGTGAGCTTAGTTTGGTTTTCTAATTGCCTAAAACCGAAACCAAAACCTAAAATGTCGATTTTTAGCTTTAGTATTGTTTTCCTTAAAAATAGTATAAAATACAATGTCATAATATAGTTTTCAAATTACAATGCCTTAATAAGATAAAATTTGAAGTACGATGTTATAATGGAAAGAATTAGAAACATGATTCAATGATACATAAATTAGCATAAGTATATTGTCAATTATCTTTTTATGAGATTTGCGTCAATAATGTTACATATGTTACCTGGACAAAAATGCTTTATATTGCAAATGGCAATCAAGCCCTAAATACTAAATATCAATCTGGAGGTTTCAAAAAACAAATATTTTCACATAGCAAACTTCACCATAGATTTTCATCAATTTGATTAGAACTACTAAGAGTTCTGGGTTTTCATAGATTTTCATTTAAAGCTTAGGGTTTTAGGTTTTAAATTTTGAATCATTAATTTGCTTATTCCAAAAGAAAAGGTCTAACTCTCAATTCTAATAGAAGGAACAATCCAACAAGCGATTCTTTTGTTAACCCTTAAATGCATAAAATTAGTTTCGAATATATTATAGTATTTTAAAAAGTTTGAAAAAGTCAAACTCCAAAATACAATGATATACTCAGCAAATATCTCTGATGTTCCATATTTTATTCAAAAAAATTAAATCTTTTTGGACATTGCTATTATCATTAAATCTATTTTCTTGCATTTTTCGGGACCAAATCGCCCTTTCCATCAAAAGGTGGTAGAAACATCTCAATGCTATTTGGATTTCAATCAACCATATCTCAACAACTATCCTAAAAATTATAATTTTTTTATATCCATGAAAATAAACATTGGTTAAAATGAAAAAGAAAATCCTTTAAGAACATAACATTACTCCAATCAATGTTAAGGGTGCGTTTAGTTGCGGAAAACTGCTCTGTTTTCCGGAAAAATTTTCCAATAAAAATGAGAATTTAGAAAACACGTTTAGTTCGTCAATTTTTCCAAAGTTTTCCAAGAAAATGAAAAATTTTCATTTTTCCAAAACTACAAAGAATTTGGAAAATTTTGGAAAACCCAAAATTATTGTTTTCTAAATTTTTCTATTTCCAAAATTTTTCTAAAACATACAAAAACAAACACACACACTCATTCTCACCACACCCCACAATTACACCTACACCCACCCTATCCTCTACCCACCCACCACCCCCACTCCACCCCACCACCCCCACTCCACCCCACCTACCCACCTCCACCTACCCCCACCCCACCCTACCCACCACCACTCACCCCTACCCCACCCCACCCTACCCAACCTCACCCACCACCACCCACCCCACCTCACTCCACCTCCGACCCCCACCTCACTTCACCTCCACCTCCACCTCACTCCACATCCACCTCCACCTCCACTTCTACCTATCCCCACCCCACCCCCACATACCCCCACCCCACCTCCACCTACGCCCACCCCACCCCACCCCACCCCACCTCCACCTACGCCCACCCCACCCCACCCCACCCCACCGCATCCACCTCTACCTACCCCACCCCATACACCTACGCACCCTGCCCCTACCCCCACTCCACCTCCACCCACCCCATCCCACCATACCCCTACCTCTACCTACCCGTACCCCACCCCACCCCCACCTGCACCTACCCGCACCCACCCCACCCACCCACTGAAACATATATAAATTTCCAATTTTGCCTCTGATTATTACAAATACAATTATAGGATATTTCTTTATCCTTTCACTTTCCAAATTACGATGGTTCTCCTTTTCCAAACTTGCAACATATTAATGGCAGAAATCCATTCGACCCACATTCAAAACTCCCAACACACATAATATGTTGTTTATGGTGAAGCTTAATAAGGCCGAAAATCGTCTTTCCGGTTCAATTCTGATCACATTCACGCAGTTAACTGGTCTGACACATTTGGATTTAAGCAACAATTTGCTCAACGACAATCTTCCTTCCGATCTTTCAAACATGGTGGATCTCGTCGGGCTGTTTTTACAAAAAAACACAATGTCTGGGTTTCGATCTTATCGCTTTATTTCTGGGTGATTGGGAGGGAAAAGATAGAATAAATACAATTCTGCCCTTAGCTCTTCTTTTTCAGGAGAACTCTTCTCACGTTAATAGCAATGTACTTTGGAAAACTTGAATAGGGTTTTCAATCACATGGTTTTCTCATTTAGACAGTTCATAAAATGAACACTGTAGACAAAAGGTACAATGGTCATTTATAAATGAAGGGTTAAATGGTCATTTATAGAAAAAAGGTACAATGGTCATTTATAAATGAAGGGTAAAATGGTCATTTATAGACGAAGGTTAAAATGGTCATTTATCCTTTATAAACAAAGGGTAAAAAGGTCATTTATACACAAAGGGTAAACTTTGCAAATTATAGTGTTCAAATATGAAAAAAAATGAAAGTTATATGCTATAGTTTGGTTGATTTTCAAAGTATACAGCCCTAATACAAATTTTTTGAAAGTTTAATGTTGTAATATAAACAAACGAAAGTTAAATGTTATGTTAACAACTAAACAAAAGTATGTTGCTACCTTGCTATTTCTTGCACTTAGAGAATTTTTGTTTGTTTAGATGCATCATGAAATGCATTTTGTTTAATACGTGAACATGTTAGATTCATACAATACGACTACGCACAATACGACTATGATGAATCATTTCCTTTTGGTCTTTAGTTCAATCTATTTATAGTTCTTATTGCAAATCTCACTTGTGGTCCATTTGTTTTTACAAATGGTCCATGTTTGCATAATTTTGGCTGGAGAGTAGAATAGTTGTAGCAACATATTTTTTGAATATCAATGGAAATTAAGATAAAATATAAAATTTCAGCTAAATGACTTGAATTATAATGATCAATGAACCAATTTTGGTTGACAAACTCCAAAAAACTTTACATAAAATATTTGCTACAATTTATTCATAAAATTAACTCTATGTATAAGAAATCAATGAAAATCAAATACTCAAATATCGATGCTTTGGGGTTTAGAGTTTCACGTGGGTTAAGATTGTCACTTTATTCTATACATAGAATATCAAATATTGATTCCATATTACCTTTCATGTTACCCCATTGAGATTGTTTCTCATTAAACCACATCACGAAAATAAATAATAAACATTTAAATGAAACTAAGTTGCTATGAAAACAACTAAATGAAAGTAAGTTGCCATAATAAATAATTAAATGAAAGTAGGATGCTATAATAAATATTTCAAAAACTAAATTACATTTGGTTCCTATTTAACTCGTTTTTGCAGTTTTGGTCCCGGTCAAAAAAATTACATGACGTTTGATCTAATAGCATTATCGAACTGCTACTTACACCGTCCACAGGTCCATCACTGCTATGCACCATCTCATTTACGGGTAACGGATGACAATGCTTCCTGAAATGAAAATTTTTAAATGTCAAAACGTTGTAACAGAAATAGAAAAGAAAGTAAAATGTTATAATTTGGATGATTTTTCAAAGTGCAATGTGCTAAAGACAAGAAAACTTAAAGTGCAATGTTAAAATTGGTAGATATAACAAAGTACAATGCCTTGATATGAAATAATGTGAGTTAAAAAGTTGTACCAGAAAAAAATTAATAGTAAAATGCACTAATAAAAAAACTTTTAGATGTTAAAATGGTTTAACAGAAATAAAAATGAAAAACATAGAATTTACAAAGTTGTACTACAAAAAGAATGAAAGGAAAATTCATTTAAGAGAATTTATAAATGTTAAAATGTTGTAACAGAAATAAAAATGAAAGTACAATGCTATAACTTGGTGGATTTTTTAAAGTGTAATGCACTTATAATAAGAAAACTTAAAGTACAATGTCATAATTGATAGATATAACAAAGTAAAATGCTTTGATACGAAAAAATTAGAAGTAAAAAAAAAATTGTACCAAAAAATGAATAAAATTAAAATGTATTGAGAAGAAAACTTTTAGATGTTAAAATGTTGTAACGAAAATAAAATTGATAATTTGGTTAATTTTTCAAAATGCAATAAGTTACTAATAAGAAAACTTAAGGTACAATGCTATAATTGGTAGAAAATTCAAAATAAAATGCCTTCAAATGAAAAGGTTTGGAAGTTAAAAAGTTGTACCGTAAAAAGAATGAAAGTAAAAATGCATTGAAAATAAAATTTTTGGATGTTAAATGTAAAACCATAGGTTACGAAATAACTTCATCAGTGAAGGTTCAACATCCACCGTTGGATCAAAATCACAACATATTTCAGCCACAGCAGGCAGTAAAGGCCCAAGAAAATCAGCTCCAATATTGCAAATACAAAAGAATAATCATTACTAATTAGGACCACTCATTAAAACAACTTCAAGATTGACTTTAAGGGTTTTCTTGAGTGAAATGGACAAGACAAGGGCAAAAAAGACATTTTTCAGATTTAAGAGGTGGGTGGATGAATTTAACGGCCCAGGGACCAAAAGTTTTATAAGAAAGTGAAATAAGGACTAAAAATGAAACCGAGTTTCTTTAGGGATCAAAACTGAAAAATCGGATAAATTCAGGGACTATATACGTAAAAAGGTTATACCTTCCACTTTTGGACTCAGCAGCCAAACCGACATCTGAGCATAAAGATAAGAGGCGATGACGAAAAGGTCTTGCTTTCAGCAGATCCAATGGTGGAAAGTTTACTTAAGTAACTTCTTATCATTAAACAACAGCTTCACGATAAGACTTTTCAAAACCTAAACTTGCTATGCGAGAAACAGCATCAAGAAGCTGCACTCACTCGTCAAGAAAAAGTTGAAGAAAAATGAGTGAAATTTAAAAAAAAAAGGGGAGATATATTTAAAATAGAAACATGATTTAAGATAAGTATCATACTCGCAGACGTAATAAACCAGGTGTTGAAGCTTCACCCTCTTCAAAACTTTCAATGAAAAGTGGCAAAATAGTGTCAACCACTTCACTTTTTTTAACTTGTACATTTAACTCTGCAAGTAACCGGATGTACAATAGGAACTGCTGGCTTCTCTTTAGCATTATCCTGAAGTTATGTATATAGATGATAAATATACATAGTTAGTTCTTATCAAGAATAGAAAGAAGAATAAGATAGTATATTACTATATTAGTATATAACCAACCTCTTCTTCATAGTCGCTGCGCTCACGGATACTTGTAGCCAGTCCCATAATAAATGTATCCACAGGAGCCCGGTCTTTAGTCCATCTATAGTCAATAATCTCACAGCTTGCCTTCAAGACACTCTCAAACATAGCTCCCTGACTGCTTGCCCAAGTATCAGCCTACAAAAGAGATTCATAAATCAAACAAATAGAAATAGCTCACCAAAGAAACTACGTCATTTTTCTTGACTCACTACTATGATCTCCCATGCTAATTGTTTGTGGGTCAAAACTGCAAGAATTGTATATGAACCGAATTAGGAGAATTAAATAAATTATAACTGAAATTAGTCAAATGTGAAACTAGCAACTCATTTCAGCACCTATAATTACACATACACAAAGTTAGATACACCCACATACAGATATAAAAACCATTATGATCAACTACAGATTGCAAAATCCACAAGAACACACAATAAATTTGAGGAAAAAGGATTACCCATTAAAGCTTGGATTGTTGAACCCTTCATTAACCTGCAACCAAACCAAGACAAAAATCAATAAAATACGAAATCCACAACTTGCTTTAGAGAGAAATAGACAAAGAGGGAGATGGGACAATGGCAAATGATGATGCGTTTATGGCAGCTAGTTTTTAGATAGAAAGCACAGACACAACAGTTGCTCATGTGTTTGTGGTTTTGTAGATCCAGGGTTAGAAAAGGGGGTGGAGGTGTACTTGCAGTTCTTGTAGCCGTTTCGGGTTAAAGAAGAGGGTAGAGATGTTTGGAGTGTGTGACTGTGTGTGTTGGTAGAATTGCAGTTCACCTGCCCACAACCCTTTCTAGTTATGACTCTATAGACGCATCCCCTGTTGGCTCCACATTGGGCTTCTCCACCATGACAACCAGTCAACCTGTGCAGAACATCGCACACATCCAACAACAATAGATTTGGTAACAGTTTCCATAGATATAGCTTTTTGTAACATTGCCTTCATAAATAAAAATCCACAAAGGCAACTAAACCGTCTTTGATTCTATACAAAGCACTTTTGAGCTCGTTGGCTTGTCGAACATCCTTCATAATTCTACATATTTGAAGAATAGTAGAGTACATGAAGAAAATTGTG
This sequence comes from Cichorium intybus, assembly GCA_023525715.1. NCBI lineage: Eukaryota > Viridiplantae > Streptophyta > Magnoliopsida > Asterales > Asteraceae > Cichorium > Cichorium intybus. The sequence goes on from CM042010.1 coordinate 138,011,573, forward strand.
TAATCAGGTGATAAGAATAACCAAGAGAAATAGATACATTACCTGATTCAACATGGGGGAACTTGATTCTTCTCCAAAATAACTGTTTCTATCCAAAACATTTAAAACATTAACCAAAATAATCAAAACTTAATATAAACAAAAACTCCCGGATTAATGTAAATAAACCAACCTTTGTGTCACGTTGACAGGTGTCGAGATCTGATGAACTTTGAGAGAAGAAGCTTTACCCTGGAAGTGACCAGCAGCAACCTCAAAGAAGAAGCAGGTGTCGAGATTTGATGAACTTGTTAATGATCTGATACAAGAAAAATCACGAATAAGCAAATCTATTTGAAATGGATACATTAATTAGCATAAATAATAAACTACCCACTTACTCTGTCAAGCTCCAGACTTCATATCCAGATCCAGACTTTAGGTTAATTGATATAAACCACACCTAAATGACAAAGGTAAAGGTAAGAGTTGGAACAGGAACACTCATCTGTATAGGTGCTACGATCGATATGATTCACTTCGTTTTGTTGCTACTCGACTGCCCCCATGGTGAAATTAGGTCAAGACAGCATCTGAGACAAATGACAAAACCAAGCATTTGAAATCACGATAATCAAACGAACAAAATAATTGGCAATTACGCACCTCTGTTTTATGATATCTGCGGATTTAGGGGAATAGAGGAATACGTAGACGGCGACGGCGAGCTCCACCTACGGCCGTAGGAAGTGAGTATCAAGCGGTGCCAATGGCGAGATTTCTATCGCCGTAGCGGGATTGGATATGATTCCCTAAATCAGGGAAAACGATGACCTTCCATGGAATGACCGGAGGGGGGATCTCCCTCTTTTTTATATACGCGAACATCCGAGAGAGAAAAGAGGAGTTGCATTCCGTATATATCTTGGCTGTGGGAAGTTTTTTCACGGTTGCAGGCCCAACCACCATGACATCGTGGGGAGGTTTTAGAGCTTGGATTCAATGATGCAGAAACATCATGGAGAACATGGGCGGTTGAGAAGAAATCGGAAGCGGAGGACGGTTGAAGAAGTGATCATGGGGAAGTTACGGAGTAGTGGGGAAGGTTGAGTCGTGGGAAGTTACGGAGGAACCGCCATGGATTTTGTGCATAAAAGGTGTTGTAACTTTTGTGTTGAACGCTTTACACTTGTACATTGGGGTAATACGTTTTATAATATAGATATATATATATAATAAAACAAAGCTTAAATGCCACATGGCATTTTTTTAAACCCCTTTTTTTCCACGTGTCATTCTCTTGGACCTACTACGTTTTGATTTCCCGCTTAAAGTATTCCTATCGATAACACTGTACTGTTGGTTTCCGATTATTTAGGACGGTTTAAAATTTTGAAATTTTAGCGTTTATCTTGGCCCTGATCTCACTCTGTCTCTCCCAATTGAACTTCAAGCTTTTGGAAACCAAATCGCTCTACGTTTTGATTTTCCTTTCGCTACCTCTCGCTGATTTCAGTTTACATGAGGAAAGTCTCTCCTTCCTTTCAATTCTCGCCGTTGTTTTCCACGGTGGAAGCGAAGCCTCTCACCACCACCAACATCGAATACGCCGTTGTTCAGCACCACCCCCGTCGCCCTATAAGCCGCCTCTGACCACCGCCATCACCCTCTATGTGCAACTTCATTCCCTTATTCCCATGAACCACCCCCTTCACGACCTACCGACACCCTAGCCTCCGCCTCAAACACCATAGACCGTTCTCCTCCTCCGCCTATCACCACAACGAAGACTATGATGCTTGATGGATAGTAATTTATTCCACTCCTCTTCCATCATCTACTACCCTGCGTGTTCTCTTCACATTCCGCCCTCTCTGCTCCAACCTTCCGTAAGTTAATTGTATTTGGTGCTGTATCAAAGGAAAGTGGTGGGTATCGTGTGATTGCCTCTATGCGCGGTAGTTTTCTCCAACTCTGGACACACGCACATGTTTTTATTTTCCCTAGACCACCACTACCCTTCTTCCCAGGAAGCCACAACCAATTATCCATACCACCTCCTTATTCTTCACACACCTCTCTATCTCTTTTCCTCTACATCTTTCACTCTCTATAAAATTGTCAGCGGAGATCCTTTCAGCATAACTTGGAGCCTATTGAGGGATTCTCTTCACTCCGCTATGTAGTGACTCTTTTCTACTCAAATTGTTTGTAATCATGTATCTCCTTCTCATACTCTATAAAACGATTACTTCATATTGATGCGAAGAACATGAAATCGATGGAATTCGATGATAAAATCCCCATCAAGGTTCCTGCGACAAGTTATTATTCTTTGTTTAACTGTGTTGTAAAGAGTCAATCCATTTGGTGGGGTTTTGGTCTTCTGATTTTTGTTATAATGTTTTTCAAATGTTTCAAATCTGCAGAAAATAATCAGATATATCCAAATGCCTCTTCAAGCTTGAACACCATTGAGTATTGTGTTAACAATCCCTATTTCTTATTCATTAGTGAAGAAGACACTCCCTTTTGAATGGAGGTGAAGAACATTGAAAATTTTCGATTTTTTATTATCTTAACTGCATTTGCACTTGGTCTTCCTCTACAGTTATTGTTTTTATATTTAAATAAATATCTGATTCAAGTTATCTTTTTACATTAATAATATCTTAGAAGATTTGGTTTTCATGTTTTTCTATAGGAAAACGTTTTTGGATCTTGATGTTGTGTTATTTTTTAAATTTTTGTGACAATTGATAATATGTATGATGATTTAGGCAGTGCCCTAAAGATATTTCTTGAAATGTCAAAGAGAATTAAAGCTTAATTTTATACTTACACATAAAATGACATATGTTGTTTGATACTAATTTATTTGGGTATCTTTTGAAGAGAACTTGGCATTAGAACTGCTGCTTATAGATGTACGGGCTATGGATTCTTGGCTGCCGTGCCAGATGACTTCGAGAAGGTATGATAGGCGTAATCATATCATAAGATCATGATACTAGAAATTGAAATGAAGACACTTGATAAATGCTTTTCGTTTGATTCTTCTTACAAAACAACTTAAACAACTAAGCTCTTTTAGATGTAAAAACTTGGTATATGATTTCTTAAGGATCAACCATACATCAAATGAATCCTGGTCCTTCGATTCAAGCAAGTAAAAAGATTAATGAGACAATCTCAAAAAGGAAAATATATGGAATAATAATTACTACACCTGATGAGGTGATACTCCATTTCTACAGTTATTCTTTTTAATATATGACCATGTTACCTTTTTGTACATGCAATTTGATCATGATATTGTCCCTGTACAGGTTGTTTGATTGGACATTGAGACAAGTTTTTTAACTCTTGAAGAAGTCTTCCATAACATTGCAAAGCAGGTAGAATTCGAAGGGTGTTGCGGCTAAGGGTAGATTCACCACATTGACTTTGACTTCAGGAACTTCTCTTCATGTAAGTGTCTTCCACAAATTTAATTATATCTCAAACTTTCTAAAATTTAATTAGGTTGCTGATGGGATTGCCAAGATTATGTAGCCACTCTTTCTCAACCCAATTGATAGGAACTTTGAGGTATGATATTCGTAGTTTGTAATTCTGTTATCTTATCGAGTTATTTTTCATTTATTTTGTTTAAATTTTATATAGTTCGCTAGCACTAAGTATGCATATGCCATATTGAGGGAAAATTCATGAAAAAGACGACGTTTTATCATACGGTTCATGCTCTCAGAGTTTATTAATAGACGCAAACCTTTTAATTGATTTAAAATGTTTTCTTAATTAGTTTATTTTTTGTGCAGGGGCAATCTTTTTATCTGCACATATTCACACTAGGTAAAATTTTCTCTGATTATAGAATATTTGATGATTATAGAATATTTGAAGTTAACCCTAGGGTGTATGTTTAATCTTATTGTGTAAAGCTTCAAGATGAACCAAAATTTAAAATTCACGGTCATCTAAAAGAGTTTAATATATATGTTCATATTCTGTTTTTAGTCCATGGAGTCCAGAAAAATAACCATTGATGTTGGATGAATTAAAGGTAATTGAGAGATGAACAAAGCCCTGATTAAGTTGGTATATGTTAAGCTTCATTTTTTCAGTTGGTAGAGTGTCTATGGTTTTGAATAAAGGTTTATACGTTAAATGAATAAGATTTGGTGCACCGATCTATTTTGTTTTTGTTGTTTAATACCATACAGTGAGGTTAATGGATCAAGATATTCGATATTTTTGTTGACCATTTTGTGGCGTCCTAATTGATTTTTTTCATTATATTTTTATAATTTATAAACCAACATTTGGCTATGGAACAATGGAGAGGGTGTAGATGACGGTGGTTTTGGGTTTGGGTTTTTATTGGTTTATATTGATAGGGGTTATTCGGTAATTTCACCTAATAGGTGTCTAAATTACTATAGATTTTTTTCCTAACTTTTGGGTTACGAATGCGATTATAATGATGCTCCATTGGTTAATTAGTTTAAAGATAATTCTTAAATTTAAATTTATGTTTGCGTATTTCATTTAGATCTTAAAGAATGTGACTTATTTTTGTTTAAACGTTTTGTAAAATTCAACCGTGTTTCTTAATCACTTTCTATGTATTATTTCTACATGTAAGGGTTATTGTTGGTATTTAAGATGTCTGAATATTTTCTTGACAATGTGGTAATTTAACTTCCTTTTCATATTTCATCTAATGTTTTCTGTTAATACAAATTTGATATTAAATCTGTGTATTTCTTCTTATTATTTTTAGGCATATGGCTTTGTCATCATTGTTCTAATATTTTTGGGTGAAGTTGAAAAATAAATCTATTTTTCAGCACTATACAGAAGTTTTGAGATCTAAGTTGTATTTAGAACAAAAATACATAGAAATTTAATTGATTCTCTTTAAAAGAATAACTTTTTAATTTTTTGAACACTATTATTTTATATCTATACCTTTTAGAAAAGAAAACTCTAATATTTTTTATTATACGATTTCAATTAGTTATAAGCCGAAATGAGTCTTATGTCATCTTATTGCATAGTTTTAAACTTTCCGTAAATATATTTCATATTCTTTTAAGTTCTAAATTGCTTAACGTCTTTATTTGCATCCTTTATTATTAATTCATGTTAAACGATATAAGTTTATATAATTATTATCTAATGTATTTTTTTAAACTCTTATAAATACATAATAAATAATATGTATTATCCAGGTCATTACCAAAAGTATAGTTTATGTAATTATCATCATCAATTTTGTAATTTTTTATATGAAAACTCACAATAAAAACTTAAAACATTAAATTGTTTTAGAAAAGTATTGTAATTTAACACAATATTGTTTTATTACTTAAAGTACCTACTTTTTTTCTCATTGTAGTCACATTTTATGAGAAATTCGGTTTTATATATCCCTGCTGCCCCAGCATCAACAAAGCAATATGTTGGGACCTTACCCAAATGTAACAAGTGCAACTTCCATCATCATGGGGCTTGTAGGGAAATGCAATGTACAAGCTGTGGCAAGAAAGGGCACACGTCACGATACTGCAGAATGCCAGCTCCACAAACCACCTAAGCCTCTAATGCTGGGATGAGTCAAGCTTGTTACGGTTGTGGAGAAACGGGGCATTTCAAGCGGGATTGCCCGAAAACAAAGACTGTTGGAAGAAATGGAAGGGTCCTGGCTATGGGACGCGCGGAAGCATTAGAGGATCCCACCGTAGTTACCGGTACGTTCCTCGTCAATAATTCATATGCTTGTATACTATTCGATAGCGGTGCGGAGAAGAGTTTCGTAAGCCACAAGTTTAAATACTTACTAAAACAAAAATCACAACCACTCAATGAAACATTTACTGTAGAAATGGCCAATGGCAAAACAGAAAGCACCAACGACATATACATAGGTTGCACACTTAATTTGGACAATCACTCCTTCTAAATCAACTTAATGCCTGTTAGAATAAGAAACTTTGACGTGATTGTTGGTATGGATTGGTTAATTCCCCATCATGTCGACATCATGCAAAGAGGAAAAGTCATTGCCTACGCTTCGAGACAACTTAAAACCCACGAGGTCAACTACACCACGCATGACCTCGAGTTGGGGGCAGTAGTATTTGCATTAAAGATCTGGAGACACTACCTTTACGACACAAAATGTACGATCTTCACTGACCATAAGAGTCTTCAGCATATTCTCAACCAAAAAGAGCTCAACATGAGACAGCGACGGTGGGTAGAGCTGCTAAGTGATTACGAATGTGAAATTCGTTATCACCCAGGAAAGGCCAACGTAGTGGCAGATGCCCTTAGTCGAAAGGAGTACTCGGGTCGTCGAGTAAAGTCAATGACAATAACAATCCATTCCTATTTAACTAAGTCCGCTCACTTCCTGCCAATCAAGGAAACCGACAATATGACGAAACTTACAAGGACATACATCAAAGAAATAGTACGATTGCATGGCGCGCCAGTTTCTATTATCTCAGACAGGGATAGTCGGTTTACGTCACGATTTTGGCAATCATTGCAAGAAGCCTTGGGAACCAGACTCGACATGAGTACAACGTACCATCCACAGACGGACGGGCAAAGTGAAAGAACTATTCAGACGCTGGAAGACATGTTGAGGGCTTGTGTGATAGACTTTGGTAGGGCGTGGGACACCCACTTACCACTTGTTGAATTTTCATACAACAATAGTTATCACAAGAGCATTAAAGCTGCTCCATTTGAAGCCCTTTATGGACGCAAGTGCAGATCCCCTCTATGCTGGGCTGAGGTGGGTGATACTCAGTTAGCTAGAGGACAAGTGCCTAACAGCACTCTCACCGGTCCTGAGATCATACGGGAAACGACAGAGAAAATCGTTCAGATTCGTGAACGACTAAAAGCATCTCGAGACCGACAAAAGAGCTATGCAGATAAACGACGCAGGCCCTTGGAATTTCAGGTTGGTGACCGCGTATTGTTGAAGGTCTCACCATGGAAGGGAATGATACGTTTTGGAAAACGTGGGAAACTAAATCCAAGGTACATTGGGCCCTTTGAGATCCTTGCCAGGATCGGCCCGGTAGCTTACAAACTTCGGTTACCACAGGAACTCAGCAACGTGCACCCCACTTTCCACGTGTCCAACCTAAAGAAGTGTCTGTCCGATGAGACTCTTGTCATTCCACTTGACGAGATTGAGGTGGACGAGAACCTCCATTTCATTGAAGAACCCTTGGAGATCATGGATAGAGAAATCAAAAGAACGAAACAAAGCCGCATACCGATAGTGAAGGTCCGCTGGAGCGCCAAGCGTGGACCTGAATTTACCTGGGAACGTGAAGACCAGATGAAACAAAAATACCCACATCTATTCCCAAACCCTTGAGAATCTACTCAAAGTGCTAAATTTCGGGACGAAATTCCCTTTAACGGGTAGATAATGTGACAACTGTCAAAATTGGTCAACGAAAGTCAATTCAAGTCAACCAACGCATAAGTTAGGTTAATATATATGAATGTAAATTTCATAACCTCTACGATATATTATTGGATATTATAATACTATTTATGCTAATTCAAATTAATTATACGGACAAACGCTATTAAGTTAGATTTTTTTTTTGTTTAAAAAAAAATAAAAAAAAAATTCGTCGTGAATAGTGTCTGACGTGAACAGTAATTCGACGTGAATAGTGTTCAGTAAAAAAAATAAAAAATAAAAAAAATAAAAAAATAAAATTTCAAAGTCTTCTTAAAAAAGGGTGGGAAGACTTTGAAATTTGTATTTTTCATTTTTTTTATAATTTTATTAAAGTGGGCCCCCACTTAATTATTTATTCATATTTATATATTTTACCCCCAAAGAATTCGTATTTTCATTTCGAACACTACGTATTCAATACGTATTGTTAAGTTTATAAAAAATATTATGATTTTTTATAAAACGAAAAATTTACCGTCAAAACCGTATCGTCGATACGAACAACCTGACGTCAAAATTTAATATTATTGATATCAGTTTTATATTTAATATTTTCTTTTTCTTTAAAATGAAATTGTATTTACATTTAAACCCTATATTTTCATTAAGCATACAATTAATACCCTTACGTTAATTCGTTAAAGCTTTTTAGTTAAAAAGTTGATATTATTAAACAACGATTTTTGTAGATTATAGTTTTATAAACAAAAATCATTCTTTTTGTATAAAAACTATTAATCTATTTAAAGAGTATTTTAAGGGTATGTTTTGTCATAAACAATTTCTAAAAGCTATAAAAGTCAAATACCTGTATCTTGAGGGTCGCTATACGAAAATAAATCTACTATAAATAGGACTCAAATTCTCATAATCAAACTACACCAATACAAGCTATATACACATATCGAGAGAGTTGTAGAGATATAACTTGAAAATATAGTAGAAAGATAGAAAAAGAGGGTTCGAGTTAGAAGCAGTAAGAGTCAGGCGATCTAACAACAATTGGTGATAAGATCATCATCGGCATTAAGGTGAGTTCATACCCCTTCTTTTTATCTTTATTCAAGTTTTTAAGGGGGAGAATACAAGTTATACTATAAAAATAGTTATTTATACTCATTTATAACAATAGTAAACGAAATGCGAATTTTGTAAACATCATTAAACAATTCAATTATAATTCCAAAAATAATATCGAATGATCTACTTACGAGGGCGGTGTCTAGGCCGATCATTTGGGCTAGGTTGTTGGATTTCCGAAAGGCTTATACGCTGAAAGGGTCCTGCCTCCCCATTTGATCTTCTACCTGGCCGTTCTTTATTTGATAGTCATGAAATATTATATTGGAATTAATAAATGGTATAACCAATTTATTACACCACTATTGTGGAGAATATATCTTAAAAGAAGTTCTTTATAACTATCTAAATAAGTTATTTCACATATATTTGTAAATATACGCTTTTTACGACGGAATACTAAAAATAGACTATTATAGGAATAGTTTGTTGATACAAATGTTACTATGACGTTTTAAAGAAGATAAATAATTATATAAAATATATAATTATTATACATTACTATATTATCATGGAAAAAATGATAATGGGCAAATACAAAGGTTTCTCATATACAAACTTTACGTAAACAAGTTGATAGATACATACATTTTTGTGAGACGGATCTTCACAGTGCTTATTTAAGTACATACTATAAGTCCTGAAATTTATAACCAGAGTCTCGGTAAGAGAGCGTGATATTTGTGTATAGATCTATACGGGATTGACAACCCCGCACCTGAGCTGCAAGCTACAGCTAGACCGACGGGTCTGAGGTGACAAATGTCATAACAGTCCGACGCCTGAAGAACGTCGAAGCAGGCCTACATGGTCACAGTATGGTTATAGGGCGTCTCGCATGAGAAATCAACTAATTAAAATGTTTACGTGGAAATATACATTTTTACTGGCTTTATACTACAAAATGCGTTACACATTTTAGTCTTTGGGTTTTAAAACTACAATAACGTTAAAGAAAATACCGTTTTTCTTGGTACATATACTATTGATTTTCACAAAGGAATTATTAAATTTCTCACTACAAAAATCTTATGAACTCACCAACGTAATGTTGACACTTGCAAAATTACTTGTATTCTCAGGTAACAATTAGTCAGGTCTGACTACCTCTTTTGGGATGGGACGCGATGACGTCTCTTTTAATTATTTCGTTATTAGTTTGTAATCGGGATGAAACAATATCATTTGAATAATGTAACTTTCCAATTTCAATGTAAGATGGTTGTTTATTTACTTATGTTTCAATGTATGCGATGGTTGTGATACTATGTTCCGTTCCACCCTCAAACGTTTCCGCCATCGTGGTTTGGGGGTGTGACAATTAAAAAACATTCATTAAATTACAAACTATTTTGTACAGTAATCATTCATAATGATCATACACTTTCTAATATCCATCCATTATTATATATAAAGATTGTTTGTAAATTTATAATTAAAAATAATTTTTTTAATATATAATATAATTTAAATTTTCAACCGTGTAATACACGGGTTTATAACCTTATATATATATATATATATATATATATATATATATATATATATATATATATATATATATATATATATATATATATATATATATATATATATATATATATATATATATATGTGTGTGTGTGTGTGTGTGTGTGTGTGTGTGTGTGTGTGTGTGTGTGTGTGTAGAAGTTCAAATGAGTCCATGTAAATTTTGTGAGACGGAGAGACGCAATCCTAGCCACTCATTTTGGAGATCAAAAAATAAGAAAAAATTAAAATAGGCTAAAATAATGAGAATTTTTAAAGAAAAAAAAAGTTCCACTAATTTTCGCTATTTATTCTATCTGAAAAAAATTAAAAAAATAAAAAAAAATCGAAAAAAAAACCTGGAAAAAAATAAAAAAATTCTAACAAAATATTGCTGGATGTTGCATATTCTAATAGAATATTACACAAACTAGTGTAATATTCTACTAGAATATGAAAAACTCTAATTTTTTAATTTAAAAAAAATAATAATAAATATATATACATATATATATATATATATATATATATATATATATATATATATATATATATATATATATATATATATATATATATATATATATATATACATATGTATATATATATATACATATATATATATATATACATATATATATATATATATATATATATATATATATATATATATATATATATATATATATATATATATATATATATATATATATATATATATATATTCTCTCTATGAGCAGTGAATTCCGGATTGCGGCGGAACAACGTCGGAGTATTTTCAAGGGCGTGGCCAACGACGAAATCAAGAGAACCGGTGACAAAGGGAGATGGATGTTTCCTAACGCAACGTCTTTCTTTATTTCAAATCTTCCGTTAGGTTGTTACAGTGGGGTCATTCGATCAGAGCTTGAAAAAAAGGGGTCCTTGGTGGATTTGTTTTTGTGTAAACGACGGGATAAGTTTGGCAATAGGTTCGGATTTGCCAGATTTGACTATGTTCAGGACGTGGAATCCATGAAAGAGGCGTTAAGAATGGTGTATATAGGGGGGTAGAAACTATTTGCTCAAGTAGCAAGATTCGCTAGAAAGGAAAATGGGAAAGAGGAGAATGTCACAGAGACCAAGACTCAGCATGATGTTAAGATCACAATCGGAGAGACAAGACCAAACATTTCTTTTGCAGATGCTGTGAAAGGGAAGACTGAAAGTCAGGCGGGGCTAACTCTAGGTAGGAAGACAGTTTCATTCTCTCCAGTTGAAGGCATCCAAGTTGCTAAAATCTTAGCAACGAAACTTATTGGAGAGGTGAGAAGTTATATTAATCTTTCTTGTATTGCTAATCTTTGCTTATGCAAAGGTTTAAGGAAAGGTATTGTGAAATACCTAGGAGGCCAGTGGGTCATGTTTGACTTAAAAAACAAAGAAGAAGAAGGTAAAATATTAGAGAGTAAAGAAATCCAGGCAAACTTCAAAATTCTGAAAAAATGGGAAGAACATATGGATATTGTAGATCGATTTGTGTGGTTAAGGATTGAGGGCATCCCGATTCAATTCAGAAACTCTAATTGTTTCATAGAGATCGGAAGGATTTGGGGGGAAGTGGTTATCACAGATCCATGCCTATCGGAGGATGAAGACTGGTCGTTCGGAATTATTTGCATAAAAACAAATATATTAGATATAATCAGCGAATCGGTAGAGGCTTATTTTGGAGAAAAAAGATATGTACTTAGGGTGTCGGAGGTCGAAGGTAAGCTCTTTAATCCTTGCCGGCTAGATAAGGTCGGAGATTACAATCACAGCCTTGAAAGAGAAGTGGTCGGAGATTCAGAAGAAGAGACGGACTGGGAGAGTAATGACAGTTTCTCAGACGAAGATCTCTTAATTAAGTCCGACGAAGGGACGCGGGCGGGTTTCTCCGATGAAGACGATGAACAGTCCAATCACGATGATGATGCAGATTCCGTCTCTAGAGAAAGTGTTTTCGAGGATGCACTCTACGCATCCTCCACGCATGCAACGATTGACGAGGATGCTTTCAGAGCTTCACCCACGCATGCCGGAGAAAAAAAGGATGTGGTTTCGGTGGTTCGAGGAACTGTAGTCGAGGAAGCTGTCGACCAATCATCCACGTATGCTACTGTTTTCGAGGAGGTTGCCTACGCATCACCCACGTTTGCAACGGCTGATGAGGTAGGAGATGCCATTCCTGGTGGCCGACAATGATATAGGGTTAGGATCCGGTAGGAACCGCGAGAACTCTTCTCGTCCAATCATTCTCCTAAGGGCAATAACGTCAAACATTTTCCTTCGACGTGATGCAATCACGTGCGACGCACGTCCACGGAACAAAATACGGACTCGAGGATACGATCATATGTGACGCATGTTCGTCCAACGTAATTTAAGTGGGTTTTTTCTCATTTTTTTCCCTTTTTCGTTTATTTATTTATTTTTTTTTCAAAAAAAAATATTTTTTTTTCAATTTTTTTATTTTCGATTATACTCGGTTTTTAGATTTTTATTTTTTTATTTTTTTTATTTTTTTTATTTTGGATCATAGTTTTTTTGCATACTGGATTATAAGTTTTGAATCATTTTGTCGTTGTATGTTTTTTAACTCGTTTTGGATCATAACGACTTTTGGATTTTGAATCATAACGAATATTGCATCTTGGATCATAAGTTTTGAATCATAAAACATATTTTGGTTTTAATATTTTTGGATCATGTATATTTTTTTGCTATTTTGATGAATTTTTACTTAAAAATATAAAAATAAAAACGAAAAACCTTTTTTTCAAAAAATTCTTTTTGCACACTTATTAATATAATATCTACAATGATCCCTTAAATTTTCATAATTTTTTGATTTTTTTTTGAATTTTTGATTTTTTATAAAAATAAAAAATTAAAAAATATTTGTTTTTCAAATTTTCATGATTGTGTTTGTTTTGTAGAGAATTAAATTTTAAGAAGTTTGGTTTTTTCATAATTTTTTTCAGAGAAAAAAAAATTATTGCCAAAATACAAACTGGGTGGAAAATAAATAAAACTCATCCAATCACATGTTGACACGTGTCGCTGAGAGAAAAAGAGGGGGTGAGGTGCATGTGGCTTTTGTAATTTGACCAAAATGTCATTCTAAATTTCTTTTACATTCTCTCTTAGTTTCTGACGTTTACAAGAATAACCCCTTAATTTTAAAACATGATCATTATTTGCATATTGAATCTAATCCACCAATTTTTCAAGATTAAATGTTTAGATTTGTCCTCGCGGTTCTTACCGGATTTTGGGGTTCCTACACGATCCTCATATATATATATATATATATATATATATATATATATATATATATATATATATATATATATATATATATATATATATATATATATATATATATATATATATATATATATATATATATATATATATATATATATATATATATATATATATATATATATATATATATATATATATATATATATATATATAACTCAAATTAAGGCAAGAACTTAAGAACTTTTATTTACATATTATTTTTTATAAAAGAAAAATACATTTCAATGTTTTTTCAAGAGATTAAAACTTTTTTTTTTCAAAAACAAATCAAATTTTTTGCATTTGTATATGTACAATTCATATGCATATGTACAAATAAATGGGTTTTTGAGTTCTTATTCACAAAATCTCTTAGTCGCTACTATATATGAATATTCGTTGTGTTTATTAAAAAAATTGTACGCACATAAAATACCACACGATCCACCACATAACATGTTAGAATAGTGTCCAAGATTAAAACCAATTGGTAAGGACTTTCCATTAATATCATTGTCTTTTTTGGATTGCCCTCAGTAGTCCAAATGTTATTAGAGTTAATTAGGAGAGAGAGATAAATAGTTTATTAATTTGTCATGTAATGATAAATTAATTAGAAACTAGTTTGGAATTAATTTAGAACTAATTGGAATTAATTTGAATTAATTTGGTATTAATTAAAAGTGGAAGGACTAAATATTAATTGTTCAATAGTTGGACAAACGATAATATTGGGATCCCAGGGGATAGGGGACGATTTTAAGAAGGGATAAACCTTCTTAAAATCGTCCATAAGAAGGAGGATATGGATAGAGATTTGAATTAAAGATAAGTTGGATTATTTAATCAGTTATCATTATCTAGTTTGAATTTAAATCAGGTTTATCTCTAAGCATCCTCTGAGGCTATAAATACACCTCCCTGGCACTCATAATATGTGATATTGCCTCATTTATACATATAATTCGGACAATATCGAGTGCCTAAACACGTGTTTTTTGTATAATATCAAGATAAAAGGTACTTATATGTTTAAATTACCAAAACACAGGAAAAATTGCTGTATAATGAAGAAGGAGCTGGATTCAAGCTTTAAAATGAGGAAAAAGGAGTAAAAGAACTATCGGGAAAGAAAGAGCCAAAAAGAGCGTATTTTGGGCGAAAAAAAACGAAGAAATAATTCCAACAGACCTTAGATCGCGACCCTATCTCACCTTAGATCGCGACCCGACCTGCTGACCATTGCGTGACAAGATGCTGACAAAAGGATCGCGACAAAGGGCTCAAAATCGCGACCTTACAGAGATCGCGACACGACCTCCACATGGATCGCGACGCGACCCACCAACCACAGTCCACAAAGTCATAATAGCGGCCAACTGAGTCACGCATTTCACACTGGATCGCGACGCGATCCCCTATATGGTCGCGACGCGACGGGGCCTGGACAACAGTATAAATAGAGGCTTTCTCTTGTTGTTTGAAAAACCAACCCATAAACACCTACACCTACACCCCATTACCAACACCAAACTCGGGAGTTTGCCCACTGCAACTGCCAGAAGGTTTGGAGGAGACGGTACGGTGCGTATGGAATCGAGAGCTTGAAGAATGTTCGGCCGGGACTTCATTCGGTTTGCTTTATATATGTTTAGCAGTCTACTATGATTTCCTAGGACGTATTCTTCAGATCATATTATATTTATCTGCATTATTCATTACTTAGATTTGAATACTATCTAGTTATGATTTGATTGTTATTTATCGGATATTGAACGTTTTATATTTTATCTTGCATAATTTATTTGACTATCATATATGTTAAGGAACCTTCCTTTTGGACTTATTGTTGAGTTATTTTAGTCTAGAGGACCAATCTGACTATATGACTTTTATCATAACTGTGCTATGACCATTAGACAGATATGACTAGTGATGGACCAAATCCTAGGGTTAAGTCACGAAGGTAGGAACTTATATGTGTATGACAAGTTTGTACTAGAGGACCAATCTGTACAAACCATTTTGATTTTCATGACCATTGAGATCAAAAACTCGAATGAATCTTGTATGATACGAACCAATACATGATTATTTGGAATATGTAATTGCATGACCATTGCCATTAATGACCTTATAATCATAGGATTAGGTAGTTGGACCAAAACATCTAATCACTCTAGAAATCGATATTTAGCTTTCAATATCCATTGCACTAATAGCATATCAAACATAACTAGATGGTTGAATCGAATCTAAGTATAAACGTTTACTTTTATGTTTTGTAATTTATATTTATAATTTCCGATTTTAATAAACTTTTGCGTTGTCTCTTGACACGAGTCAATGCATTCTCTCAAAACCCCCCTCCTTTTTAATTACTGTTTGCTTGAATAATTGTTAATTAATAATTGATTTTCTTAACTTAAAAATATCCGTTTTCCCTTGGGTTTGACAACCCGGATTTACCAATACTATACTACAACCGATTAGGTCCACTTGCCTAATTGTGTTGTTCTATTCATACATGGTATATCCCTGTTCAAGAAATGTAAAACTAATGTGAAAACCAATTGCTAATATCATATATACGCTCGTAACATACCAAGTTTTTGGTACCGTTTTCTGGGTATTTTATATGTATGTTTGAAAACACATCAAGTTTTTGGCGCCGTTGCCGGGGAATACGGTTTTATTTTTTTGTATAGAAAATTAAATTATTAGTTAATATTTGTGTGATTGAAAATTTGTTTTTGTGTATTATGTATTTTTATTGTTTTGATTGACATATCACTAATCATAAAATGGATATTTGCACACCTTACGCATATTTTAAGTGTGGGGTGAATATTTCGGGAAAAATGAAGTGACAAAACTTTGAAGTCTTTTCTGCTCACGCAATGCGACGTGTATGCCATCCGGACGTGACGCGTCGACAATCCGGATCGCGTTGAGAAAGAGACAACTTCAAGTTACGCGACACGTAAACGTGCATAACGCGTAAACAACCGAGGCAGATGCTGGTCGTGCATAATGATACATGGTTTTTTCAGGCTAAAAATCAGCCACCACTGAGAAGGGGGACGCTTCTTTAAGGTGGAGGCAGCGATACTGACGACGGTCAAAAGTCGCACAGCCAGGACAAAATTAAGTGCGGTACACACCACGCCCGCAACCCAGTAGCCACGGCTTTGAAACTTCAGGAAGCACAAAATGAGTGATATTTTTCTTTTACTGTTATTACTTTTATTTTTTTATTTAATTTTTGTGTGTTTATTGTGTGTGAATAATATTTGTCTGAGTGATATGTATGCAGATTTGCTAAGATTCAATGCTGGCAGCATGTTGAACGAATTCTTTTCTGTGGAAAGAGCCTCATATATGACGTCGACCGATACCCAAGGGGAGTCTGTTCCATTTTGCTCCCTTTACTGTTTTGAATTATATATACAATAAAATTATTGTATAAAATAAGTGTAGGGTAAGAGCGTCATACTGCAATAATTAACTGAGCCAAATTAAAAATTTTTTCTTAAACATCTATTCCAAAATTCAACGCTAAAAGATAATTGTTAAGAAAAATGTTTTGAAAATAAATTCGTAGGTTACATTTAATTTTATGTATGAATTTTAGTTTTTCATTGTTTTATATAAAATTTAGTTCTATAGAGGACAAGTTTTCAGCTTGGTAGTTGCAAAATGTTTTGCATAAATAATGAAATAGACCCGTTGAAAATTTATCAGTTGTTAAAAATTGAGTTTTTGCCAAAATAGATTGAGTCAGTTTCCCTACTTGCAAAAATGCACGAATTATATGCTGTTACTAAATTGAGGAAAATAAGCCTCGATAAATGAACTTAAAATGAGAAAAAAAATCTGATGTGCTAAAAAGCAGAAGTCAAGTAATGTTATACCATAAGATTGAGACTCAGAAGGGAAAATTCAATCAGTGGCCTTTGACATTCGAGCAAGTAGACATAAAATGGGTGGCCTACGGGCATTTATGCACCTTATTACCTAAAACCAACTGGTTTGGGATAATATTGTCGAAAGCTCGCTACATGGGTGTCATCGAAAGTCATGGAATTTCCTTAGTGGCCTTTGGAATTTGAATTAGTAGACTTTGTACAGTCTTGAGTCGAAAATTCGTAATCAAGAGTTCCATCGAAAGTCAAGAGTTTCAAAGGTGCGGAAAAATGGAAATAATAACTAAACTTGATAAATTTAGTCCAGCATGATTTTTATTTTAAAAATGGGAAATTCGACAAAAAGTCTTAAGGTGGAAGAATCTTTAAATGGTGTATTCGATGTTATGTAAAAATGAGTATTTATCAATCTAAAGACTTGTCGTTTATAGAAAGAGAGTTTGTGTAAAATATTGAAAAATATGTACATAAGGCTAGGTATAATCTACTATGTTTATTCTTAATTCATTATTCTTAACATCGGTAATAAACGCTAGATCTGTGATAGCGTATGGAAAGTTGTTTGGACATCAAGTTTCTCGGCTTGGTTTTAAATTGTAGTTTGCTTGAGGACAAGCAAAGTCCAAGTGTAGGGTATTTTGATATTGCCTCATTTATACATATAATTCGGAAAATATCGAGTGCCTAAACACGTGTTTTTGGTATAATATCAAGATAAAAGGTACTTATATGTTTAAATTACCAAAACACAGGAAAAATTGCTGTATAATGAAGAAGGAGCTGGATTCAAGCTTTAAAATGAGGAAAAAGGAGTAAAAGAACTATCGGGAAAGAAAGAGCCAAAAAGAGCGTATTTTGGGCGAAAAAAAACGAAGAAATAATTCCAACAGACCTTAGATCGCGACCCTATCTCACCTTAGATCGCGACCCGACCTGCTGACCATTGCGTGACAAGATGCTGACAAAAGGATCGCGACAAAGGGCTCAAAATCGCGACCTTACAGAGATCGCGACGCGACCTCCAGATGGATCGCGACGCGACCCACCAACCACAGTCCACAAAGTCAGAATAGCGGCCAACTGAGTCACGCATTTCACACTGGATCGCGACGCGATCCCCTATATGGTCGTGACGCGACGGGGCCTGGACAACAGTATAAATAGAGGCTTTCTCTTGTTGTTTGAAAAACCAACCCATAAACACCTACACCTACACCCCATTACCAACACCAAACTCGGGAGTTTGCCCACTGCAACTGCCAGAAGGTTTGGAGGAGACGGTACGGTGCGTATGGAATCGAGAGCTTGAAGAATGTTCGGCCGGGACTTCATTCGGTTTGCTTTATATATGTTTAGCAGTCTACTATGATTTCCTAGGCCGTATTCTTCAGATCATGTTATATTTATCTGCATTATTCATTACTTAGATTTGAATACTATCTAGTTATGATTTGATTGTTATTTATCGGATATTGAACGTTTTATATTTTATCTTGCATAATTTATTTGACTATCATATATGTTAAGGAACCTTCCTTTTGGACTTATTGCTGAGTTATTTTAGTCTAGAGGACCAATCTGACTATATGACTTTTATCATAACTGTGCTATGACCATTAGACAGATATGACTAGTGATGGACCAAATCCTAGGGTTAAGTCACGAAGGTAGGAACTTATATGTGTATGACAAGTTTTTACTAGAGGACCAATCTGTACAAACCATTTTGATTTTCATGACCATTGAGATCAAAAACTCGAATGAATCTTGTATGATACGAACCAATACATGATTATTTGGAATATGTAATTGCATGACCATTGCCATTAATGACCTTATAATCATAGGATTAGGTAGTTGGACCAAAACATCTAATCACTCTAGAAATCGATATTTAGCTTTCAATATCCATTGCACTAATAGCATATCAAACATAACTAGATGGTTGAATCGAATCTAAGTATAAACGTTTACTTTTATGTTTTGTAATTTATATTTATAATTTCCGATTTTAATAAACTTTTGCGTTGTCTCTTGACACGAGTCAATGCATTCTCTCAAAACCCCCCCTCCTTTTTAATTACTGTTTGCTTGAATAATTGTTAATTAATAATTGATTTTCTTAACTTAAAAATATCTGTTTTCCCTTGGGTTCGACAACCCGGATTTACCAATACTATACTACAACCGATTAGGTCCACTTGCCTAATTGTGTTGTTCTATTCATACATGGTATATCCTTGTTCAAGAAATGTAAAACTAATGTGAAAACCAATTGCTAATATCATATATACGCTCGTAACATACCAAGTTTTTGGTACCGTTTTCTGGGTATTTTATATGTATGTTTGAAAACACATCAATATGCGTCCCAATTCCATAGCTCTATAAGCCGAAAATTTTCTCTTCTCTCCCAGTAGAATCTATAATCCATATCTAGGGTTTTATAACAAGCTTTCTTAATTAACTAATTAACCTAGTAATTTGGACTTATTGGATGTAAACCATTAGATGTGTTCTCTTTTGGGTACTACCTTCTTCGGTTTGTATTTGATCAACATAAAAGGTTCTACAAACCAATTGGTTTTGCTAAAAGGTTGGTATTCTTGATCCCTCTTGTAGTTGTAAACATCATTAGGTAGGATCATTGTAGGTTTTTGTAAAAGTTAATTTCCTTAGATAATTTTTGTATGTTCTGCTGCCATGATTACTGTATCTTGGGTATGGTTTGTTGGCTACCGAATGGCGGAGATGCATGAAGATATGGTGGAGAAATTGGTAATCGTGAGCAGTGAGACTGTGTATGTCGAGGATCGGAAATTGGAGCATATGAAGAAGATAGGTAGGGATGTGGTGGATTTGTTGGTGCTTAAGACACCAAAGGATCTTCGGGTGTTGTTACACTTGACAATTCAAAAGGTCAATCTAGGCAAGTAGATTCCATATTTCTTTCTTTGGGGGTTAATCATTGTAAGTCTTTGATCAGATTCATCAAAGATGTTTCTTAATTTAGATTAATTGTAGCATTAGCTTTGGATTTCAGAAGGTTCATCGATTACCAGTCTTTTACCTAACCCTGGAGAGATTCAGCCCCAACTTGAGGTCACTCCCATCTGGTGGTCGGTCGTCAAATTACTGTTAATAAGACATATAATGTTATGGTTTGAAACCTGGAACTATCAGAGTTCTTAATAAACATTGCATTAAGATCTCTGCTTAGCCAGGTAGATCTTGATGAAGATGATAAGCCACAAATCACATGAAAGACAACTCCGAGCGGAATCTAGCATAGTTCATAAAACCCGAACAAAACTTGAATTCAAGATCGTATTTTCGATTAAAAGTATCGTCTTTTTGCAAGATTTTGATAAAAAGATGAAAACTTTGTGTGTAAATGTGGTATACCTTTGAGAGAGATGGAGGTGGGTGGCGGTGGGGATTGGGGGGTGGTTGTTTTTTTTTTGAAAGGAGAGAGAGAGAGAGAGAGAGAGAGAGAGAGAGAGAGAGAGAGAGAGAGAGAGAGAGAGAGAGATGGGGTGAGATTTTGGGGGTAGGGGTGGGTTTTTAATTTTTTCTTTTTTAATATAAAATTAGTTTAAAGAAAAGATAAAGTAAAATGAAAATGGTATAAAGGTCTTTTTATATGGGTGAGAGACTAATCACGATAGAAATTAATTAAAACCACATAGACTTTCTATGAGATAAAAATAGTTGATAATGAAACTTGATATGTTGTGAAACCACAGTGACCATTTATGAAGTTGTATCTTTTTTATTAAAACGATCAATAATAATGTTCCAATTCGCCGATCAAGTTGGCACTAACTAAAAGACCCATATATTTAAAAGGAACATTACCTGGATCACACCCCGTATCTTCATCCATAACTAGAACTTCCTCAAAATTAACTCCAATCCCATAAAAATTTCAAGTAATAACCAATAAGATTATTGAAAAATGACATTATTGGCATGTTTGGGGAATCTAAATGATGTGTTAAAGAAGTATAACTAATTTCTAAATTAATATTATAAAATCATATAGAATAATACCTATAAAAATCTTATCATTTTACAAAATGTATTTACTAAACTAAATAATCAAAATTGCATTAAAAATAAATTTATAATAACAATATACTTACAACTACTTTTGGAAATAGCAACATATGGTATAGTTAATATTTTGAATTGAGTATATAGATAAAAATAAGTTTGTAAACATAAATAATTATCAGTTCTAATTACATTCTAACTAGTATTCGGACAGTCCGCACAATGCTGCGTAAGCCCCGTATATTGAAAAAACGCAGCTCGACAAAGACAAATTATGTAAGGGACGGAAAATGTAACTTTAAAATATAATAAGGGACTGGAATCGTAACTTACGAATTACTAATAATATAACTTTATAATAAATAGGGTGAAAACAATTAATTCAAAATTAGTTGAGGGGAAAAAACGTAAATATAAAAGTTTGCTATAAGAAGAATCGAAATTGCTATTTCCAAATAAAAACTTATTTACAATTTGTATCCTATGCTTTACCAATTATACTATGATCTGAATTTAGTAATTATGACTCTGAAAATAACAGGTACCAAATGAAAAAGCTCTCGCATGTTCATTTTGGTAATTAATATATATATATATATATATATATATATATATATATATATATATATATATATATATATATATATATATATATATATATATATATATATATATATATTGATGCACAAAATTGGGTCTCCGATTAGAGGTGCACAACGTAACCGGTTTTTTTTAAACCCGAAAATAAAAACCGAACTGGTTTTCCAAATAACCGGTTATCCAAAAACCGGTCCAGTTAAAACCGAACCGCCGGTTATGAGCCGGTCAAGACTCCTTGCGCGAACCGGTTTTTTCACCCCGGTTTTTTAACCGGTTTTTTTTAACCGGTTTTTTAACCGGAAAATAACCGGTTTTTTTCGGTTTTTTTTTTCTAGCCGTTAAAAAACGGGAACTTTTGCATTTTTGGCTTCTTTTGCTCGGTTTCTAGCCGTTTATATCCGTTAAAATGCCCAAAATACCCATTTTACCCCTCATTTGTTAGTATAAATAGATGTTCGCTAACTTGTGACGTTTGGACCGCCCCCCACGGAATCGATGGAAGTATGCGTTTGCTTGAAGGACTACTTGGATGGCGTCGAAAGGATACAAAATTGCGTTTCGCTCGAAGGGCCGCTTTTACCACCGGTGGAAGAGTATATCCACGAAGAAGAAGTTGCAATGGGGATATCACCTCCAACGACCGAAGTTGATGAGGGTGAGATTGAAGAATTTTCGGATTAAAAGCTTGAAGATTTGAAGACGACAAAATTGAAGACTATAATTCCTACTATTATTATTATTGACGTTTATGTAATTTGAATTTTAAAACTTTGGTATTTCTAGATGAAGACTATGATTCCTAGTTTATAGTATTTTTTTAGTATTTTTTTGTATTTTTAAAGATTTAATACATTAAAATCGGTTTTTGGACCGGTTTAACCGGAACCGGTTATATAAAAACCGGTTTTAACCGGAACCGGAACCGGTTATACATTCCAAACCAAAAAAAACCGGCCTAAACCGGTCCGGTTTTAACCGAAACCGGTCAAGCCAAAACCGGTTATATCAAAAACCGATTCTCAAAATAACCGAAACCGGTTTTAACCGGTAAATGTGCACTTCTATCTCCGATAGAACATAAATTGGGCTTTCAATATGCCTTAACTTATCTCGGGCCTCACCTAAATTGGTCCATGCACAACTGGCCTTCGATCGGGCCCTTTTAAATTTTAATTGTTTTTTTTATTTATTTAAAGAAAACTAAGAAACTATTTTCTTAATGATTATTTTACTCTCGTCAAATAAGTATCTGTAAAAATATATACATTTTTAACAATTTCATTACGCAAATCAAATAAAATTATAAAAATATATTTTCTAGTAATAGTTTTATTCCAGTCAAATTAATACATTACGCTAAAATAATCAGGTCTCAGGTTGAGCATAGATTGGGCTTTCGGTGTTGCTTAACTTGTCTTGGGCTACACTTTATTCAATCTCTGCGTAATTGGTCATCATTTAGGCTCCTTTATCTGTGTTTTTTTAGAAAAGATTCTTTTACTCCAGTCATAAATAATATTGATAAAATTATATTTTAAAAATATTCCTTTACACCAATCAAATAAATATTTTATAAAAATATATTTTCTTTAACTAAAAATTATATCAACATTTATATCAACCGATATATTCATACACGATGATATTTTCATAATTATATCAATATCTATCTGCATTGATGCATTCATAAATTAAATATAATAGTTTTTTATATCATGTTAATTATTAAATAGAGCATAAAAGAGTATAAATATTTTTATGTTTGGTTACCTTTTTTGAACAAAATAAAGTCGATATGCATCAATGCATATGCACGCATTGATGCATTTATAAAAAAAAGTTTTATCAACATGTATATCATTTAAAAGAATATAAAATAGTACAAATGTCAATATGCATCAATGCATATATATATATATATATATATATATATATATATATATATATATATATATATATGTATATATATATATATATATATATATATATATATATATATATATATATATATATATATATATATATATATATATATATATATATATATATATATATATATATATATATATATATATATATATATATATATAAGTTCAATAGAGAACCAAAATAAAACAAGGAACCAAGAAACCAAGAAACCAATCGTGAGCGTCAAAATTCAAATGATCAATGGCCGAAGATAAGATTGTAAATTTCTTAATTGAACGCGCATGTAGTGGATAATTCCAAAAAACTCACTTCGTTATTTATTTATTTTTTATTTTTAGAGCTTATTTTTTAGCGAAATAAAAAATCGAATATATCAAAATTCATAATTTTTTATTCTCTTTCAATAGACATCCATATCAATATAGTAAAAACGAAAAAAAAAATTCAAAAATCTCGTTCAGATTCACAACACTTAATCAATGTGAATCTGAACTATAACAAGTTTTATAGAAGATTATTCACATGTGAATGATCATTGAAATTATTTTTTTCAACAATCATTGATCATTTAATAACAACTTATGTGAATTTAAATAAACTTTTAGATTCAGACGTGAATCTCACTAAATTTTCATATTGAATTTAAGTAAATTTGTTTATACTCTTTACAATTTCAACATTTTTTAATATACAATTGAATTAACTAATATTCACAAATTAATTCACTTAAACTTATACACGAATGAACACAAAACTGTTGAAAAAATAGGGTACAATTATCATTTATATGTGAATTAATATATCTAAAACTAGATACACACTATTTTTAACCTTTTCATCATACACAAATGAAATAATTTAGATTCACAAATTAATTTGCTTAAAATTCACATGTGGATAATAAAAAAATATTGAAAAAGTCAGGTACAATTACCATTTATATGTGAATTAACATGTATAAAACAAGAAGCAGTTAAAATTCGCAATGTGAATATAAACTGTATTAAATTTGTATGGAAGATATTTCATATGTAAATGATCAATGAATTCATTTTTTCAATAATTTTTAATCATTTAATAACAACTTGTGTAAATTTAAAAATATTTTTAAATTCAGAAGTGATTTCAAGAAAGATCACTTGTGTTTTTACTATTTCAATGTTTTAATATCATATACAATTGAATTAACTGAGATTCTTAAATAATTTACTTAAAATTCACATGTGATTGGTAAATAATTATTGAAAAAATTGGATAAATTTATCATTTAGATGTGAATAAATATATTTAAAACAATGCAGTTCAGTTCAGGTTCACAATGTGAATCTGGACGAACTTGAAGTAAAAAAAATAAAACATTTTATATATCAATATAGATCTCTATTTATAGAGGATGAAAAATTATGAATTTTGGTATAATTAGTTTTTCTTTTCGAAAAAAAAATAAGCTTAAAAATTTAAAAAACATAAGAAACGAAGTGGGTTTTTTGCTATGATATTTTATATATATATATATATATATATATATATATATATATATATATATATATATATATATATATATATATATATATATATATATATATATATATATATATATATATATATATATATATATATATATATATATATATATATATATATATATATATATATATATATATATATATATATATATATATATATAAATTGTTGATGACAATGCATTTTTCGGCTATTCGGAATCCTTTAGGGCCTAAAAACACGTCCTTGTGTTTTTTATTGACGACAACTTTTTGTGATTTGATTTAGATAATTATTTAGGAATCTTATACTAATCAATTATGATCTTCTATGGTTAATGAGCGAAGCTTTTCATATGGGCATCATTTTTTGAATAAAATAAAGTCGATATGCATTTATGCATATAGATGCATTGATGCATTCATATGTATTCATTAATACATCCATAAAATTTTTTTTTATATAAAAGTATCAAATTTTGAATAAATTTAAGTCGATGTACATGCATGCATATTGATACATTGATGCATGCATGCGTATGTATATATTGACGCATTCTATGTTTTACTGATGCATGCATACAAAGTTTTAATTTTCATATTAGAGCATCATTTTTGAATAAAATAAAGTGGACATGCATGTATGCATATGGATGCATTCATTCATTCATACGCATGCATAAATAATTTAATTGTTATACCAGCATAATGTTTAGAGCATTAAAAATAACAAACTTTGATAAATTTCTTTAAAGTTTTCGTAGAAATTAAAGTACTAATTTCTTAATAACTGACGTTTAAAACTAAAAAAATTTCAAAAATCTCTTTTTAAAATTGGTGTGTGTGTATGTATACACACACACACACGTGTAGCTAAAAATCGTTCTCATGGTTCATACAAAAATCAATGTTCTCATACGAAGCGTTATATATATATATATATATATATATATATATATATATATATATATATATATATATATATATATATATATATATATATATATATATATATATATATAACGCTTCGTATGAGAACATTGATTTTTGTATGAATCGTGAGAACGATTTTTAGCTACACGTGTGTGTAGCTATATATATATATATATATATATATATATATATATATATATATATATATATATATATATATATATATATATATATATATATATATATATATATATATATATATATATATATATATATATATAGGGCCTAGTCCTGGTAAGAACTTTAATTTCGATGAGGACTGAGAGAACAACTATTTTCCACCCATTTCGTCAAAGCAATAATGGCATACACAATTAATGAATTTGACATGATCGAATGCGGTGCTCGTTCATGGAAATTAATGCCATTTTGAGGATATAATCAAATGTTACGCACGTTCGTAAATATTATAGACGAGTTTTTTTATTTTTATTTATGTATTAGCTTTTAATAAAGTTCATTTTGGTATTTATTATTTGATATGTTTTGTTTATTTTTTTCAGTTTTTGCCTTTTCTTTTGCTTTTCAGTTTTTTTTCGTTTTAAAACTCGTTTTTCTCTTTCTTTAATTTGTTTTGGATTATAAAACTTAATAATCATAAGAACTTTTGGATCATGAATCATAACAAGTTTTGGATCTTGGTTACATAATAAGTTTTAGATTATTAGACTTAAGTATGATAAGTAGTCGATATTAAAAGTTTGTTATATAACATTTTGATTCATAACATTTGTGGATATTAGAATGATTCAAAAGTGAAGAAATTTTTGGACAATCTTAAGTTTTGAATCATAATAAGTTTGGTTTATAACATTTTGGGATCTTAGAATGATCTAAAAATTAAGACAAATTTGGTTTATAACAATTTGAATCATAAAACATTTAAGGGTTCATAACATTTTTGGATCATAATTTTTTTTGCTTATTTGGTGGTTTTTTTACTTAAAATTAAAAAAACCCCTAAAAACATATTTTTACAAAATTACTAATATAATGTGTAGAATGATCACTTAAAATATCATAAATTTTGAATTTAAAAAAAATAAAAAATATTTTGTTTTCAAAAATTCACTATGGTGCTTGTTTTATAGAAGATTAAATTTTCAGAACTTTAATTCTTTAGATTATTTTTACACAGAAACAAAAGTTATGACCCCCAAACATGTGGAGGAAATTCAACAAATACAAAACCCAAATACACAAGTTTTTTTTTTTTAATTTTTGGATAAATTCAACAAATACAAAACCAAACCAAAATACGAAAGAAAAACTTTGGGTTAGGTTATTTTGTACTGTAAAAATGACTTTGCCTCCCTAAGTCAAGACATAGTTTTTAGTTTAGTCTATTCTCTCATATTGTTCACAGTCCCAGTTAGCTACTCTTTTATCTACATGACCTCATTTATCCGCTTCTTAAACTCCTATTCTTTCCATTTTGCTCTCTCATCAACATGACAGATTTAGAAGGTCTAACCCCTAAACTCGCTAACCTGACATGAAATAAATGGGTTGAGACGACACAGCACAATTATTAAACAGCCCAGGTTAGGGTCAAGCTCTCTCTACCTGTTTAATGTTTTGACTCGACGCGACCCAACACGTTTGCCAGGTCTACCTCCATGGCTACAAAGGCTGAGTAGTACCAGGATTTGAACATGAGTCAATATGTTACTTACCACATCTTCCACATGTTTTATCAAGTTACTACAACCTAAGTGGTTTATTAATTTGGCTTTTTGTATGAATTGTTCGTTATTCTAAGTACTGCAACTTATTTTAATCTCATTATTCTAATAATGGTAGAAAAGAGTTATTTGACCATTTTCTATGCCTCACATCTAACTGCCTATAGGGTGGGGTGGTGTTCCTGCCCTCCTCCCCCTCCCCTCCCTCGTTTTCCCACAATAACCTTTCATGTCTTTTTCCACTACCCTTCATCATTTGTCGGCTAAGCAGTCAATAGCGCGCTATAGCATCGCTATAGCGTATAGCGCCCTTCACCGCGATAATATTTCATTTAGCGATAGAAAATAGCGGTACCGCTAACAGCGATGCTATTTACCGCAATTTTGTTTGCCTCTATCACAATTTTAACCCGCTACTTCGTTTTAGCAAGTAAAAAAATTTTAATTTTGATTTAACCAAGTAAGTCATGTCCCAAAAGGTTAAAAGGGTGATTTTGCTATAACACCAATAAGAGCTATTTATAACTAGTGTACTCCCCTTGTGTCTTTGTGTGAAGCCGATGGGGGATAAGCAGGTGTAAGGCTATCGGGAAACAATAAAGCTATCAATTGTAGGTATCAGGTCTCGTTCCTTCACCAGGTCTATCCGATTGACCTATTTTTTCACCAGGGTATCTGATTAAGGGTTTGTTTCTCACACAATCAAACCTCGATTGCAGGTTTATCCAATTAACTATTGCAAGTGTCGATTGTATCCTATTGACAATTGCTTATAATCCATGTTTGTAATTCGAGCAGGGGATTACATTCCTTGGTTGTGAATTGGTTCAATATTTGAATTGGAACTTGGTTTGTAAGTTCCTAACTAGTATATTAATATAAAATGTTTGATGATATAGTTGAAAGAAAGTTATTACATATTGTGAATTGTATCAGATTACATTTAAGTTTTTGATTTATTGGAGAAGATCTACTGTCATGAATTTTGAATGTTGTTAAAACTTGAATGAAATTTTGTTTTCGTAAAGTAGAATGTTGTTTCATATTCTTATTACATATTTTTTGTATTAGAAATATTAATATTCTATTATCAAAATTCTATGTAATATAAATTCTACATAATATAAAAAACCGTTATATCAGCGCTATACCACCGTGAAAATCGCAATTTTAAATAGCGATAGTTTACGCTATTAAAATTTTTACCGCGATAACTGCATAGTTTTTCGGTACAATCATGCCATTGCAGCAACTTTTTATGCGGTATTGAGTGGGTGGGCGGTATTTGAGGCGATATTTGATATGCCACATCAGTACACCCCGCCTCCCCTCATGTTGCATTGCCTCATCCACTCCATCCACCCTAAAATATATACTCCATCCGTCCTAAAATGATAGTCCACAGACAAAAAACACACAGATTAAGAAAACATTAAATGCATCTTACTTTTTCCCACAAAATGACTGTTTTACCCTTTCTTTGCATTTAATGCCGGCACTGAATGTGTTGGCTGTTACAATTAAAGTTAGGGGTATTTTGGTAAAGATATCATTTATATTTAGAAGTTGACTAACATTTTGGGACAAACTAAAAAGGAAACATGGACTATCATTTTGGGACGGAGGGAATATATATTATTATATGGTTCAAGACAACTACAATGTTCAGTATTAACTTTTTAATTTAATAGTTGATAACGAAGATTTAATTGTTATTTATAGAATATATTTATTTTTGTATTACCGCATAATTATTATTTCATATTTCAAGAAATGACAAGGATTGATATCGACTTTTAAATTTGACGTAAAAAATAACTATTTATGATTCATAACGACTTAATTATTTATAACAAAAAATATATATTATATCACGCACATAAATTTATTGCTACACAAATAATAATCTATTGGCCTAAAAACGGGGTTTTCATTGAAATGGACATTAAGGCTTGCTTAAAATGCTTTTGATTACTGCTTCTTCTTTCGTAAATAACTCAAAAAAGAAATCAAAATAACACCCATTTTCATAATTCTAAAATTGTCCAAAATAAAAATCACAAAATATAATTTAATAATTTAGATGGAATCTTTGAACAAAAAATCTTAGATTATAGATTGAAAATGAAGTTTTTATGGAAAATGGAAATGGGGTCGTTACGCAATTAAATATTGAAAATGTTCTACTTTGATAAAGATTGAAAAAAATATTTCCAATACCAAATATCTTTATCTTACTTGTATATTATTTGCACTTGCAAATTTAGTATTAATTTTTTATTTTATAATCATGAATCACCTACTTGTTGAGCATTAACTTTCTGAAGAAAATTAAGACATAAATGCTAAAAAGAAATTAGCCAACGTTTCATTGGATCATAAAAGCTAAACATAGTGAGCACCCTTGTCTAATTAATCATGATTAAAGTGGATAATCAAGTGGCATTCAGGCTTATGTACGAACACATTGTGAAGAAAACAATTTAGGTATTTTGATTCTGAAAAAAAAAAAACTTGTAATCTTCAAGATATTACCATGTAAATATGCAATGTATCCAGCGCTCTAAAAACTACAATGTGTGTATATGTCAACAATATTGGAGAATAAACACGTATGCTAATCTTATCGTAACATATTTTTTAAGGAAACCTGTGTCTTATTTATTTGTAAAATAAGTCATTTTGATTATATAATAAAAATTTCAGAAGAGGAAGATGATGTCATTGGTGATTGTTGTAGCGCAAGTGAAAAACACGTTGCTTACTAATAATAGACCCGGAGACTCCAACGAACTCATAAGAGTCGAGTTTCTCTCTTTAGTTTTAGTGGGTTTTGTTTGATTTCGGAAGCCATGGATATTAAACAATGAAATTTCATGTTTAGGCATAAAGAGATTGCTTTTTAGCAACCCATAATGATTAAAAATACAAAACTATATGTTCTTTGTGGCTTACATTTTTCCAATACATCTTGTGCACATTGTAAGTTGTAAAACAAGAAGCATTGACAAAAAAGAACCCATTTTAAAAAGGGTTAAAGGAGGATATTAGACCCCCTGGCAGATGATTGACCATCATCCAGTAACCCTTTTTGGCAGTATGTTGTAGTTGTAAGTTTTTTTTTTTTTTTTTTTTTTTTTTTGATAACCGAAGACCCCACCCGACCCATCCTTTGGATGACCCTGATGAAGCAACCTCGGGGCCCACGCACACCTGGCAGCAGGGTGGTCCGGGTCAATCACCTACGAGGGTAGAGAGGTGGCCAGTGGCCATCCCCTGATTGAAACCTAACACTCCCTATGGGGAAAGGGAGGGAGTGAGATTAGAACTTGGAACCTCTTTATGGGGGAAGAGAAAGAGTCCAAAGCCTTATCCACTAGGCCTTCAGGGTGATGGTTAGTTGTAAGTTTTGGTACATGGACAATGAGTTTTGTCTATACCGTTGTTTTTAACTTAGATTTCAAATTAGCACTTATAATGATTTAAACGGAAATTTAGTATCTAAATAAATTGCAAAGTTAATATATGTAGGTACTATTACCGTTTAAAGGAAGCTTGCAAGCTGCGGAAGATAGGGGGAGGGGGGTGAAGTATATGAGTGCATAGCGTTTTGTGAGCATATACCCCCCCAAAAGTAGATATTTTATTATGTGATGTTCTACATTGTTTGTTGCATATCATATGTACTACTATATGGGTGTATAAAAGTAGTTTCATGTAAAAACATGATTTCCAAACTACGCTGTTATTATGTGCTGTTTGGCTACAAATAATTACCAATTGAGTTTCCATTTTATGTTATGCTATCATAAAGTAGTTAAACTATGTTATGATTTTATGTAGTAGTTACCAAACTATTTTGTCACATTATGTTAGAATTTTATTATAGTTTTTATATAATGCTGTTGTTTTATGATATGCAATTATAAATATTTTTCAAACTACATTATTGTATTATGATGCATTATTGGACATGTGCTATGGATTTAGATTCATATCTAACATCCTTAGACAATCCACAATTCAATTCATGAATGTCTTAATTCTCTACTTACTTCGAAAATTATGAGCGACCGTGAATTTTAAATAATCATATTATTCGGGAAGTAAAACATGCAAAATGAAACACAAGAATAAACAATTGAAAAAAGGCAGTAACAATACTCATATAATTCTGTTGAAATATGAAAAAATAATTTTAACATTTTTTACAATCTGAATAGAAAACATTATTTATTTTATTTAAAACTAACTTGGTATGTTTTGTGTAGGTTGTGGGCTTGAAGAAAGAGTGCTGATGGGCTAAAGTTGATGGGTCAATTACTTGTTGATGGGCTAAAGCTGGCGGGTTTGATGATGGGTCAAATAGAACTCGATAATATATAAAGCTGGTAAGAGAGTACTTTTGGACATACATACATCATCAGATTTCTTTCTCTCTCTCTCTGATCTACACCACGTCTCTCTCTTTTTTCTTTGAGTCATGTTCTTCATCTTGTACTCAGAGATTTTTTGTTCTTCTCTTGAATATATACGATTTCTTGTGTAGGATAGATTAGGCTAGGCGAGTGTGAGTGACTTGTGTAGCGAGTTTTGATTTGTATTTGTTGTTTGAATCTGGTTCTTAATAATGAAAGAGGACTGATTCAGTTTAATATGTTGTTTGAGTTTTTCTGATTTGGTATCAGAGCAAGGAATGCTCCTGCGTGATCTTGCTAGTCGATTTACTGCATCAGTCCTTTGGATCCTACCTTCTCTTCGTTTGTTTTTGTTGATTCAGACCTTGGATCTCATTTTTTTTTTGTTCAGTATTTCCTGCTCTTGCGAGATTTCTTTGGGTCTGGGTCACAGCTCTTGCGAGATCTTTTGGGATCTGGTTCCTCATACCACGAACTCCCTTAGATCTCCTCCTAGATTTTTTTAGATCTTGTTTTAACTCGTTTTTTCTTAGATCTTGTTTAACCGGAAACTTATCATCAGATCTGCTCAAGCTTCTAGCTGTTCAGGTCTTGTTCCTTGTTCAGATCTCCTTTCCGAGATCTTGTGTCTTAGATCTGGTTAACGAAGTTTTTTTTTGAGATCTGACTTGAGTGGATCTCCCTTTTTAGTTGTTGTCCGTGAAACTCTGGATCCGAGTGGAGAATTCTTATTTTTCGTCATCTTTTATCTGTGATTTTTTTTTGGAATCGAGATGTGTTATGTGACATACGATTGATCTATGAGACTCTATTGAGTTTAGATCTTCATTTTTTTTAAATTTTTTTTCCCGGTGATACCGTGTATCCGTTGTCGAGTTCGCTGACTCGTTATACGCAACAGATCTGAGTTGAGGTTCTCTGTTTGTGCTTAAGATTGTTACATTTTTTGTTTAGTATTTCTCAGATCTGGTCCTTCTCCTTTAGATCTGGTCCGACTATAACTGTTGGTTAAATTTGATGCTTAGATCTGGTCATTTTCCTTAGATCTGGTTCTATTATAATAATTGTGAATAAAACTGGTGCATATGAACTGCTCCTCAGATCTGGTCATTTCCATAGATCTAGTCCTGTTCTAATAACTATTAAATGAATTGGTTATCAAATCTTGATTCTACTATAATATTGTGAACTGAACTGCTCCTCAGATCTGGTCATTTCCATAGATCTGGTCCTGTTCTAATAACTGTTAAACGAACTTGTTCTCAGGTCTTGTCCATCCAGATCTGGTCCTTATATTTGTTACAGATCTAGTCCCCTTTCTAGATTTGGTCCTTATTCTGTTTTTTATTGTTGCTAACCACTTTCTAACGTTTGTGTTGTTTGTTTGGGTTACGATCTTATGCTCACCAATTAGAAGATTGATAACTAGTTGGTGTGTATTTGTTGCTTCCGCTCACTGTAAGTCTTCTTTAAGCCTTGTTGTAGCAAGGACCTTGTTCAGTGTTCAGTGTGCTATTACTGAATCACTCCTTGGCCTATAGCAAGGTTCCCTCTTTTGTTTTTTCTCTTTTTGAACAATATTGTTTATTTTTGTTTGAAAAATGCCTGCCACTCCTGATTCTGAGACTAGTAGTTCTGGTCGTAGTGATCCTGTTGTTAATCTTGATGATCCTCTATGTTTGCATGCTAATGATATTGTTTCTGTAACTATAATTAGCTTTAAATTGGTTGGGACTAGCAATTATAAGAACTGGGCTACCGCTACTGTTAGGGCTCTCTCTATTAGAAATAAACTTAGTTTTATTAATGGTAGTTGTTCTCGTCCCGAAAAGGATGAGGCAAAGGCTGATAAATGGGATCGTGCAAATAATGTGGTTGTTTCTTGGTTGTTAGCATCTATGGCTGAAAATATATCGTCTGTGTACATCTTATCTGAAAATGCTTGTGATTTGTGGCTTGAGTTAAAACAAACTTATGAAAAAATAAATGGGTCTGTTACCTTTAATGTTTTTCAAAAAATAAATGTACATACTCAGGGTTCTGAAAGTGTTTCAGACTACTTCAATAGTCTAAATAGGTTGTGGAAGGAGTTTGACTCTCTTTCTAAGATAAGTGAGTGTACATGTGATGCTTCTAAAGATCGCCAGTCATTTTCTAATCAACTTAAACTTTTTCAGTTTTTAATGGGATTAAATGAGAGTTATAGTACTATTAGGAGTAATATTCTAATGCAAGAACAATTGCCTAGTGTACAATCTGCTTTTGCTACTATTTCCAGAGAAGAGTCACTTAGAAGTAGCTCTTCTGTTGGTAATTCTAGCAAAAGTCAAAATTCTGTTTTTGTTGCTAAAGGACCTGATGCTAAAAGGAAAACTGTTAAAAACTTGAATTTGATTTGTAAACATTGTAATATGAAAGGGAATACTATTGAAAGGTGTTATAAACTTATTAGATTTCCCAAAGATTTTAAACCGAGAAATGATGATAATACACAGAACAAATCTAGTGTTAATGTTGTTACTTCTGATAAGTCTGTTTCCTCTATTGATAATAATAAGATGGAGTTACAATTCACAAAAGAGCAAGTGTCCAAAATTTTAGGGTTGATCAAAGAAAAATCATCTCTTGAAGATATATCTGCTAATATGGCAGGTATACCTAATGTGTCTAATGTGATTTGTGCTTATAATTCAATCAGTTATTGCTTGGGATATCGTGAATGGGTTGTAGATTCTGGAGCAACACAACATATGACTGGAAGTTTTACAAATTTTGAAAATTATGTTGATGTTTCAGACTTAGAAATGAGTGTGGATCATCCTAATGGGACAAAAGCTATGATTTCTAAAATTAGAGATTTAAAAATTTTACATTCTCTTGTTTTGAAAGATGTTTTGTTTGTTCCAGAATTTAAGGTTCATTTACTTTCTGTCCATAAACTTGCTCGTGATAGTAGATTAGGAGTTTATTTTGATGAAAATAATTGCTATTTGTGTAATACTCAGGATTTACACACCAATCCAATTGTGACGACTGGTAAAGTCTCAGGAGGTCTGTATTTTCTTGATAATAAGAAGGTTAGTTGTAATAATAGTTCTTCCTTGGCTGTGTGTTATGTGTCTAAGATGACATGGCATCAGCGACTTGGTCATCCCTCCGATCAAGTCCTTGGTGTTCTAAAACACAAGTTGAGTCTAGGTAGGGATAAACTGTCTTTGTGTGAAGTGTGTCATAGAGCTAAACAAACTCGTGAACCGTTTCCATTGAGTAGTCATAAGTCATCTGCTTTAGGAGATCTTGTTCATCTTGACGTGTGGGGACCCTATCGTGTTTCTACTAGAGATGAGTTCAAGTATTTTTTTGACTATTGTTGACGATTATACTCGGGCTGTTTGGGTCTATCTTTTGAAATCAAAGGAAGAAGTTTTTGAAAATGTTGTTACCTTTTTTAACATGATAAAGTTGCAATTTTCTAAAACTGTCAAAATATTTAGGTCAGATAATGGAACTGAATTTGTAAATTCAAAGGTTAAAACCTTTTTTGAGAAAGAGGGTGTTTTGCATCAAACGACCTGTGTCTATACACCTCAACAAAACGGGGTTGTAGAAAGGAAACACAGGCACTTGATGAATGTTGCAAGATCTTTACTTTTTCAGTCTGGATTGCCTTTGAATTTATGGGGGGAAACTATTTTAACTGCAACGTTTTTAATCGATAGAACTCCCACGTCTGTTTTAAATGGTAAGTCACCTTTTGAGATGATTTTTAAAGTTGAACCGAATTTTGATTTTTTAAGAGTGTTTGGGTGTTTGTGTTTTGCAACAAAGTTAAATAATTCAGATAAATTTTCACCTAGGTCTGATAAGTGTGTTTTGATTGGTTTTTCAAACGTAAAAAAAGGATATAAATTGTTAAGTCTTGATGATAAATCTATTTTCTTTTCCAGAGATGTGCGTTTCTATGAGTCAGTTTTCCCTTTTAAACTGACAACTTCAAATGGAGATTCTGATCTATCTATGTCTGGAATAAATCATACAAACTTTTTTGATTGTCTGTATCAAACTGTCACTAGTGATTCCAGTCCCGGAAGTCCCAATGATGTTTGTGTTCAAGGTAATACTGAACATATCGTACCTCCTTCGGTTCAGGATGGCGAAAGAACTTTCGCAACCGAGTCGGGGGATAGAAGTGAACAATATGTTGAAATTCCTAACTTTTCTGAGGGAACGTTAACACTTGAAAATTCTGAACCCGCTCGGTTTGATGATGCTTTAGGGGCTCCACCTTTAGGGTTTAGACGGTCTAGTAGAAATAGTAAAGTTCCTTCCAAATATGATGATTTTATTATAGAAGGGAAGTATGGATTCGGTATAGAAAGGTCTGTTGGTTATGCTCATCTCGATTCTGCTTCTGCTTGTTTTGCTGCTTCCTTAAACAAGTCAGTTGAACCCAGTAGTTTTGATGAAGCTGTTAAGGACCCACATTGGGTTAGAGCTATGAATGATGAAATGGAAGCTTTAAACAGGAATGGAACTTGGGTTGTGACTGATTTGCCAAAGGGGCGCAAAACCATTGGTTGTAGATGGGTTTTTAAAATTAAGTATAAGTCCACTGGAGAGATTGAGCGGTTTAAAGCTAGACTTGTTGCTAAAGGCTACAGCCAAAGAGAGGGTCTTGATTTTGATGAAACGTTTTCTCCTGTTGCTAAACTTACAACAGTTAGGTGTGTTATTGCAGTGGCAGTTCAATTTAATTGGAATCTTTATCAAATGGATGTTAATAATGCATTTTTATATGGTACACTTGAAGAGGAAGTTTATATGGCTTTACCACCTGTATATTTTTCAAAAAATGACAAACATGTGTGTAAACTTATTAAATCTCTATATGGTTTAAAACAGGCTCCTAGGAAATGGAATGAAAAGCTTACTGCTTCGTTAATAAAATTTGGTTTTGTACAAGGTAAAAGTGATTTTTCTTTATATACTAAGGAAGATAGAGATGTATTTGTTGTACTTTTAGTGTATGTTGATGATATTGTTTTAACTGGTAATAATGAGTTGGAAATAGAATCTGTAAAAAGTTTTTTGAAGTCTCAATTTTTGATAAAAGATTTAGGAATTTTAAGATATTTTCTTGGAATTGAGATTGTTAAAACTAATAATGGTTTGTGTTTGTCTCAACGAAAGTATTGTTTGGAGCTGTTATATGAGTTTGGGTTATTAGCATCAAAACCTATTAAAACTCCTTTAGATGCAAATGTTATAATTTCTAGTGGTTGTTCTAATGACAAAGATGATCTATTAGAAAAT
The DNA here is from genome assembly GCA_023525715.1 of Cichorium intybus. Taxonomy (NCBI): domain Eukaryota; kingdom Viridiplantae; phylum Streptophyta; class Magnoliopsida; order Asterales; family Asteraceae; genus Cichorium; species Cichorium intybus. Next base: position 138,049,397 of record CM042010.1, read on the forward strand.
GTAACAGAATATCAGAAATTAGTTGGAAAACTAATATATTTGACAAACACTAGACCTGATATTTCTTTTACTGTTCAAACTTTAAGTCAATTTATGCATGCTCCAAGAAAATCACATTTAAAGATTGCAATTCGTGTTTTAAGGTATTTAAAATTTTGTCCAGGAAAAGGTGTTTTGATTTCTAAAAGTAATGAGTTGTTATTAACTGCTTGGGCAGATTCTGATTGGGCGAAATGTGTAAATACTCGTCGCTCTGTAACTGGATATTGTTTATTTTTGGGCAGTAGTTTAATTTCTTGGAAAAGTAAGAAACAGTCAACAGTTTCAAGGTCTTCTACAGAGTCTGAATATAGAGCTCTTGCAATAGTCACTTGTGAAATATTGTGGTTACTGAAACTGTTGAAAGATCTAGGTCTTAAATATAGGGTTCCAATTAACTTATATTGTGATAATCAATCTGCTATTCTTTTGTCTCTAAATCCAGTGCTACATGAAAGAACGAAGCACATCGAAATTGATATCCATTTGGTAAGAGATAAAGTTTCTGAGGGTGTAATCAAGGTGGTAAAGGTTAACTCTTCAGAACAAATTGCTGATATTCTCACCAAACCTCTTGGTGTTAATCAGCATTATGTTTTGTCAGAAAAACTTGGTTTGTACAATGCGTTTCCTGCTCAGATTGAGGGAGGGTGTTGAAATATGAAAAAATAATTTTAACATTTTTTACAATCTGAATAGAAAACATTATTTATTTTATTTAAAACTAACTTGGTATGTTTTGTGTAGGTTGTGGGCTTGAAGAAAGAGTGCTGATGGGCTAAAGTTGATGGGTCAATTACTTGTTGATGGGCTAAAGCTGGCGGGTTTGATGATGGGTCAAATAGAACCCGATAATATATAAAGCTGGTAAGAGAGTACTTTTGGACATACATACATCATCAGATTTCTTTCTCTCTCTCTGATCTACACCACGTCTCTCTCTTTTTTCTTTGAGTCATGTTCTTCATCTTGTACTCAGAGATTTTTTGTTCTTCTCTTGAATATATACGATTTCTTGTGTAGGATAGATTAGGCTAGGCGAGTGTGAGTGACTTGTGTAGTGAGTTTTGATTTGTATTTGTTGTTTGAATCTGGTTCTTAATAATGAAAGAGGACTGATTCAGTTTAATATGTTGTTTGAGTTTTTCTGATTAATTCTCTATTATTTAATCACCAAAAGTCAATTACATTTACTTTGTTACAAGTTTCAAAATAACTATCTAATTCCTAAAACTAAAATCATCTCTCAGACCAATGCTCATAGCATGCTAATGGTGCTTGACCTACTCAGAGCCTTCGTAAAAGGATCTGTAGGGTTATCTTCAGATGATACCCTCTTCACAATGAGGTGACCTTCTTTTACTTTATGTCTGATGTAGTGGTACTTCCTGTCGATATGTCTGGACTTTCCATGATCTCTTGGTTCCTTAGGCTGGGGGAGCAATTCGCTAACCCCCCTCGCCAACCACTCGCCGAAGAAGTCGCCAAGCTCGCCAAACTGCTCCAGCCACACTCGCCATTCGCCATTCGCCAAGCTCCTCATCGAAATCTCAGCGAGCTCGCCAAACTGTTTTTAGTCTGAAATCCCAGCCAAGCTCCTCGCCAAGCTCATCGCTAACCACTCCTCGCCTTTCCTTCGGCTTCGCCATCGCCAACGTGGCACAGTTTAGCGAGGGGATAGCTCGCGGACTGCTCCCCCCCAGCCTTAGTCAAGGAAACTGCTCCTTCATTATCTCGGAAAAGTTCCATTGGCTCTTGAATAGTCGGGACTACTCCGAGGTTACCGATGAAGTTCTTCAGCCAAGCTGCTTCCTTTGATACTTCACTTGCAGCTATGTACTCTTATTCATAAGTAGAATCAGCCACCGTTTCCTGTTTGGAACTCTTCCAGGTTACCGCTCCACCGAATGAGACCAAACGTTGTCTCTATTTGTCTGGAAACTGGCATCAATGTACCCACTCTCCCTCAACGTATCATTGCCACCAAGGACTAGAAGCATGTCCTTCGTCCTTCGCAAATACTTGAGAATGTTCTTAACCGCTGTCTAATGAGCTTTGCCTGGATTTCCCTCATAGCGACTGACCATGCTTAAAGCAAAAGACACATCAGGGTGAGTACATGTCATAGTGTACATGATCGACCCTACCGCCGAAGCGTAAGGTACCCGACTCATATCAGTTATCTCATCATCTGTACTAGGACTTTGAGTCTTACTCAATTTGGCATTGCTTTGGATACGTAGCTCTCATTTCTTGGAATTTTCCATACTAAACCTCTTTAGTGAAAGGTTTTCTGCAAACCATGAACTAAATAACCTAACTAATAAATTCTGTTTATTGTAGATGTCTGAATCAAGTGTCTATTCTCCTCCCTCTCCTCCTTCACCCATTTCTGAGAGCTTCAGAATGCACCTGCTACATATGGTAAGGCTGACTGGCCTTAACTATATGGTATGGCTTCATAAATAGAGAATAGTTCTTTGTTTTGTTGGCAAGCCATATCTGACTGAGTGTCCGCTACCCAAAACATGACATCACACAGTAGCCTGTGATGAGCATGACTCCTTGATTGTCAAGTCAAGGAAAGTTCGTTGCCTTATACTATTGATCATTGACCCCGAGTTCCGCAGGAATTTAGAATTCCTAGGGTCAGATAAGTTAACACAGCTAGTTGTGGAAAGGTTCCATGAATTGGTTGAGAAAGGACGAGCTAAGATCTTTAAAGAGTTTGAAGTGTGCAGGAAGTAGCACCAGTTCACATGTTCTCAAGACTGAGAGACACACAGGTGAACTGTATAAATTTGGTTCCCTTTTTGATCGGGAGTTAAAGCATTAGCTCGACTCGCTGATCCGTTCATCCTGATGTACAGGAAGGGAAACCAGATAAGACAATCGTGGATATGCATTCAATGTTGACTCTGTATGAGTCGTTCATAGAGAAGCATAGTTCCATTGATTCAGCTGCTTCGAGATTGAGTCCAGTAATAGGACACATCAAGAAATGATCCAGATCGTCTGGACCAGTTCCTCGATGGTTCCAACTGGGAATCCACAGGGTGGGACACAGTCACGGAAAGATTGGAAAATGCTCCGAAGCCGAACAGTTTGGCAATTCAAGAATATCTTAAAACTCAGAACACCTGATCCTTAGTTCCTTGATACAGGATGTGTTTCTCACATTTGCTCTGTATGCATGGACTCTGTAGGATGTGGGATGATGTTGCATATGAGCATATTAAGATTGGATCTGAAGCTCATGCAGTTTTAGAGTTTAGTTAGATGTTGAAATCATGTTATTAGCTTATCAGATGCGTATGACATTGTCTATCATATAATACATTGTTCAAGGATTTTGTTTTAATAAAATTGTCAATTTTCTTTTAACACATGTTGTTTGAAATATCCTTGAAATGTTGTATGATTGTGTTGAATGCATGCTTAGTAATAACTTGAATATTGATACATCCGAAGTGTTTGGATTTTAGGAATTGTGCTCCTTATGATTGTTAAAGTGAATATTATAAGAATCAATTCAACCAAAGGTCCAGTTGGACAGGACCTTGGAATCACTTGACTTAGAGTCACTTGATGAGTTGAGTTCTTAATATGCTAAGAAATGAATCGACCAAAGATCCAGTTGGTCAGGACTTTGAAATCATTTGGCTTAGAGTCAAATGATGATTAAGTTTAAAGCACATGTGGCAAGAAATGAATCACCCAAAGATCCAAAGGATAGGATTTTGGAATCGGTTGACTTAGAGTCAACTGAAGATTGCAAGTATTGAACAAAATTAACAAAGTCATAAGTTTACATAGAGATGTAAAAGAGATTGAGATTAGGAACAACGGACACATCAGTTGCTGTGTATTGGTCGAATCTTCAAATAGAACACAATTGTTTGTACTTTACAATATTTGTCATTCGGTATGACAAATATGGCTTCGCTTATCAGAATAAGTGATTGAATTGAAACCTTGAACAGTTCAAGGACTTCAAAGGAAGTACAAGACCCAAAAACCTGAGTGACAACATAAACTGGGAAAATGTTTCACTGTTTATTCTCTTCCAAGAACATTAATAGTTATAATGTGTCCTAGGGAAGATAATGGAGCATTGGTTGAAACAGTTCGATCCTCGATGTATGAGATACATTGCCAATTAGTTTCCCGTAAATTAAATACTAAACCAGTCAGACCATATTCCAACCACATCCTTCGACTAAGTAGGTTTTGCAGACACTGTCTGAAATGTAAAGCTGGGATTGTCCCACTTGTACATTAAAGGTCCAGGGTCTTGTAGTGTTCGTCCGAACCTCATGACCAGCCAGAACCTAATAAGAAATGTCATTTCACTGGCTATCCCGCTGTACCTGGAAGAGAAAGAGCTCTTTTAGAAAGAACTCATGGTCTAAGGAAACAGTGGGAGCTGGGACAGTCCTGAATGAGTTTAGGATTAGCCAAGTGAAATAACCTTTAGTCATCACTAGGCTTAGAGCAGAAATCAGATTTCTGTTTTAATTCTGACATAATCTTCTCTTGACCAGTAGTATTGATAACCGTCATAAGTAGTTATGATCTGGGTGACATACCTAATAGTGGTAAAACACTATAGTTGGTACGGATTTACAATCCGACTACTTGGAAGCATTGGTGAGCCCGGTTGCTGCCAATTAAGAGAACCTTAGGACGAGATACAGTCTATGTGACAGTTTGATTGATTTTACAACTGGTCTTAAAACCAGTGGGAGTAATCATCAAAAGAAACCAACATGGATAGAAACGTACCTTCAGAACATCTGGTTGAGTGAGACGATTCTCAGAGTCAAGTAATTGACTCCGAGAGAAGCACTCTCAATAGAAGATGAAATCTGAAAGGACACTGCATAATTTAAGTCGTTAGTGGAGCGCGTGTGGATCACCGGCACACTAATAGGGACTCACAAAGAATATGTCAGTATAAAGGTACATGGGCCCGGGATTTCCCCGTAGGCATCTTGCAAGAAAGGATATTCAGGTTCTCAAAATATGCCAAAGGATTGGATTTTGAGAAAGAGCTGAAAGATATCCGTTAAGATGTCAGAAAGGTTTGGATTCTCAAAATATGCCATAAGCTCTGGATTTTGTGAATAGTCCATAACCGTGTCGAAGCCAGTGGGAGTGTTGCTGTTATCTATCTCAATATGTGTGTTACATAATGCTTCTAGGAAACGTCTCTTTTCATTACAAAGTGTAATGACTTGGTGTTAAGAGACGGATCGTTGTGAAAGACTTAATAGAGATACGGCATGCTCAGGTGGTTACAAACGTCTATGAGATAGATCGAAACTCTGCCAAGATGATCTTGATGAGACTCAAGATGCATAGCTCAGGAAAGGAGTTTCCTGTCATTGCAAAGTGTGATGATTTGGCATGAGAGGTATGAAAGGTGCAACGTACTCACATAATCCATTGACATATATTAGATATATGTTGTCATCAGTATAGAACTGGCCATAGTAAGCATGATCTTGATAAGATTCAAGATGTATGAGAAAAGGAGTCTCTGAAAGGAAATAGTTATTGAAAATCATGATACAAGGATTATAAGTGATCCTTAGATTCCAAAAGAGTTTGGAATAGGACTGGATCGAATCCAACAAGTTTCTTGGATTGATCAGAAGTGTCATGAACATGTCTTGATGACTTAATGCTTAGAGCATAGTGAGTCAGATTCAGGATATGACCTGGCTGGGAATACTTAATGGATTTTGTACCTACATGAGAAATCATTGGAAAATGATTAGGGGAGAATGTTGATAACAATTTGAAAAAAGTTTTTTAAAATAAGGACTTAATGGTTAAAGAATTTCGTTGGCATTCCGATGGAGCGCGTGTGGCTCACCGGCACATCGTAACACTTCGAAATAGTCTTAGGGTGCAGTCATGTGGACTGAAGATCCTGAGAGCCATGGAAGGTCACAGTACATAGAATGGAGTTGTTAGTGAGAATGACGGAATGACCAAAATTGAAATATCATCGGAAGGATATCCGATCGGATAAAGTGTATAAATGTGTAACATTTGAATACATAGAAAGAGTGAAAGGTCAAGTAGACATAGATACATAACATGAATTAAATAGTTTAAAAGGAATCTAGAAACCGATAATAGTTTTATGTAAAATCTGACTTGGTGATTACCTCGTGGAGACTTGGTAATTAGGCAAGAGTAGCCACCGGTCAGATTTTATGTTTCAATTTTGCATGTTTCACTTCCCGAATAATTTGATTATTCAAAAGGTCCACAGTCGCTCATACTTTTCGGGAGTAAGTATGAACGAAGACTGTCGTGAATTGGTTTGTAGATTGTCTAAGGAGTTAGACATTGCAGTAAGACTGCTACAACGTTCATGAGTACTTAGAAATAGAGATTTGAGTATTGGATAAACCCGCGCTCAATAGATTGCTTCATGGATTACATCACGAGCAATGTTGAGACGATAATATCGTATGATCTTGAAGCAGAGACATATGAGTTGAAATTTACGAGTCGGTTGTGCATTGATAATGAGAAAACGCATCGGTAACTCGATGTTGCAAAACGCATTGTTGTGTACGATTTGATAAGTAAAAGACACAACCATATGAGTCAAAGCTTATTCGTTCCTTGACCCTAATGGGAAACAGATATCTGTAGGCCTCTCGATGATTTTGAAGTTGACTAAAGTGCTGGCCAGCCAGGACTAAATTGATGTGTTCAATTAGAAGTCTTAAAGTCATAAGCAGAATCGGGGATCGGGAAACAGAGTATCGGACAGAGATTGATCTCAATCCATGTCTCGTGTCTGAAAATATCTTGTTGGACGAAGGATCATATGATCACTTATCTATGGACAGAACTGACTGGGTCAGAGTTCGGCAGCAGTTTCTTGGAAGCTGCATGTTGTTTATTAATCAGAAGATAAATAAAAGTCATAGACTTATCCAAGTGGGAGACTGTTGGATTAGGTGTCTAAGCCATGACTTTATATTTATATTTATCTTGTTAATTGAAGCAAAGTCCATTTGGGTTGCCCTCATAGCTGGAGGTTAGGATAGAGTTCAGTAGAGTAAAAGGTTGATTTATTAAATGTGTAATAAATCAATAGAATTAATTAAATGGTTTATTAATATATTTAAGTGTTAATATATTAATTAGAAACTATAATAATTAATTAAGATTTAATCTAGAATTAATTGGATTTAATTCAGTGATTAAATTAATTAATTAAAAGTGCAGGGACTAGTTTGTATTTATTCAATAGTTGAATTACTGACAAACCAGAAGCCAGGGGCTAGATTTGGCGCCACCTTGGAGGCTTCTTCCAAGGGTGGCGAAAACCCTAATTAGGGTTTAGAAAGTCTGGTCCAAGTGGTCAACAGGCTTGCCCACTAAGGAGGCTCCTTAGGGTTTCAGGTGTAACCCTAGAGGCTATAAAAGGAGACTTCTGGCACTCCATTTTCGGTGCCACTTTTGAACCAGATAAACTCTGCTGGACTGTCTTCTCCATTGCTTTGGGTGTGACTTGCATTTGAGGCAGGACACTTGTGCTGCTAGCTTCTAGAACAAGATCAAAAGGTTGTTATTCTTCATTTGATCTTTAGAAATAATTGTTGGCCTTAGGTTTTTAGTTTATTATCTTCATAGAAGAAAACATAGATCTTTCTAGGGTTGCATGTGAACCATAAGAAATTATTTGTTCATTGATTGCATAGAAAACCCTTCAGGCCAACCATTTTAGTCAACTTCAAATTTATCGAGAGGCCTACAGATATCTGTTCCCCGTTAGGGTCAAGGGACGAATAAACTTTGACTCATATACTTATGTCTTTTACCAGACAAATTACTCACAACAACACGTTTTATAACACCGAGTTACCGATGCGTTTTCGTATTATCAATGAACAACCGCCTAGTAAATCACAACTCATATGTCTTAGCTTAAAGATAAAAAGATATTATCGTCTCAACATTGCTCGTGATGTAATCCATGAAGCAATCCATTGAGCGCGGGTTTATCCAATACTCAAATCTCCATTTCCAAGTACTCATGAATGTTGCAGCAATCTTATTGCAATGTCTAACTCCTTAGACAATCTACAACTAATTCATGACAGTCTTACTTCATACTTACTCCCTAAAAGCATGAACGACTGTGGATATTTGAATAATCCAATTATTCAGGAAGTAAAGCATGCGAAATGAAACACAATGATAAAGCATTGAAAAAATTAGTAAACCATTACTCATTAATAAATCTCCATTATTAAATCACAAAAGTCAAATACAATAACATTGTTACAAGTTTCAAAACCTATCTAATTACAAAAACTTATATCATCTCTTAATCCAATGCTCCTAGTATGCTGATTGTGCTTAATCCTACTCAGAGCCTTTGTCAAGGGATTTGCAGGATTATCTTCCGACGATACCCTCTTTACAAGGAGGTGACCTTCTTCTACTCTATGTCTTATGTAGTGGTACTTTCTGTCGATATGTCTGGACTTTCCATGGTCTCGCGGTTCCTTTGTCAAGGCGACCGCACCTTCGTTATCGCAGAACAGTTTCAAGGGCTTCTGAATACTCGGGACTACTCCAAGGTCACCGATAAAGTTCTTCAGCCAAGCCGCTTCCTTTGATGCTTCACTTGCTACTATGTACTCTGATTCGCACGTAGAAGCAGCCACCGTTTCTTGTTTGGAACTTTTCCAAGTAACTGCTCCACCGTTCAAGAGGAATACCCAGCCTGACTGAGACCGACCACTGTCTCTATCCGTCTGAAAACTGGCATCTGTATATCCTTCAACTCTCAAGGTATCACTACCACCAAGGACTAACACTATGTTCTTTGTCCTTCGCAGATACTTGAGTATATTTTTCACAGCTATCCAATGCGCCCTTCCAGGGTTGCCCTGGTACCGACTGACCATGCTTAGAGCAAAAGCCACGTCAGGGCGAGTACATGTCATAGCGTACATGATCGATCCTACAGCCAAAGCGTAAGGTACCCGACTCATGTAAGCTATTTCCTCGTCTGTACTCGGGCTTTGAGTCTTACTCAACTTTGCATTACTCTGGATAGGTAGCTCTCCCTTCTTGGAATTTTCCATACTAAACCTCTTTAGTACCTTTTCCAAGTATGTACCCTGACTAAGTCCAATTAGTATCTTCTTCCTATTTCTCAATATTCTTGTCCCGAGAATATAGGCAGCCTCTCCTAGGTCCTTCATGGCGAAACATTTCCCAAGCCAAGCCTTGACATCTTGCAAGGTTGGAATATCGTTTCCAATAAGTAGTATGTCATCGACATACAGCACCAGAAAGGTGACTATACTCCCACTAGCCTTGACATATACGCATGACTCATCCTCGCTCCTAGAGAAACCAAACTCTTTGACTTTCTCATGGAAACAAAGATTCCAGCTGCGAGAAGCTTGCTTCAATCCGTAGATTGATCTCTCAAGCTTACATACCTTATTAGGATACTTTGCATCGACAAAACCCTCTGACTGATTCATGTAAACATCCTCAGTTAACTTCCCATTAAGGATAGCGGTTTTGACGTCCATCTGCCAAATTTCATAGTCATGAAATGCAGATATGGCCAGCATTATACTAATAGACTTTATCTTGGATACTGGTGAGAAGGTCTCGTCATAGTTAACCCTTGGGGTTTGAGTAAAGCCCTTCGCAACCAGTCTTGCCTTGGAAGTGTGTACTTTTCCGTCCATGTTGGACTTCTTCTTAAAGATCCACTTGCACCCGACTGTCTTTCGACCCGGTACGTTGTCAACCAAGTTCCAAACTTGATTGTCATACATGGACTTGATCTCGCTATCCATGGCCTCTTTCCACTTGGTAGACTCAGGGCCCGCCACTGCTTCTTGGTAGTTAGCTGGTTCATCCAAATTTATCAGTGTCCTATCACTGACAAACGTGTCCCCATCCGAAGTTATATGTAAACCATAAAACTCGGGTGGCATGCTAACCCTACCAGAGCGCCTAAGAGGTAAGGATACATCAGTTGGACCAACAGGAACTTCTTCCTCATGTTGGTTGCTAGTTTCTCCTAAGGTTGTGTCATCTGATGACTCTTGAATTTCTTCAAGATCAATGGTACTCCCACTGTCCTCTTTGAATATGAGCTCTCTCTCTCAAAAGACCGCTCGTCTAGCTACAAAGACCACGTCCTCGCTTGGTCTGTAGAATAGATATCCAAAGGACTGTTTGGGATAACTAAGGAAGAAACACCTTTCGCTTCTTTCTGCGAGTTTGTCTTGAGTCTCTCGTCTAACGAAAGCCTCACAACCCCAGACTTTGATATGTGCCAACGAGGGAACTTTCCCCGTCCACATTTCATAAGGTGTTTTAGCAACCTTCTTAGTAGGGACAAGATTGAGGATATGGGCGACAGTCTCTAAGGCATACCCCCAGAAGTGAATGGGAAGTGAAGCTCGACTTATCATGGAATGAACCATGTCTAACAGGGTGCGGTTGCGCCTCTCCGCAACACCGTTCAATTGTGGTGTCCTGGGAGGTGTCAACTGCGAAACTATTCCGCATTCCTTTAGATAGTCTAGGAACTTGATACTTAGATACTCTCTGCCTCTGTCGGACCTGAGCATCTTTATCTTCCTGACTAATTGATTCTCTACCTCGTTCTTACCCTCTTTGAACTTTTCAAAGGTGTCTGACTTATGCTTGATTAAGTAGATATAACCGTATCTACTAAAATCGTCAGTAAAGGTTACGTAGAACCGCGTGCCATCCTTTGTGGTTGATCTGAATGGACCACACACATCCGTGTGAATGATGTCCAGTAGACCCTCACCTCTTTCAAAAGACCCTTTGAAAGGTGATTTAGTCATCTTTCCCAACAGACAAGATTCGCATACATCATCCGACTTGAGGTCGAATGATTCCAACACTCCATCCTTTTGGAGTTGGGCGATGCGTTTCTTGCTGATGTGCCCGAGCTGACTATGCCACAGACATGCCTTTTCTATACCACTAGTAGAATCAATATAATTTACACTATGTCCTAAATTGTCAACACATTCAACAGTTTCATACACACCATCACAAGGATAAGCAGTAAAAATCAAAATACCATTTTTGAAAACAGAAATCGAACCAATTTTATTATCAAAAGAAAATTGAAATCCTTGTCTTAACAATGCGTGAAATGAAATAATGTTTCTTGCCATTTCTGGCGAATAGCAACAATTAAATAACTCTAAGCTAACATCACTACTAAGCACTAAACTATAAACGCCGATCTTGGTAACGGGGGACGATCTCCTATTGCCCATGATCAGGTTCAGTCTACCGTGCTCCACCTCCCTGCTTTCCTTTAGGCCCTGCAGATCAGAACAAATGTGAAAACCACAAGCTGTATCAAGGACCCAAGAATTAGAAGATGGTGAGTTTTTAGAGATAGTGTATATACCTGCTGTCGATGGCTTTACTTTCCCATCCTTGACATCCTGCAAGTATTTGGGGCAGCTTCTCTTCCAATGGCCATTCTCTTTGCAATAGAAACAGTCGGCTTCATTGGGGTTGGCCACACAAGGAATGTGGGAAGACTTGGTTCTCAAGCCATTGTTGGATGACCCGAGCTGAACCGTTTCCCTCCAATTTTGTTTAGGAGGGCCCTTCCGTTTCTTTCCTTTGCCACTTCCAATGGCTAAGACGGGCTGATTAACCGAGGGTACACTTTTACCCTTCATTCTTCCTTAGCAGTCCGAAGCATACGATGCAATTCAGTCAGGTTAGCCTGATTGTTGTTCAAATGGTAACGCAGCCTGAACTGGTCATAAGAACTTGGCAAGGAGTTAAGCACAATGTCAACGGCCAACTCCTCGTTTACAGGCATCGCAAGCTTCCTAAGCCGCTCCACGTAACCTTGCATTCTTTGCACATGAGTGCAGATGGACTCTCCATCTTTAGGTTTGCTGTTCGTGAAGTCCTTGACCACCTCGCACCTCTCGATGCGCTCTTGCTTGCGGAATTTTTCCGCAAGCTCCTTGTGCATATCAAAGGGCCAGTAGTCTTTGTATATCCTTTGCAATTCGGGGTTCATTGTGGCGATCATGATGCGGGCCACTTTGGTCGCATCATCAAAATGTTTTTGGTACGAGGCAATTTCCTCGGGAGTAGCAGTTTCAGGGTCAATATCGACAAGCTCGGTCTTGAGAACATACTCTTTGTTCTCGTACCTAAGAGCCATCTTGATATTTCTAATCCAGTCATTGTAGTTTGTCCCGTTCAATTGAACCTTGGAACATAATGAGAGGATTGAGGGAACACTAGAGTTTGAGTGGGGAGCGGATTGATCAGCAGAAGACATCTATAAAAGAAGGTAAGTTTAATTAGATACTTGTCGGTCCTTATAATAACCCAATATAAAATAAGGCTAGGATCCAACTATAACAATTTACAAACTAGAAGAGGGATGCCGTAATCTATTTGCAAATTTTATAAAGGTAGGCGAATGACGATTCAGCCAATTCCACCGTGGAAAATATAATCTTATTATAAATGGAATTCCTAGTTTCTTTTGAGATTTATTGAACTGTTCAATAGCATGTTTAATCTCGGATATGCCCCACCGTTTGTGACTGGGATGCCGAGGATCACAAATCGGGTGTGAATAACCATGCAAATTAGCTTGGTACTCTCGGGGTCCATTACCATCTCAAATTGATGTGCCGGTAAACCACACACTATCCATCAACAATGATAACACCCGAGACACCCATTGCCACTCTTTATGAACCCCCATTGGTGTGCCAGTAAACCACACACGCTCCACCAACGTTTCATAAAGTGCAATGTGCAATTTCATGGGTTAGCATCAAATTCACATTTTTTCTAAAGTAACTAGATTGAGATTTTTTTTGTAAATGGTTCTAGTACTTTGATCATTATACTTTTAATGATTAAGCGGTCCTATCAAAACTGTTCGGCTAACGACCCTCCACTGATCAGGCAAGCGGTGGGCGAGAGTGTTCACCCATTAGACCGCCATTTTATAGGCAGTCTCCTTATACCCACTTTATAGATCAGCTTCGTGAATGAGGCCTACTATTGAATTGACTGACCAATTTTATCTTATACATATAATATTAACAATTAATAACATATATAAGATGTATTTTAAAACTCTTTAAAATATTCCAGGTTTAACTTTTAATTTTACCAATTTAACTATTAAATTTAAAATTAAATTAAACCTTTAAAATTCGATTTAATTATCCTTTAATTAACAATTAATTAAAATAATTAAATCTTAATATTTTAAACATTTAAAATATTTTTCCGGATTTATCTTTAATTTTTTCTCAAATTTAAAATCAATTAAATCCTTTTAATTAACAATTAATTAAATCTTAATATTTTAAACATTTAAAATATTTTTTTTCGGATTTAATCCTTAATTTTCGCAAATTTAAAAAATTAATTAAATCCTTTGAATTATCTTTTAATTAACAATTAATTAAATTTATTCAAATGAAGATAGGTATTACCAAATTAATCAAATTAATTTTAAACCTATCTTAAACCCTTAAATTTCGAATTCAAACAATTTGGGTTTAAGGTTATCCATTTAATTAAACAATTAAAGTTACCAAAAATAGAAAACCTCCTAAAACCCTAAAAGGCTTTTTCGAAAATAACTAAGGGAGGATTAGGGTTTCCAAAACCCTAATCCAAGAAATCGATCCATATAAAAATTAGGGTTTATAAGCTCTAAACCCTAAACAGTTATAACTATTCAACAAGAAAACAAGAAGCTGGCTCTGATACCACTGAAAGGTTTTCTGCAAACCATGAACTAAATAACCTAAGTTCACATGCAACCTATAAGGATCTATGTTTTCTTCTAATTGAACATATAACAAAACCTAGAGGCCAATAAAAAATCTAAAGATCAAAACAGAAAAACCAACCTTAATTTCTTGGAAGCTGAGCAGCAAAAATATTCTGCCTCAAATGAAAGTCACACCCAAGCTAGGAGGAGAGAGGATCGAAAATTCCAGAGAGGACACAGAGAAAAATGGCGCAGACTTTAGGTGCCCAGGGACCCCTATTTATAGTTTCCAGATGACCAGTTGATAAGCCTTAGAGATAAACCTATTTGAATTCAAATAAGATAAACCTTTTATCTTATAATTCAAACTCCTATTTATCTTTATTTATCAATTTTGAAATTAAGGATAATCACTTCCTTAATTTCGCCAACTACTGGTCACTGTCACACTGCCACTTACTCAACTATTGAATAATTACAGTTTCAGTCCCTGCACCTTTAATTAATTAAATTAATCACCAAATTAAATCCAATTAATTCCAGATTAATTTATAATTAATTAATATAGTTTCTAATTAATATATTATCACTTTAATATATTAATAAACCATATATTTAATTCCTGTTGATTTATTAATCCCATAATAAATCAACCTTTCTCTCTACCGAATTTTCTACCAAACCTCCAGCTATAAGGGCAACCCAAATGGACTGTGCTACTATTAATTAGGTAAATACTAATTATTAGTCATGGCTTAGACACCTAATCCAACATTTAGTACCTTATCCAAGTATGTACTTTAACTAAGTCCAATTATTCTCTTCTTTCTATTTCTTAAAATTCTTATCCCGAGAATATAGGCTGCTTCTCCTAGGTCTTTCATGGCAAAACACTTTCCAATCCAAGACATAACTACTTACAAGGTTGGAATGTCGTTTCCCATGAGCAGTATGTCATCGACATACAATGCCAGAAAAGTCACTATACTCTCACTAGCCTTGATATACACGCAAGACTCATCTTCACTCCTAGAGAAACCAAACTCTTTGACTTTCTCATAGAAGCAAAGATTCTAGCTGCGAGACGCTTGTTTTAATCCATAGATGGATTTCTCAATCTTGAACACTCTATTAAGAAACTTTGCATCTACAAAACCCTCTGGCTGACTCATGTAAACATCTTCAGCCAACTTCCCGTTGAGGAAAGCGGTTTTGACATCCATCTGCCAAATTTCCTAATCATTAAATGCAGCTATGGCGAGCATTATCCTGATAGACTTTATCTTAGCCACTGGTGAGAAGGTCTCATCATAGTCAATGGTACTCCTACTGTCCTCTTTGAATATAAGCTTTCTCTCTCTCTCGAAAGATTCCTCTTCCTGCTATAAAGACCACGTTCTCACTAGGTCTGTAGAACAAATATCCAAAGGACTGCTTTGGGTAACCAATGAAAATACACTTCTCAGTTCTAGCTACTAGCTTATCATGAGTCTCTCGTCTTACGAAAGCTTCACAACCCCAGACTTTGATATGTGCTAACGAGGGAACTTTCCCTGTCCACATCTCGTGAGGTGTTTTGGCAACCTTCTTCGTAGGGACAAGATTGAGGATGTAGGCGGATTTCTCTAAGGCATACCTCTAGAAGTGAATAGGAAGAGAAGCTCGACTCATCATGGAACAAACCATGTCTAACAAGGTCCGATTATGCCTCTCAGCCACACCATTCAACTGCGGTGTCGTAGGAGGAGTCAATTGTGAAACTATTCCACATTCCTCTAGATAGTCGTGGAACTCGATACTAAGATACTCTTCGCCTCTATCGGATCTAAGCATCTTTATCTTCCTGCCCAATTGATTCTCGACTTCATGCTTGAATTATTTTAACTTTTCAAAGGTTTCTGACTTATGCTTGATTAAGTAGATATAGCCATATCTACTGTAATCATCTGTAAAAGTCACATAGAATTGATTGGCATCCCTTGTGGATGATCTGAAGGGTCCACACACATCTGTGTGTATGAGATCCAACAAACCTTCACCTCTTTTACATGATCCCGTGAAGGGTGATTTTTGTCATCTTTCCCAAAAGACAAGATTCGCATGCATCATCTAACCTTAGGTCAAATGATTCCAACACTCCATCCTTTTGGAGTTGGGCGATGCGTTTCTTGTTAATGTGTCGAAGACGACGATGCCACAAGCATGCCTTGTCTATACCATTAGACGAATCAATTTGAAATACACTATTACCTAAATTATCTACACACGTCATAGTTTCATACACACCATTACAAGGTAAAGCTTCAAATATAAAAAACACCATTTTTATAAGCAGAAATAGAACCATTCATATCATCAAATGAATATCTATAACCTTGTCTGAACAATCCATGAAAATAAATAATATTTTGTGTCATTTCTGATGGGTAACTACAATTTATCAAATCTAAACTAACAACATCACTACTTCGTATTTTTCCTGACGAGCTCGCTTATGGAACTTTTCAATAAGGTCCTTGTTCATCTCATACGGGCAATAGTCCTCATAAAATCTCAGCAATTCAGGGACCATGGTGGTGACCATGATGCAAGTCACTTTGGTTGCATCATCGCAGTGTTTCTTGTAGGAGGCTAATTCTTCAGGAATAGCATTTTGTTCATCAATTTCTATGAGCTCTTTCTCGAGAACATATTCCTTGTCCTCAAATCTAAGAGCCATTTTTATGTTTCGCATCCAGTCATTGAAGTTGGTGCCATCCAATGTCACCTTTGAACATAGCGAAAGGATCGAAGATAAGTTATGGTTATTGTGGGAAGCGGATGGGGGAGCAGAAACATCAGCAGAGGTGGACATCTATAAAAGGAAGGTAGTTTTTAATTAGATAAGAATAATCCTTAATGTATTAACCCAAAGAAAATATTAAGGCTAGGACCCAACTATATAATTCACAACTTAGAAGAGGGATGCTGTAATCTAATTGTAAATTTTATAAAGGTGGTAAATGATGATTTACCAATTCCACCGTGGAAAGAAATCAAATTAAGTGAAATTTCTAGGTCTTTTGAGATTCAGTGAAACTATTCAATGGCATGTTTAATCTCATATTATGCTATTTTATTTGTGACTGGGATACTGAGGATCATAAACAAGATGTGAATAACCATGCAAATGTGCTTGGTAACCTCAATGTCATTTATCATTTCGATTGATGTGCTGGTAAACCACACACACTCTATCAACAATTATAATTATGAGATACCTATTATAACTGTTTATTAGTCCCTATTGTTGTGCTAGTAAACCACACACGCTCTATTAACGACTTATAAAGTGTAATGTGTAATTTCATGGGTTAGCATACTTTTCACATTTTTCCTAAAGTAACTAGATTTGGGATTTTATTAAAAGGTTCTAGTACTTTCTTTTAATAACATTATACTTTTATTGAGATTAAGTGTCCTATCAAATCCGTTCTGCTAACGACCCTCCACTAATCAAGGAAGCGGTGGGTGAGAGTGGACACCCATTCAACCGTCACTTTATAGGCAGTTTCCTTATACCACCCCTTATAGATCAGCTTCGTGAATGAGGCATACTAGCGATTTGACTGATTAATTCTTATACATATAAATATTAACATTTAATAATAATAATATATAATATGTATTTTAGACTTTTAAAATATTAGGTTTAATTATTTTAAATTTTTGAGAATTAATCTAATTAATTTAAATTTAAAATTAAACCTAAAATCGATTTAATAATTATCTTTTAATTAACAATTAATTAAATAAATTAAATCAGATGAGGGTTATCTAATTAAACTAATCAAATAATTTAATCCTAATCCATACCCACTAATTATCGAAAATAAGGGAAAAGGTTATCCAATTATTAATTAATCATAATTACCAAAAATAGAAAACCCTAAAATAACCTATTAAAAATCGAAAATTAGGGGGGAGGATAGGGTTTCAGAAATCCTAGCCCAAAATCGACGATTTGAGGCTATTAGGGTTTAATTTCTATAAACCCTAATTTTACAGTTCAACAATTATAGCAAATTCAATAGAAAACAGCCAAAAGCTCTGATACCACTAATAGAAATAGGCATAACAAATAAACTTAAATTATTAAGTTCACATGCAACATAAGGATCTATGTTTTCTTTAATTGAATCTATAACTAAGAAACCCTATAGGCATTATCGAAATTAACTAAAGAGGGTTTTAGAATTATTTACCTTTTGTTGATCTTTTGGAAGTAAGTACCACAAGCGTCGTGCGTCAAATGATTTACACCCAAGATAGCAACAAAGAAAATCAGAAAGAGAAAAGAGAGTCCGTGTAAAAATCGCAGATTATGAGGTGCCACGGATGCATATTTATAGCCTCAAGGGTGATAGTATATAAGCTTTTATCTTAAATTCAAAACTCTATCAACTGCCATAAATAACTATTATATATATATATATATATATATATATATATATATATATATATCCCCATAATTATCTATTGTTCAACTCTTGAACAATTATAATTTAGCCCCTGTATTTTTAATTAATCCCAAAATTAATTCTAATTAATTTTTGATTAATTATTAATTAAATATTACTATTTCTAATTAATATATTATTATCATAATATATTAATAAATTAGTTATCTTGATTTATTAATCATATGATAAATCAATCTCTCTTTAAAAGTCATCCTGTCCAATTGCTAGGTATGAGGGCAACCCAAAAAGATTGTGCTACTATCTATTCATGTATATACCAATTATAGTTATGGCTTAGACACCTAATCCAACAATATGTGTCTTGCATAATGACTGTACTCTACATATGGTAAAATTTCCTTTGTCGCTTCAACCAACCCTTAACATGTAACAAACAAATTAATTAGTAACTAGGGGACAAAATATGAAAGAAACAATTAAACCAATAACATGCCTTATGACGATAAAAAATTATACATAATCCTCTTCCACCTTGCAGGACAAGATCCTAATCAACTAGTTCTAGAAACCATTTCCAATTAACCTTACTATCAATATCTATAATCTCCCATGCAATGAAATAGACTTTTGGCATCTATTTCTATTGTAGGAAGTAGTTCGCCTTTACGTTGTCCCCTTAAGAATAAACCATCCAGACATATTACCTTACCACACCCTCTTTCCAACCTTCTTTAATTGCTTTAAAACATATGTAAATCCGATGAAAGTATGCAAATTCATCTTGGTTTCCGTTGACGGTCACTTACATAGTGCTACCTGGATTGGAATGGGTAAACCCATGTGGATAATTCCACACCCTTGCATATTGATTTATAAGTTTTCCTGCAATAAGATCATAGCCCCACACCTTGCTTTGTAACACTCAGACCAGGATACTTAACAATGAAATTTTCTTTAAATTATTTCTTGCATGTCCTTACATTTATGTTTGGTTTTCTAATCAAATCCTTAAAAAAATGTATTGCAAGCCAAGTTGGGCTCATAAGGTTTGCATTGTTGAAAAAAATTCAAGGTTGATATCGCGAGACTAATTAGGGGCCATATTTTTTTCATGGCGCTTTATTGCTCCAGTGCCGTCGACGCGTTTAAGTTTTAGCGACGGGATAAGTAGATTATTATTCATATGTGATTGACACATTCCCCACCACCTGCACCACCTTCATCACCACTACCACCACCACCGCCGACATCAATATGAGACCTATGGTGTGCTTCTTTAGAATTTTCACTTCTTTAAGTTTACATTTGGGAAAATATCTACAAGAATATAACCATAATTTGAACAAAACAATAAACACAAGTTCTAATACATCATAAAGTTGTGAATTTTGAATTTGTACCTTACATGTATTATTCTAAATTTTCAACTTCATTTTGATGTTATGTCAATATATTTATTATGTAAAAATTGCACGCAAAAGAATACGGGAGTTGTGTTGCAAAAAGGTTCCTCAACTTGAACGCGACACGTGTTTAAAAGAATTTCTTACATTGAAAAGTTACATGTAGAGTGTGGTATTGACTGCTTAATAATATTTACAGAATTTGAACTTTTATTTTTTATTTTCCCATACCTAATATTCTTACCAAATTGCACACTACATGCTTTATTCATCTCAGGTTCGTATATGATTAAAAGTAACCACTTCAATTAATATGGGTGTCAATTTCTAGGAAAGATTTATGATGGCTTTTGATGGTATCATATGTGTTTTACCAATAAGACATTAGATTGCAGATAAATTAAATTCTTTATCCCGGGAGTGTTGTATGTGTGTGTTTGTATGTGTTTCGATTAGTGTGTTTGTATGAGTGTGTCTGTATGAGTCCCTATGCTTACAATGTTTGTAACTTACTGAATTATTTTTTATTATTTATAGAAATAGTCCTTATGATTACCATGTTTAACCCAAAGTAGGAATTTTGGTCCTTATTTACAGAACTTTTCCTTGTGCCCCCGCCCATCCACATTTTGGTAACTTGGAAATAGCTGAACGATATTACCCATGGGGATGAATTGTGTGCACTTCATTTTTTATGGCTAACTGATAGACATTCAATGAGGATGAATTGTGTGTACTTCATTATTACCCATGGGGATGAATATATTGTGTGCACTTCATTATTACTTCAATATTATAACCATTTATAAAGAATGTACTTGATTTACAAGTGAATTTACTCATAATTACAAGAAAATTTACTCATATTCACATGTCAATATCATATGATATTGAGAATTTTTTTAGATATATAATATGAGAAATTTACTTAGAATTCTTTACTACTTCAATATTTTAATAATTTATAATGAATTTACTCTGATTCACTATTGAATTTACTCACATTTACTTGAAAATTTATTCAGATTCACATGTCAATATCATATGATATTTTAAATTTACCCCGAAATATGAATTTGATTAATTTACTTAGAAATTTTTTTAACACTTCAATATTTTAATAATTAATAATGAATTTACCATGATTCATAAGTGAATTCTACACACATTCATACAAAATTTATTCAAATTCTCTTGACATTATCATATGTTATTGTAACGCAAACAATGATTAACAATTCAGATTCACATGTAATTCACATGTGAATCTCAAGTAACAGAATTTTCAAAAAAAAAAATCATTGTTGTATATCAATATCGATGTCTATTTATAGAGGATAAAAAATATAAATTTCTGTATATTTAGAATTTTTTCTCGATAAAAAAAAGTCTTAAAAATAAAATAAAAAATGAAAAAACCGAAGTGAATTTTTTTTTTATAATCCAGTGCATACGCATCCACCATAAGTTGAACAATCGTGTGGATGAGATTAGTCAATTGGTACCATTTTTATATAAGGGAATAGGTTAAAATGAGAACAATTAAAAGATTAAGAACTAAAAGAATTAATCTAAGTCACACATTATTTTGATCAAAGTGTTATGGATTCTGATCGTTTACAACACGTTTACATTTGGTTAACCCCGTATAATTCACAACCTTCCGATGAATTGCGTCAATGACCAATATTGGTTCTCACGGTTCTCAACTTTTACTAGTTCTCATTTGAACCTTTCCCTTTATATAAGTCTCTCATTGAACTTTTGTGTGTGTATATATATATATATATATATATATATATATATATATATATATATATATATATATATATATATATATATATATATATATATATATATATATATATATATATATATATATATATATATATATATATATATATATATATATATATATATATATAAGTTCAAATTAGACCATGTAAATTTTGTGAGACCGGGAGACTCAATCCTAGCCACTCATTTTAGAGATCAAAAAATTAAAATAGGCTAAAATAATGAGAATTTTCATAATAAAAAAATTCCTACTTATTTTCGCTACTTATTCTATCTAAAAAAATTTTTAAAAAAATTTAAAAATAAAAAAAAATTCGAAAAAAAACCTGGAAAAATAAAAAACAATTCTAGTAGAATGTTGATGGATGTTGCATATTCTAATAGAATATTACACAAACTAGTGTAATATTCTACTAGAATATGAAAAAACGCTAATTTTTTTATTTTTTATTTTATTTTATTTTTAATTTTTTTTTAAAAAAAATAACGAAAATAATAAATAAATACATTTTTTTCAATTTTTTTCATTTATTTTGCATTTTTTAATTTTTTTTTGTTTTACACCCAAAATGAGTGGCTAGGAATGCGTCTCCCGGTCTCACGAAATATAATGGTCTCATATGAACTCAACCATATATATATATATATATATATATATATATATATATATATATATATATATATATATATATATATATATATATATATATATATATATATAAATGTGTATATATATATATATATATATATATATATATATATATATATATATATATATATATATATATATATATATATATATATATATATATATATATATATATATATATATATATATATATATATATGGGTGGGTTCCATTGAGAATGAAAATAATGTTGAGAACGTGAGAATGAATCTAGGCCACTAGATGCGCCAGCGCTGACGCGCGCCGCTCCACGACGACGAGCTGAGTTTTTTTTCGTATATGATTTATTCATATATGAATGGGTATATTCATATATGATTATTCATATAATCATATATGATTATATGAATATTCATATAATCAGATATGAATAAACATATATGGTTGTGGTGGTCGGAATGTTGGTAGAGGGTGGCGATGATGATGGTGATGGCGATGATGGTGGTGATGGTGGCGACGGTGTTCATGGGGTGGTGGTGTTGGTGGAGGTGGGTGGTGACGAAGGTGGTGGTGGTGGCGGCGGTGATGGTGGTGGTAGTGGTGGCGGTGGGTTGTGGTAGCGATGGTGGAGGTGGTGGTAAAGGTGGCAGCGGCGGTGGTGGGGGAGTTGGCGGCATTGGCAGTAGCGGTGGTGGTGGTTGGTGGCGGTGGCGTTGGGGGAGGTGGCGGCGGCGACGGTGGTGGTAGAGATGGCGGCGGCAGCGGTGGTGGTGGCGGCGACGATGGTGGTGGTGGTAACGAAGGTGGAAGCGGTGGTGAAATCATATGTGAATAATAATATATATCTAGTCGTTAGAGCGTCAACGCTCCGACGGCGCCAAAGCATTAGAGCGGCAAGAAAAAAAATATGTGGCTGAGATTCATTCTCGCATTCTCAACATAATTTTGATTCTCAATGGAACCTATATATATATATATATATATATATATATATATATATATATATATATATATATATATATATATATATATATATATATATATATATATATATATATATATATATATATATATATTACACACGTTGATGACTTCACCTACATCATTGTTCATAAACCCAGAACTCCCCTCCAGTGGCAAAGTTCTCCGGGTGTTTAATTTTTTGATCAAATACTCGGATATTTGATACCTATAAATTCTCCTGATTAATTTCCTCAAATCGTATTTATCCATATCTCCCTCCTAAAATCTCTCCCAAATCATTCTGATTGATACTCCATAATCAAAAACATGTTCTTTTCTTCACCTCAGTGTTTATCCTAATCCAAAATAACAATATTTTTGGATAAAATTCAAGTTTCACAGATCAAACTCTCAGGTTCGTGCATTCTTCAAGTATCAAGATTCTTCTCTGGTTGATGGAAGAAGTTGAATTCAAGAAAATTCATGATCCATATCTTCGACCCAATATGACAACGTCAACAAATTCCGTCTCCCCGCCTCGCCGTGTTTGGGTCCCAGGGCCGGTCATTGTCGGAGCTGGTCCTTCAGGCCTTGCCGCTGCCGCTTGTCTGAAGAACCACGGCGTACCAGCTATGATTCTTGAACAGGCAAACTGCATAGCTTCTTTATGGCAATTCAAAACCTATGATCGACTTCGTCTTCATCTTCCAAAACAATTCTGTCAGCTTCCGCATCTGCCCTTTCCTAAAGATTTTCCAACTTACCCTACCAAAGAACAGTTTTTATCATACCTTGAATCCTACGCGAAAAACTTTGATTTGAAGCCAGTTTTCAATGCAACAGTCGTGAGTGCAGAATTCGATAGTGCGTGTCGGTTCTGGAGGGTGAAAACGAAGGCAACCGAGTATGTTTGCCAATGGCTAATTGTTGCGACCGGTGAGAATGCTGTGGAAGTTGTTCCTCGATTTGAGGGGATGGATGAGTTTAATGGGCCAATAGTGCACACCAGTTCTTACAAAAGCGGTGAGGGTTTTGTAAATAAACGCGTTTTGGTTGTGGGCTGTGGGAATTCTGGCATGGAGGTTTGTTTGGATCTCTGCAATTCTAACGCTTTTCCTTCGATTGTGGTTAGAGATTCAGTACGTTTAACTCTCTCTCTCTCTCTCTCTCTCTCTCTCTCTCTCTCATAAACTACTGCGATCTTGGTTTCTTTTTATGAAAATATTTCTTGATTTATCACCAAATTTTCGGTACAAGATTATTAATCGACGCAAGACGTCTTTTTTTATTTCTCCGATTGGAGGATCCTTTTGCTATTTCATTAGCTTTCAAACCGTTTAATAAATATAGCAACTTATTAAAAACCCCAATTAGAAAAAATGAGGGTTTTATAGCGTTCTTTCGTCTTTCTTTAGTCGATTCGACCGGTTTAACTTTGTTGGATAGTTTTAGAGTGATTGATGTACTATTGTACTTCTACAATTATGATACTTACTTATTTAATATAAAATAAATACTTTACCAAAAGAATGTCAAGTGCAACAGATCTTTTCCAGTTTCATTCCCAAAGATGTTTCGAAATTGCTTTTGTTGGAAACTGTAGAATTCTTTTGACAGTAATAAGATTACTTTATATAACAAAGTCAAATAGGACAACCTAAAGAGTCAATGGACTGAGCTCTTTAGGATTAAATTTTTCTTGAAATTCGTATGCATGCGCATTGCTGCTTCTCTTTGATAATCTTTCTTTACAAGCAATCTGCAAACTCACCCCTAAAAAGATTCCAAAGGGTATTCAACCCCCCTTCTTCAGTTGCTTTTAAAAACCCTATTATTTGATTTTGTTTTTGGGGCCAACTTTTGCAGTTGCATGTGTTGCCACAAGAGATGTTTGGGATATCAACTTTTGGACTATCGATGTGGCTGCTCAAATGGTTGCCTGTGCGAATGGTTGATCAACTCTTGCTTTTCGTATCACGTTGTATTCTTGGTGACACGAGTCTTCTTGGCCTTGATAGACCCAAACTCGGTCCACTCGAGCTAAAGGGCATTTCTGGCAAAACACCAGTGTTGGACGTAGGCACACTCGCAAAGATCAGAAGTGGTGATATCAAGGTATAACTTCTCTACACCGATCGTATATCCTGAAGTGAAAGTAAAAGCACCAATGAGTGCATTGATAAACTTCTATAAGATCATCTGAAGTTCTTAAATTTACATCTAAATAAACTACAAATGAATGCGTTGATAAACTTGTGAGAAAATCTTCGAATATGTGTGGTGTGCAGGTTTACCCAGGAATAAAGAGACTAGAATGTAACATTGTGGAGTTTGTAGATGGAAGAAAGGAGAACTTTGATGCCATAATTCTAGCCACAGGTTATAGAAGCAATGTTCCCACTTGGTTGAAGGTATGATCTACTTTAAATTCTAATTTTGAACTATCGGTAGTTTAACTGTAACTGCCAAACAAATTGTTTGTAATCTTAAAACTGATACGATAACATCTACTTTGTGACATGCAAATATATATATCACAGATTAATGAGTCTGGTTAATTTAGTTTTGGTAAATAGAAGTTTGACTTTCTAAATTAAACTTTCATATACAACTGACAGAGAAGAAATATATAGTGACGAATTGGATCTTTAATAAAAACCAACCCTATGATTTTTTTGTAGGATACGAATTTGTTCTCGCAAAAAGATGGATTTCCCAAGAAAAAGTTCGTAGAAGGATGGAAAGGCGAACGAGGATTATACGCAGTAGGGTTTACAAAACGAGGTCTGTTTGGTGCTTCCATAGATGCTTCTAGGGTTGCAAAAGAGATTTCACTTCATTGGAAGCTTAACGGAAAATGCGAGTCATTACAACGGGTATAGATTTATAAAGAGATTACTTCTTTTTCTTGGGTGTTACTAGCTAGTTTCGTTAGGGGGATATGTTTTATGTTTGCTAAATGTACATAAAACAAAACGTTTGTACATAGTTCTTGTTGTCTATAACTAGGTTAAATTTTGAGATAAATATGAATGTTTATTAATTTCCTTTATGCTTTGAAAGATTTAAATAGGGAATTTTAAAAATCAACTATTATTTGTATTACGCTTGATCTCCCATAATGTTTTAGATTAATAGAAATAAATTCTTATAGTACGTAGTACAATCTTGAATAGTGTCCCTTTTTGTTGAAATTTATTTCCAACCTAAATCATAAACAAATTGCTTCGATTGGGTCTTATTGACTTTTAAGGTACTTGATATTCAAATAAGCGCACAATCTGATATCATCTGCGACCTACTTTTGTTGCTTGATTCGTCAATATCCAAAAAAAAAATAATTGATCTAAGAATGGAATATGTGATTTGTATGGGGACCGATGTCTTTGTCCCGTAATGTCTTGATTACAAGAAAGATGTGAAATTCATATAGATATTAGTCAATTATGGCTTTATAACTAGTTCTTGTAACAAGATTCATCTATATAATGGGTTGGGTTCGTATGAGACAAGATGATTTTGTGAGAATGGAAAATATGATTTTGAGCAATTATTTTGGTTGTCAACAAAAAAAAAAAATTTAATATGGAAAATAAATAGAAAATATTGAAAAAAAATTTATTATTTTCGTCAATAATTAAAAAAAAATCAGCATTTTCAGACATTATATGTAATATTCTAAATAAAATATTATTTATATGTGTATTATTCTATTATAATATTACATTATAAAAAATTTAAAATCTTTGATATATTCTACAAGAATATTACACGTCTAATAATATTTATCATAAACAATATTCCGGTTAGATAATATATTGTGATGCTGATTTTTTTTTTTAAAATTTAGATTAAAAAAGTGATAAAAATTATTAAAAAATATATCTTTATAATTTTTTTATTATTCTATTTTTTCTATTTTTGATCTCCAAAATAAGTGATGATGATTATGTCCCTATGTCTCACAAAATCTCAATGGTCTCAAATGTACTTCTACCATTATTTATATATATATATATATATATATATATATATATATATATATATATATATATATATATATATATATATATATATATATATATATATATATATATATATATATATATATATATATATATATATATATATATATATATATATATATATGCCTTATACGGTTAAAAATGCCATCTTTTACATAATAGAATTAGTTTTTCTCTTGTGACCAAAGGGCTTTTGGCCCAATGGTATTAGGTCTTTTGGAAAGATGTTAATTAATCAAAATGTCAGAAACTTCAAGTCTTATGTGGACAAATGTATAGATTTAGGAATAGGAACAAAGATTGTGTGTTAGTAGTTTGAAAAAAAATTGAAACATATAATAGCTACTTTGTAATACCATATTTCTTCTCGGTATATTCATGGAATCGTCACCAAGGCTGAATTAGTTACGTAAGTAGATAACAAAGTTAGAAGGGTTCCTATTGTATATTTGTATTAGAGTCAGACCATGACTAATGGTAATAAGATAAAGAAAAATTGTAATTATTATTTTTGTCACAGTCGGAAAAGTGCAACAAAATCATTTTTGAACTCTCATTTGTACAGAAGACATAAATTCTTCTTGATCTATCATATTTGAAGTAGCCCTAAAACATATTCGGTCCAGTTATCTTTGTTCTAGTCTCAAGTGCCAATTTCCATTGCAAAAATGCTAATTATAAAACCCTCAAGTGATGGCACCAAAGATCCTTATCAAAGGGTAGACCCTATGGGAGGAGGACCACACCAATAACCCCACGGCATGGGGTGGGGGTGGGGTGGGGGTAGGGGCTCTAAGCAAAGTGCGCCACAAGTCTTAAACTCGTAACTAAGTTGTATTTTTTTCAATGATTGGTTTGGGGCCTACTCCAATTTAAGACAAAAGCTACTGATGATGTGGTGACAAATTAATAGAAGAATGGATGAGATCGATGGGTGTACAACCTTACCAGCATGATGTACAAATCGTGGATCATGGAAGAGCCCTGCCCAATGATAGGTTAGCAACTGACAAAGACTAATTGAGAGAAGTGAAAAAAAGTGGTGGGCATGCATTAGAGTTATTTTTTTGTTCACGTACAGCGGCAACGATGGTGATGGTCATAAATTTTATAACGGAATTGAGTTACATTATATGTTCACTATAACGTAGAGGATTCATCTTTGTTTTTTGTCTAAACAATTAAACATTTGTTATTAGCAGTACGAAGCTTAAGATATGTGAATGTGAATGTTGGCAAAGAACAACCCTAACCAAGGGCAGGAAGGAATCCACTACAAATCATGGGAGGCCCCATGAGATCCCATGCTGAAAGATCTCACTTTCATTAAATTAATTTTGTTTTACTTTGGCATTGAATGGACATATGCATAAGGACATGGTTTTTCATTGTTTAGAATAGAAGTTTGGAATAGAAGTTATACGAGTTAATTATTATTCCTACTCCTTTATTATTAAATACATACCTTCTGTATAATTTTTTAACATTTATTTTATTAAACGTGTTATAAAACATGATTTAATATGAAACTATATCAAATAATAAAGTAAGACATGAGATTCTAAAGAAGTCTATTTTATTACTTGTGGTATAAAACCTCTATTACTCACTATTTATACTAGTAACAAGAAGATGAAATATAAACTCTATTATGAATGCATTTTATGGTGGTGCATAACTACACTCATAAAATTCCTAATAATGTTTGTCACTAATGCTCACCAATAATGGAGAGTTATAGAATGTGGGGAATTCATTGGTCATTCACTGAATATTATTTCATAACACTCCCACTTGAATGACGATTGTGTCATGCATCGTTAAAACCTTAATAGGTAAAACCTCATGGGAAAAAAATCATTGTTAATGAAAAAAGAGTACATGATTAATAATAGAGATTGTAAAATTTTTTTCTCGTTAAAAACTCTGCTAACAAAACCCGGTGGGGAAAACTTAGCTAAGAAAAAGAGTACAATAAGTTTCCAACTCCCCTTGATGGACGCATCATTTGATTTCCTTGAAGCGCCGCATACCAATATTTCGTACCATCTTTTCAAATTTGGGTGTAGGAAGTGTTTTAGTGAAGAAATCGGCCAAGTTGTTACTTGATTGAATTTTCTGAATGTTGATGACACGCTCCTTTTGAAGATCATGGATGAAAAAGAACTTGGGTGATATATGTTTGGTTTTGTCTCATTTGACAAACCCTTCCTTGAATTAGGCTATACAAGCTGCATTATCTTCATATAGTATGATTGGTACATCCCTGTTAAATTTCTTCATATAGTATGGTTATGCAAGCTGCACTATCTTCCTTGAGAGCATGCAACACAAGACGTAATCAAAATGTCAAATTAATAAAAGATGGTTAATTATAAAAGATAAACAAGTTATTTTATAAATTAACTAACCATAACAAATATTACAATTAATACTGAAAAATATTTGCTTTTATTCACATACAACACACGAATAAATGATATGATTTTATAAAGTCAATCTAAGTTGATTAATCATAATAAAGTTAAATTTAACATGTAAATAAAAATGTCAAATTAATAAAAAATTGATCAAAAACTATTTTGTTATAATAATACTTTTTTCGAATAATTAGAGTTTACCTAATAAAAAAATATTATATTTATATATAACATAAAAATAAAAAACACATTATCTTAACTTGAAGAAATAATTAATATATGAAATGATAATCATGATCAAAAATAAAAAATTTGTAAATATTTATTTTTAAATTTATTAATCATCAAAATAGTTTAAAATAATATTTTATCAAAAAGTATATTTAATTTCATTTAAACTCAATTTAAATATTGATACCATTGAGATGATGTGATCCTAAAAGATTTTTATGTGAACGGATTAGCCATAATAACAGTTAAAATAAATATAAATAAAAAATACATTCATTTTTATTTTCATATGCAACATGCGGGTGGAAACTATTGAAATGATGTGGTTTGAATATATAAATATATTATCATATAATTATAATAAATACAATGTTTTACCATAAATTACTCTAACATTTACTATTTCAAAGTTAATGATAAAGATATAGTTATTTTTAATAACATATATTTGTCAATACTTTATTACATTATTTTATTTTGCGCTACGTACGAATATTCGCCTAGTATATTATAAAAGAGACATTTACTCTCACCGTATGCATTTGAAACCTCCATGAGCTTTCAATTTTAAACTTAATATAATCAATCTGTTAAATTAAAAATATTATTAAATGTTAAATATTATATTATTAATTATTGTTTTTTAAATAATTATAATAATACACTTAATTTTGTCAATTTAAATGTTATCTTTAATCCAAAACATAACCTAAAATATTAAAAAAAAATTAAAATATATTCAAATACTATTTTTCAAAACACTTAAGCAAGTTTAAATATTGTAAATGTAGAAAGACAAGTCAAATTAAATAAAAATATCAAAGTGTACAACACCTGAGGTTCATGTGATCTTTAATGAAAACATTTAGGGTGCATTTGTTGGAAATGCTGATGTTGACATTAGTAAATAAGTTAAATATGAAAGTTTCACAAAATGGTAAGTGCTCTATTTTGAGAATGTGGAAATGATGTTTAGAAATATCAAAATGGCAGGTTCAATGCTCGAATATGTAGTTAGAATAAATAGGATAGTAATAATTCTGGTCATCTGGAATTAAATGAAAGAAATTATTCTATTTTTAAAATGACATGTTACTAGTTTTCGAATATCAAAATGCACAACACCTGATGTTCATGGTCTTATAATTTGATATTTAGAGTTTGTATGTAGTAAACTTCTAAATGGAAATTGTAGTCGATACAACAAAGATTATGTAGCAAAAAGAATCAACTTAATCTGAGTTGATATGAGAGAGTTATACATGTTTAAAGTTGGAAGAAAATGTTTTATAAAACTTGGTAAAATTTTACTATGGGGTTAATATTAACCAAAAATACCCATGTTAGAGGCTAGTAAAACAAGCAATACCTAATTACATTAGTTGATTCTTGATTTTATCATGTAGATAATAATAAAAAGACTACATAGCAAAAAGAATCATATCTATTAGAGTCAATATGCTAAAGTTATTAGGATGTAAATGTGAACTCAAACCCATTCATTATGTAAATCAAGGAAAAAGGAAAATAAGTTTATTAGCATGCATTCAAAGAGGAATGCATGGATTAAGTTCAATAAGTTGCTCTTAGTAGTATATAAGTAGTTTAGAATGATTAGAACGATTTCCTTGACGTCTATGTAAAAATGGTTATTTTGGAAAAAGTTCAAAAATCACTAGGTAGATTACTTTGGAGCTTAGAAATTGTGACTTCTCGATGTCCAAATTTCATTGTAATATGGAAATGGATAACCACACTACAAAGTATATAGTGCAAATAGAATTGGTTATATCTGAGTTTGTATAACGAAGATATGAAGGTTAAAAGTTGAAGAAAAATGACTTTCGACCAAAGTGCACTTAGAAGTAGCTTAGGACAAAGTCCAAGCCCATTTCGACACGTAAGCTTAGAACAAAGGTCAGACCCATTCGACACGTGACCCACATGGCCTGTTTACCACCCTTACCCCTGGTGTGTGACGACGTGTATGGAGCGTTTGACGGGTCTAAATGGTGGGTTTGGGCCAAATCTTAGAGTTGCAATGGGTTAATACGAGGGTTATTTGTAATACCCTAATCCCGAGAAGTCAAGTTCCGAGTTTCAAAAGTCAAGGTTCGCGGGCTAATTAGAAGCAAAACATGGGAAAAAGCAAAAAGAGAGACATTAGCACCGCTAATGAAGCCATTAGCGACGCTAATATGCTAAGTGTCCAGATTCGCGTTGTTTGTTGCCAGCTATCATGGTGGGTGTGTACAATCATGGTTAGCGATGCTAACCTTAGGGTTAGCAGCGCTAATGGTCCTATTTGGGCCAAAACCCTAGATTTTTCATGTTTGGACCATAGTTAAAGAAGGGGAGCCCTAGGGCAGCCGTTTTTGGTCATTCTACATCCCCCAAATCGTCCTCTTTCTCTCTCTTGTGTTCTTACATGGATTTTTAGCTCTTTTGGTGACCCTAGAAAGTTTATTGAAGAGAATTTGATGTTTGGTGAAGCTTGGTGTTGCTAGGAGGCCTGCTTCTTGTGGGAATCATCTAAAGATCCTTGTTTCTGGACCATTGTGAGTAAAGTTTCCACCTTTATGCATCTTTATGAGTTTTCTTATGATTTTTAGATAGGTTTTATGGAGTAAATTAATGTAACGGTCCCTTGTAATGTTTGACTATGGTTTTGAAGGATAAAGTTGGAAACTTTATGCCTTAAATCTCTAATTTGAACATTTGGGATGGTTTAGAGAGTAATCTAAACTCTCTTTGATGATTTTGGTTAGTTTTTGACCATCTTGGACTTGAATCTTGCTTTTGATCTTGTATGGTGATGTTTGGGAGAATAAAGTTAGGATCTTTATGGATTTTGGACTGTTTGGAAGGTCCCTGGATGGATTAAGACATTGGCTGAATGGATTAAGAACTTAATGGACTTTTTGATATGTTCATACTTCATAGTTAGCGACGCTAACTTGGGGAGTTAGCGGCGCTAACTATGCTGTTGACTTTTATTGACTTTGACCGTTGACTGTTGACTTTTGACCAGTTTGACTTTTAGTCAAACTTGAGGGTTTTGGACACCGGTCTTATAGGATTATCTTGTAGGGGACTTAGGAAGTTCTAAGTAGATTTTATCCTTGTTAGGAGGTGCGTATTGTCGGGATCTGCGGGCACTCGCGTGGAGTGTTGTCTAGCTTGAGGTCGCGGATCAGGTGAGTCTTCTCACTATACTATGTGTGATGTTGCATGCATAGCTAGCTTTATTACTTTGTGTAATAATGTGATGTATGTGCCTTACGTGTTTATCAACAAGATCGGGACAAGCTCGTGTCGAGGAATGGGAAAGATCGGGGCAAGCTCATGAGCCAAAGAATAGACAAGATCGGGGCAAGCTTATGAGTCAATGAATGGGCAAGATCGAGGCAAGCTCGTGAGCCAAGGAATGGACAAGATTAGGAAAGCTCGTGAGTCAAGGAAAGGACAAGATCGGGTCAAGCCCGAAGACCATTTGTGATTATGTGTTATGGAATAGATCGTGTGGTATTTTGGGGAACCACTAAGCTTTGTGCTTACTCTTTCACCCTAACTGTTTTTCAGGTATTTACTGGCTTGAGCATGGAGCACGGCGCGACTGTACCGCATCTGAGTTATTGATAATAAAGTCTTCCACTGGTTAATGTTTGTAAATGTTTTTGATAAACACGATTTAAATATTTTAAATTCTAAGTTTTAATTTGTATGGTTTTTATTAGTTAACCCGTTTGTGTATTTGACCCGTTTTCCAAACAAAAAAAATTATTAATGGATTTGGGATATTACATTATTTCTATTTCTTGCTTATATTTTAAAAAAATATATATCATTGTCGGTCTATTTTCCATATAAACTCTCTAGAACACTTGGTGTTTTGGTGTGTGTAAGCTCAATTCAAGAATAAATCAGTGTTAAGGGATTATCTCATTTAAGCAAGAGATTAAAGGAAACCATCTATTACCTTTCTTTTTATTGTCTTAACTTCTAATTAATAAAGCAATTCAGGAACTCCAGTTTTGATGTAATGTTCCATGCTAGAAATAATGATAGTTAATGGATGATGAAATATTGTTAATGTTAGAGTTCGAAATACTTTACAATGATGATTGATAGTTTGGTTAGAATATTCCTTTGTATGTAAAAGCATATTCCTTCCACTGGTATATAAAGTGGAGGAATGATTATTTGTTAGAGAGTGCACCAAATACAGAGAGTATGTGGCTGGGAATTCTCTCCCCAGCCACGTGTTCTTCATGCATTATCTGAACTCTCGTTTGATCTATATTAGATCATTTGACTCATCATATATCTTGCTTATCTTCATAATTATTCATATTCCGCACATGTCAATCATTCAAATAGGATCCACAATTGGTATCAGAGGTATACCCAGTTTTCTACGAGGAACGATCCCGATTGAGTTCTTAGCAAGGGCTAACTCGTCGTCTACATGTAAAAATATTACAAAATCAAATTATTTCCTTAACTTTGATACAAGCAATGCAAACTTCAATTACTCTTCTTTCTTGTCACAAAACGTCCATAAATCTCGAGCTTCCACATTCGACGTGAAATTCATGACATAATATGTAACTGATACCTTTTCTAATAATTTGAAAGTAGGGTTTCTAGAGGTTTCATTTGAACCACCACCATTATTCACTCCCTTAACATTAGCCTCACTACCCCAAACCTCCCTAATCATGAACCTACGCTTGATTTTGAAATGTGCAACAATCATTACCATCAATTTCTCCACCGCCTAGAAAACAATCAAGAACTAGAAGTGAATGATGGCCTAGCTGACTAGTAGAGCTTATGAGACATTTGAACATGAGATCCTAAATAGAGTTGAGAAGAATTAAGAATGGAAATTGTTTGGGAGTAATGATGTATTAAGTAATATTTATGTTGCAGATACATAAATATATTTTGATATGGGGAATATAGGTTTGAAACGGGTTAGAAACATAAAGTGTATGTGTTAGTAAACTCAACATACACTAATAAGAACATAAGAACAATGCAAGGCTATTTTCCAAATGTGTTGTTAAAATTTAAGTGATTTTACGAATCGTTTTGGGTGAGTATATTATACTAATGTATTAGATTTTCATTAAATAAAAATAACAAAGTGACTATCATGAATCAATAGTTATTACCCAGGATTGATGATCTCTTTGAAATCTTAGTAAGATTTTTGATGAGTTGTCTTCAAGGGTTAAATAAAGATTTCCTTGACCTTGCAAAAGAAATACTGAAAAGCATAAGAAATATTTTTCCATAAACATGAATTATATTATACAATAAATGTTTCTTAAAAATAGTAAACATGAATTTGAACACTTCATTTTAAACGACGGATCAAGTAGAAATAGAAAAGTTTCATATAAATGAATATGTGTTTTAAGAAAGGTGTTATATGAGAATATAACTTAGAAGAAAATAAATTTAGGAAACAAATTGATTTGAACCAAAGCATTGTTTTCCATTAAATAGATGTTTGAAATAAGAGTGTGTTAAGTTTTAGTGTGTACTAGGGCTCAAGGTGGATTAGAAATTTTTGAAAACTACTACTGTATTCTTTCTAGGTGATTCCAAGGATAGAATCCTTTTTAAGTGGTGGATAATTGTAATACTCGTGTTTTGAACCTAGAAAATTTGAACTTAAATCAATAAAATAAACTTTATTTTGGAAAAAAAATACTTAAATAAAGATAAATAAATGAGAATAACTTTTAAAATTTTATATTATGACTAGGATTACAATTCATGGTACCAAAAATGATGTTTTTATGAGTAAATAAAAGATTCAAAATCCATTTTTTTCTCAAAAGTGAGAAATTAAGACCTAAGGACTAAAATTATCAATTTCACAAAACTTAGCATATCTAGTTGTGACTTATCAAGTACCTAGATGTTATAAATATCACGGAAAGGGGTGGAAGTGGAAACATGGATCGTGTTAGATATAAATGAAAGGACCTGGTTGTGGAAGTTGGAGTAAGAAGGACCATTTTTGCCAAATTTCCAAACTATAGATTAGGGTTGACGTCGTCAATGACCTAGATGGAGATGAATTGAATTCCTTGGAGAAAAAGTTTAAAGATAGAAAATTTCATTAAAGGGTTACCCTTTTGGGTGTTGTTTGTAGGAAAAATCAACCTTAAGGACCATTTTTGACAATTCTTTAAAGTTAAGATGTATCTGATGGGGATCTCTCCCTATTTCACCGCTATAGATGGATTGAGAGAGGGAGAACAAAGGGGATAAAAAATTTCATGGAGTAGATAAGGATTTGAGCTAGGGTTTGAAGACTGGTTCAAGATCTTGAAGTCTCCTAGCAAATTAAGGTATAATCTCCTTTTTTCTAGCTTGAAAACCCAACTTTAGTTGGGAAGGGGGTTTTGGTTCAAATCCAAATTTATATTTTGGATGAGGTTTTCCTATGAGTCTAATGGTTTATCTGATGTTCTTAATATTGTTGGGGTCTATATTTAATCCATGGATGACTTAGATTTATTATTTAGAAGGAAATGTGTACTTCCCCTTTGAGGGGGTCAGGGGGTGGCGAGGAAGGAGCTAGATTCATGAAATGGAGGAATGTTTGGTTAAACTTATTGTATTTTTGGTTCTTAAGAATGATTGGATGAATGAGATCATCCATTGATGGTTTCCTTATGATTCTATTCACTTAATATTGAGAAATCATTAGCACTAAATCCATTGATGGAGTTGGGTGATATAAATCCTAGAGTCAAGAACTAGTGGTACCCAAGCATTGATAAGTTGTACCTTGTGTTCTTGACACTTTTATGAAGATTGGATTAATATTGGAAATGGAAATTTAGATGAATTTGTATATGAACTAGTGATCGACTGATCTTTTGTTGAGTTTTTGATGAATAGATTAATTTCTAAATGTTTCCAATCATTAAAGATTGTTAAACTCTTATTAGATCATGTTGGGTGGAATGGAATTGGGGATTCCATTGTTTGCTTCCTTTGGAAATAGGAAATTTAAGTTATGTGATGAATACATCTTTGATGACCAATTAAATAAGTCCTTATTGGATGAATGAGGAGCTCGTAGTGAAATGAATGGCTAGGTTAAAGTTTGAATCCATATCTTAATGGGGGAAAATACAATTGAAATTAAGTGCATAATAATTTAGTCATGAACATTATGAGGATATGATGTATTTGTGGGTGGAAAACATTGGAATTAATCATTCTTTAGTTGTGTAATAGGTTGGATAACTTTGGAATACATTTGGAATTTTTTTTGGACAAAATTGGACTTTTTGGAAAGAGGTGCCCCCAGTTTTCGCGCGGCCCGCATAGCCCGTTGCACTAGATTTGTGATATTGCATTATTATTGTCAATATTTCGAGCGATATCAAAGTACCCTTGAGTAATAATTGATGTAAATGAGCATAATAAACTCACTTTACTTGGAAGTTGTATCTTTGTAGAATTTGCGGGTTATCAAGCAAAAAGAAGAAAACATGGAACGAAATTGGAACACGTATGAGACATACGAAAATGTTGAGGATAGAAGTGCTATCAAAGGATGATAATGGCGCTAAACACTGAAGTCGCGATGCTAAGGTACTATGATCACGACGCAAAGACAAGATATATCCGCGTATTATTGGGGTGTTAATTACCTTAGCAGTGCTATATACGATGTTAGCGACGCAATCTAAGCATGGATAAGAACTATATAAATAGTCTATTCCAGCTGTCCAAAAGCCATCATATACTCTTCCACACGTCACACCAGTCTTGCAAAGAGTTTCTACACCCCTCCTTCATTCTTATACTACCTTAGTTGCAAAGAACACCTTTGAGTGTTTTGGAGGATTCCTAAGACTTGGGATCACTCTAAGCATCTTAATTCTTTGAGTTACATCTGGTGAGGGATCATTCGGCTCCTGGATTAGGACTATTTCTATGATCTAGACGAAGACACAGCAGTTAGATTGTTTTTTTCTTTGAACAATTGATTAAAATTGTATTGTTTATGAATCCAAGTTTTCTTTCGGTTGTAGTTATGAATTATGTTTGCTCTATGATTGTTTTCTTTTTTTCATTCGTCATGGAAGGCTAAACCCTCTGGGGTTACTTCCCAGAATGTTGAGGGTAAAATGATACGCGTGTTTTGATTATTAATTTTGTGCCATTTGTATTGCAAGTATGATTTCTAGTGTGATAATTAAAGTTGGGTTTCAGAATTGTTTCTTTTTACAACTAAGATAGTGTATCGTTCATTCACTAATCGTTCCGAGTTCATCAAGGTTAGGAATTAAGACGAGCGGTTGAATTAATACACTATGCTAAAATTGTGATTTTAAATGAAGAATTGTAATTGGTAAGCGTAAGACATGATATTGGTAAATCACTAATGGTGCCGAGTCCAGATAGACATAGGGATTAAGACAATTAGTCGAGTGACATATTGTGTGCCGAAACTATTAATTGCATAAATAATTAACCTTAGTTATGTTTTCATAATTAAATTGGAACTTAAGGGAAGATAAACATGTGGGTCTCAATTGCTTTATACTTAACTGGGAGTACCTTGTTTGCGTAATTAATAAACCAGTTTTCATTCTTGCAATTGCACTACTATTGTTTTTTTTTTTTTTCTTATTTGACTACTCTAACACAAGAACTTGACCAAGAACTCCCTATGGATTCGACTCTTACTTACCCAACTATTAGTGGTACTAATGTTATTTTTTACCGAGTCAACGACCTCGATCAATTTGTGTGGTCGCTAGTGTTGTAAAACTCGGCCAACTCGGACGAGTCTCGGACTCGGCCTCTTATTGAGGCGAGTTAGGCCAACTCTGCCAAACAACTCAGAAATCGGTCAAACTCGGTTGTACTCGAGTCAAACTCGGTAAAAATCGGTCTAACTCGGAGCAACTCGGTCCAACTCGGCCAACTCGGTCAAATCAGTCAAACTCGGTAATTTTCACATTTTAAAAAAAATAAATAAATAAAATTGTTAATTAAAATTTTAACATATATCATATATTTAGTTATTTATTAAACATTGTTTAATTTTAATTTTGTTAAATTTAATATAAATTTGATAGAGAAAAAAAAACGACTAATGGTTAAATGATTATTCTAATATTAAATAATGAATATTGATTTTAGAAATATTTAACATTTGACCTTGTATATTTTTATTGATTTTTCCACTAAATATGTTATGAAATTCAATTAACTTATAATTTTTGACATATATATAATTTCCTTAAAAATAATTCTATATAATTTATCAAATCCGAGTACTCCCCGAGTAATTCGAGTACTCGCTACTCCCCGGTCGGCCGAACGAGTATTGAATGGCGAGTTCCACAACATTGAGCACATCTGTAAATTTGAAAGTTGTGCTTCCTGACATCGTGCGCTACCCGCGTGACATTTTGGTCATCATTTGTGTGTCCCGCGTGGCTGCTCGGAAATGCTTCTATGCACTTTTGTTTAATGCACGCTTTCCTTAGGCATTGGTCACGTGTTCTTGTTTTCCCCAACCTAAGAAACTATTGATTTAGAGTTGTTTGACATGTTAACCCCATCTATAATCAATGGTTAACCTAAGGATGTGCATTTAATAAATTTAGACGTTCGTCCCCAAAGTTTTGGGTAAAGTGCAAGTAACACTTCTTTTCTTGTAGGAAAGGAGTAGAGTTGTAGCAAACATAGAAGAGGTTAATGACTTGTTTAACTACTTAACTAAGTTGAGTTTACTGGAGTACATGTTCCTAAACTATTAAGGGTGTAAATTGTTGTTAAAAGATTTTCTTGCATTCATTTCTATGTGTTATGTGTTATACTACAAGTATATTTGTGCATTCATGGAAATCTATTTTGAATGATGATATAAAGATGATGAAAAGATGATTTTAAACCATAATTGCATCCTACATGTGCATGCATTTAGGATGGGAGTCTATGAGTTTCACTCATGATATCCATATGTAATTTAATTTAGGATGAAAGATATAGTGATTAGATTTCTAGATAATCATCACTTTGTACGTGTGGGGCTTGTGTGGCGGTTTGCAAGCTCCTAGCTATGATGGATGGGTAAGATGGGCCATCAAAATAATCCGAAGGGTATGATGTACATTCATGGTGAGATGAACTTGGAAAAGCAAACGATGTTTTATAATGATAATGATGACCATGTTGAGGTTGGACAAATTTTCTTAAGCAATATTTATTATGATTTTAGTGTTACAAGTTGCATTTGAATCAAATATTGACTAAGATTATTTTGGGAACAAGTTTTTCCTCAAACCATTTTTACGACATATGAGTGTTTTAAGAAGTTTTTTTGGGTTTGACTCGATTATGCTGATTGACATTGTCGACTCTAAATTTGTTGACCCCGAGTATTTTCACTAGGCATTTCCTTTGACTAACTTATTTTGACATGTGCTCAAGTGATGATTAAGGATGACTTATGTAGAATTTGAGATTTTAGAAGGTCACGCGTTGTATGGTTTCTTTTAAACTTTGTAAGAATATTAAGATTGTAACCATATCGTTGTTTTGAAACAAGCTAATTTTTTTTTAAATCGGGATCGTATGATTTTCCGCAACCTAAAAATTCTGAAATGATTTTTAAGTAAAACCCAATGAATTTTTAAAACGGTGTTCGAATGAAATTTCATTGCATTGAGATGTTTTGAGACCAAAGTCCCTGATGTGACAATTAAAATTTGAAGTAAAACCGGAAAGTTTAAAAATAATAATTTCATAATTATTCTTAGTGAGTGGTGTTACACAACAAGAAATACAATGTGTAGTAACTTTATATTATACACTATCAAACAAAAATATTGATTAAATAAACATGAAAAAACCACATCAACATCTCTCATAAGATTATAATAAAATATGGCATAGTCGTTTTTATGAGATTAAATTGTAACCTAAACAAACTGGATACACTTTTTTTTTTATCGTTTTATTGAAAATCACGTATATACAAATCGGTTGCATTACAGATATTTTCTTCTTAATGCCATGATGAAATGGAAGAAAATAACACCTCGGCGAATTTTTATTTTTAACAAAATTGAAGACATCACATTCTTTCGGTCTATTTCACTTCATTAAACAAAAGAAACCGTTCTTTCATAACACGAAATAGACCATTCCATTATTTCTTGTTTTGTCATACCAAAGCTGCCTTAGATATATACATAATAAAAATATAAAATAAAGAGTTGAATACAACATAGATGTACAACTAGACAAGCAAGTGATGCAAGTACAACCAGCTTGCATAAAGAAAATGTTAAATGTGAATTGACCAAATGGTCCAAACGCACCTGACATTCACAAGGGACACCTCTACATCATTAAGTGACAAATAGCCAATGACAAATCCTAACCTTTTTGTGACACTTTAGAAGGAAATATAGAATCGATTTTCATTAATATAAAACTGTCTCTTACTTATGGGCCTTGCTGGTAAATGGTCCATGGACGCATGTGAAGGGAATTAGGGCTAGTTGTGAAGACTCTTTGCAGGACCAGGACCCGGGCCGGGTTGCACGCACCTTTGTGGTAACACATGTTGTGGCCTAGTGTCCTTTTTGGTCCCTACTTCATCTCTCTCTTCTGACGCTTTTATTATTATCGTTGTCCTACCTTCGTAGAAGAATAGGATACCGTACTTCCTAAATATTCGTCTTTTTATAGCCCTAAGTGGTTTGTTTGACGTTATCAATTCTAGTTGTAGAAAACCGGAGAATACGTGTATAGTTGTTGTCGATTATGATCATTAGGGGGGTTTTAGTAAAGTGTGTTAGGGTGGACGGAGTGGTGCGATAGATCGAGTGGGTTCACGAATGGGCTCGGCGGTACCGCCGGTACCGTCGGTACCACTGCCCCGCCTCTTGCGGGCTCGGAAAGATTGGGATGGGAATGATGGCTTGTGGCTTCATGAACCTCCTGAACCCACACATATATACACACAAACATATATATATATATATATATATATATATATATATATATATATATATATATATATATATATATATATATATATATATATATATATATACACACAAAAACATATATATACATACACACGTATGTATGAGTATATATATATATATATATATATATATATATATATATATATATATATATATATATATATATATATATAATTAAATTATTATTTTGGGTATTATTTATTTAATTTAATATTAAGAATCTGATGTGGCATTGTGGGTTCAGTGGGTTCAGTGGGTACTGGTTTCATGGGTGAAAGATTGGTGAAAGATTGGTGAAAGATGAGGAAAATGGAAGTGAGAGGAGAGAGAAAAGCTGACGTGGCGCGTGGGTTCAGTGGGATGGGAGGGATCTACTCCCCCCACCCTTAAGTATTTGTTATGCATTCAAGTCGTGGAAAATAGAAGACGGTGTTAGGAATGGTTGGTGAAGATTTTTCAATGGTTGGTAAAGGTTGGTGAGTCAAAGAGAAGTTTACATTTGTTACTCTTCTCAAGCCTACTTCTTTTGATTTCACATTCCTTTGTTCACATTACCATCTCATGTATATATATATATATATAGGTGGTAAGGCTTGTTAGAAAGATGCACCACAACACACAATACCTATAAAGATTGAGTGTATCTCTTGTAATCTCCTTAATTAAATAAAATCTAGTTGTTGCCCGTGGATGTAGGATTGACACCGAATCCGAACCACGTAAAATCCTTGTGTTATCTTCTTGCTTTATTTTCGTGAGTTTGTGTGTGTGTGATAGTGTGTTTCCGCTGCGTGTACCCGGTCCGATTCCTAACAACTGGTATCAGAGCTTCGGGTTTTGGAGGAGGTCTCGGTTTTAGAAATTAGAGTATGCTCTGTGGTTGCAGTTTTGTCTGATCTTCCACATCAGAAACTAATTTCTATTAATCGTATTAAAGGTGTCTTGGTACTTTGAAGGGTACTGTTCTGTCACACAAAAGTACTATAAAAGATTTGTCTCTTGTTTGTCGTAATGGCTGAAGACAAGGTTGTAATCGAGAAGTTCAACGGTTCTGACTTTAGCTGGCGGAAAATGCAATTAGAAGCATTGCTATGTCAGAAAGATTTGGAGATGGTACTTGGAGACAAACCGGAGAAAATGGAAAAAGCTGCTGAAGATGCGTGGAACTCAAAGGACAAGAAAGCTAAGGCGGTTATTACATTGTCATTGGAAATGAGCGTCGCTTTCAACATCATGAAGGAAACCACGGCGCGTGGTATGATGGATGCTCTGACGAACATGTATGAGAAACCGTCGGCGGCTAACAAGGTGTTCTTGATGAGGGAGCTGTTCACTACAAGGATGAATGAGGAAGGTTCGGTTACGGTTCACATTAACAATCTAAATTCAATTCTGTCCAGATTGTCATATATGGGAATTAAATTTGATAACGAGACTCAAGCTTCACTGCTACTAGCTTCACTACCTGATAGCTGGTCTGGAACAGTAACCGCTGTTACAAGTTCAGTGGGGACCAGTGGTATGACTTTTGAAGGGGTTAGAGATTTGGTTCTTGGCGAGGATGTCAGACGCAAGAATCAAGGTGGATCTTCTTCTTCTGAGTTATTAAATATCGGAAGAGGTAGAGGGAATAGCAGGAATAGTGGGAGCAGTGGGAGTCGGGGAAGAAGTTCGTCTAGAACTTGGAAGAATGTGAAGTGCTGGAACTGTCAAGAGGTGGGACATGTTAAGAGTCAATGTCCAAAGAAAGAATTGAACATTACTGGTGCTGAGGGTGTGTCTGAGGATGATGCACTGATACTAAGTATGGAAAGTTCTGTAGACTCTTGGGTCATGGATTCAGGGGCTTCGTTTCATGCCATGGACAACGGAGAAACGATGGTGAATCTAAAAGAAGGAGATTTTGGGAAGGTACGATTAGCAAATGACGAGATGCTTCAAGTAACGGGCATGGGAGATATTGATCTGGTTACTTCATTGGGAACTACATGGAACCTGAAGAATGTCAGGGTGATTCCGGAGCTGAAGAAGAAATTGATTTCTGTTGGTCAGCTGGATAAACAAGGACTGGAAGTAAGGTTTGGTGGTGGTAAATGGAGGGTGGTCAATGGAAATTCGATGATTGCTCAAGGTATTAAGCGTGGGTCATTGTATATGGTTGAGGTACCTGCTGAGGGAAGTATGACCGTCCCGGTTAAGCATGGCAAAATTTGGTTCGCTAAATCTAGTGCTAAGAGAGTTCATTTTGCAAACATGAATTCTGGAGCCAAGGGGATGTTAGCTGAACGAGTTAGAAAGTCTAAACCATTCAGGGGATTTTTTGACAGTGGGAGCACGGGGTGTGTTCCGGGTACAGTTACAAAGAGCCGTTGGGTTTTGAAGACTAAGACTGAAAAATTCTCTCCTGTTGGAAGTTTGCAAAGTTTGGAGAGTGTTAGTGGTCCTCGGTGTATCTCTGGAGCTGGTGGAGTGTCCAAACCGGTTGAGACAGAGGATGAGTCGATGGTGGGATTAGCCACGGCTGAGTTGGAGCTAGTGGGAGTTTCAACTGGCCCTTCTAGTACTTGAAGATGAGGGGAGGCTACAACTAAGGGAATTTGACTGAGTCTTAGCTTGTTCTTGGGAACTGGAAGCTTGGAAGACTTGTTATGTTAGGATATTAATGAGAGATGTTCAAAATCTTCAAGTGGGAGATTGTTAGGAATGGTTGGTGAAGATTTTTCAATGGTTGGTAAAGGTTGGTGAGTCAAAGAGAAGTTTACATTTGTTACTCTTCTCAAGC
Source organism: Cichorium intybus (assembly GCA_023525715.1). Lineage (NCBI taxonomy): Eukaryota > Viridiplantae > Streptophyta > Magnoliopsida > Asterales > Asteraceae > Cichorium > Cichorium intybus. The sequence goes on from CM042010.1 coordinate 138,094,032, forward strand.
CTACTTCTTTTGATTTCACATTCCTTTGTTCACATTACCATCTCATGTATATATATATATATATATATATATATATATATATATATATATATATATATATATATATATATATATATATATATATATATATATATATATATATATATATATATATAGGTGGTAAGGCTTGTTAGAAAGATGCACCACAACACACAATACCTATAAGGATTGAGTGTATCTCTTGTAATCTCCTTAGTTAAATAAAATCTAGTTGTTGCCCGTGGATGTAGGATTGACACCGAATCCGAACCACGTAAAATCCTTGTGTTATCTTCTTGCTTTATTTTCGTGAGTTTGTGTGTGTGTGATAGTGTGTTTCCGCTGCGTGTACCCGGTCCGATTCCTAACAGACGGGTATAGTTGTATATTAGATTCATAGTAAGGAATCTTCGATATAATTATTGTCACACGTTATGCAGTTAATCCCGTTGGTATAGCATGGTATTGCGGTTAGTGAAGGTAGACAAAATAGCGGTTCATTTTAGCGGTAAATTATAGCGGTTCTGCAAATAGCGCTGCAATTTACCGCGATTTTGGACCGCGAAATACGGCGACTAACCGTGATAGCAATAAAATAAAAGTTGCACCACGTAAGTAAAAAACTTTTAACGTAATTATATGTTTTTTATTTTATTTTTTTACTAGCTTGATATTTTTTTATAAAATGTGGATATATAGTGCCGTTCATATGAGATTGATACATATTTGCTGAAAAATTTGCTATCATGGTAGAATGTTATGCATTAAGACTCATATGATGTTTTTTATATAACTTTTATGATATTAATTCTACTAGAAATAGTATAATATATAAATTCTACATATTATAAAAACCGTTATACTGACGCTATACCACCGTGAGAACTGCTAATTAAATTAAATATCAACATGTTACCGTTATTATAATTTTGACCGCGATAACTGCATATGTCACACACATAGGTTGTGTTTGGTATGTGATACTGGATGTGATAGAACATAACAATGCTATTCGGGGCAACGTTTGGCGTGGATAGAACATGGACAAGATGCGACAAAGTCCAAGTCAAATGTGGCTAAATTTCTAAATTTTAGTCTCGTCCAAAAAGATAGAATAATGATGGACTAAAGCCTTTTGACAAAAATACCCTCAAGTGTCACAATCTCTTCTCCACCATCATCTTCTCTGCCCCGTTCAACTCATTTCCAACATTATTTCAACAATATGAAAAATCAAACTATGAATTGCCAAGCTATTAATGAATTACAACGACGTCATTTATTTAGTTTTTTGAGTTCGTGTTTACTACAACTCAAGAAAATTTCAAGGGAAATCGTCACAAAGTTAAAGGCCCAGAGTAGTTCTAGCAAGTAGCACTCACAAATTTCTTTCTTCACATGACTGATTCAAATAGTCCTTTTTATGGTTGTATACACTTGCATCAACTATATCTTAAGGGAGTCGAGTCTAATGCGACCTTATTTATTTGATTTTGCTTGTTGGAGAGAGAAAACAAGATGAAAAACTAACACTTTTGTTTCAGAGAACGTCCGATTTTTACGGATCCCATGCTATTTGGTTAGAGGGGAGGCGAAGAGAAGATTATGGGTAGGGGTTTGTGACTTTGATTTAGTTTTTTTCAGAAAGAAAAAAATAAGAATAGTAAGATATTATGTTATATAGAAGAATGTATGAAATCCATATATTTTCTATTGCTTGGTAACACGGGAGGCAAAGAAGTGGTGGTGGAGAAGACGTAATACGGGAAAAGTAGGATTTGGGTAATTGATTAAGGGAAATCGTATTTTATGTGTAATGTTTTTAATAAAATAATTAAGTGTTAATATTAAGCATGGCGATGCTCTTACTACACGATTTAATCAAGGCAAAAGTGAATGATAAGAGGAAACAAGCAACCGACAAGAACATAAGGATTTAAATGATTCACTCGGTCTAAACTAATCAAGCTACGTCCAATCAGTGTCGAATCTAAAATATAAAACCACATTGTTCCCTAATCAAATGAACTCACAAAAAAAAAATCAATAATAATATAGGTCATAAAACTTTTTCAAGATAGGTCCTAAATATTTTTCTATATAATTTTTAAATAAATTTAAAAAATTATGTGGGTCCTAAGACCCACCTTGTTATACATATACAATTTATACAAATATTCACTGCACTCTCTCAATGTTTTGGCTCACGCTCTTCACCTTCTTATTGTTACAAACCGAAGATATATATATATATATATATATATATATATATATATATATATATATATATATATATATATAGATAAGCGATCCGGTGAGGACACTTCTTAAAGTGAGGACTCGTGAGGACACCTTAAAAAAATTGAAAAAAAATAAAACAAAAATATAAGTAATAAAATGGATCATAGTACTATGTTGGAGAAAAAAAAAATTCGAAAAAAAACTTGTGGATCATTATTTTTTTTTATAATGAAACAATGATCCACAAAATAAAATTTTTTGTGTATCATTACTGTTTCTCCATGATCCAAATTTTTTTTTCCAATTTTTTTTGGATCATGATATAGTACTATTCTTGATTTTATGATTTGTATTTTTTTAAAATTTTTTTAAAATTTTTTTAAGGTGTCCTTACGAGTCCTCACCAAAAAAAGAGTCCTCACCGGAACGGGACCCTATATATATATATATATATATATATATATATATATATATATATATATATATATATATATATATATATATATATATAGTTTGTTTCAAGAGAGAACCAATATTTTCCTAGGAACCGTACAAACTTTTTTACTGAAATTTTTTTTTCAAAAAAAATGACATAATACACCTAGTCGCTTATATTTAAGACTTTTTGTCAAAAAAAATTTGAAAAATAATATGTATACACGAAATGTGCACATATGCATTTTTTTTCGCAAATGTGTATATGATCACGTTTCGTGCATATGTGCACATTTCGTGTATATATATTATTTTCAATTTTTTTTACAAAATGTCTTAAATATAAGCGATTAGGTGTATTATGTCATTTTTTTTTGAAAAAAAAAATTCAGTAAAAAAATTTCTACGGTTCCTAGGAAAATATTGGTTCTCATTTGATATTTAGTCTATATATATATATATATATATATATATATATATATATATATATATATATATATATATATATATATATATATATATATATATATATATATATATATATATATATATATATATATATATATATATATATATATATATATATATATATATATATATATATATATATATATATATATATATATATATATATATATCGGGAAAAGAAATTCAAACGAAATGATGGCAAATCTTGAAGTACCTTACTTTTTGCAATAGGCCAGTAGATGAGACAGGTCATGAGCCATGTAGGTCAAAACACATTTGTGCTCCTGCATGTTACTTATGTCAAACCTAGGAACTTGTGTTAGGAGACACTTCTGAAGAAGTCTCTTCCATTACACACTGTTATGCTTCGCTTCGTCATGCCTTGATTCTGTTGTTCTGATCATTTCGAGCTTTGCCGAGTTGCTGGTCCACTTAAGAAGTGTTGCTGCCAGGAATGGGCTGAATGATCTTGACTCGGTATATATCTTCACATATGGCGATCTTCTTTTGTTCCTCCAATCAAAGTGAAGAACTGTCTTTGATCGAGGGAAAGAATCTAGCGAAAGCGTAGACCCAACCGTACTGGCTATCTTTGTTGAGAAAGTGTGGAGGCTAATCCGAACTGGAGGTAGACCCAAGGCAACCGAAGTGGAACAGTTGTCTGAAGCAACCAGAAAACAGAGGCAAGATGAAGCCCGTGTTGTTAAGGTGTGCATCTCAAACACGTCTCCAGACCTTCATTCTAGTGGGAGTCCGTTGCTCACGTCAGATCAGCCATGACGGATCGGAAATAAGAAAGGGGTGACCCTTCGGAAGATCTGTAAAAGGTTGAATCGAAGGCATGAAGATCAGCAGGACTAAGGCAGCCTTGCCTTGTCTGGATCTGAAGCCATGTCTAGTGCCGAGAAATTAAGGTTGCTAGTCATTCGGACCGAGGAAGGTCAAACGTTGTTCGGATGAGAAGTTACGTCCTCAGCATGGACATGAAGGAAGATATCCAAGATTGATAGTAGAAGTCAATTGGTGACAGACTTGTTACCAGACTTAAGGATTGTGACTAACAGATAACTTTATCCGGACCAAAGGGCGATATTCGAGGATGCCTCTCATCAGTGGGTCATGCGGATCATAGTTCATCGTGACAGCAATAGCTTGTAATATGGTCACAGGAATGAACACATCATCAGCAGGAGAAGATGAATACGTAGGATCCTCTAATCGAAGCTAAGTCCAGAAGAATAAGAAGTCGCTTGAAGGAAGAGTTGACCCCTTGTACGAAGTGAAGTTCGACAGAAGGTGCAGAAGCACAAGTCGGACAGTTACTGTTCAAAGGGAAGATCTTGACCGAAGACCAATGGGTTCTCTCAAGCGAAGGCGAAGGCCTTAGTTGAACCCAGTTTGGTAAATGTCACTATCGTGGTCAGAAGAATCTTGGAAACACACAAAGAATAGTACTGTGTCAGAGGCAGCATGGGAAGCATGGTGCAGTCGCCTTTTTCTGATAAAGTAAAAGGTGCAGGACTAGTTTGTCCTTTTGCTTTTTCCCGCCCAAAGACTTGCGTGTTCAAGCTTCCATATTTCTCTATTTATAAAATCTCAGAACTATGTTTGTAATTGAAAGGTTTTATGCAAATCTATAAACTCAAACCCTAAGTTCATATGTAACCTAGATTGGATCTATGTTTTCTCTATTTGAACATGTAACAAAATCCTTAAGGCCAATAAAAAATTTACTAAAAGAAATAAAGAATAAAAACTAACCTTTAGTTCAAATCTTGGAAGCTAAGCAACACAATTTTCTTGCCTCAAATGTAGTCACACCAAGTAGCTAGGGTTTCGAAATCCATAGAGAGTCAGGGAATATGGCGTAGACTTATGAGCTCCAGGTGTCCCTATTTATAGGCTACCAGATAACCCTTAGAGATAAACCTCATTTGACTTCAAACTGAGATAAACCCTATCTCTAAGCTATTTTCCGGCTGATTAATACGCGCGTCGCGGCCATATACACGTGCGTCGCGCGTGTCCAATTCAACTATTGAATATTCACAAGTTTAGCCCCTGCACTCTTGATTAATCTAATTAATGCCCAAAATTAATCCAATTAATTTCTGATTAATTATTAATCAAATAATACTATTTCTAATTAATATATTATCTTCATAATATATTAGTAAACTATTTATTTTATTTCTATTGATTTATTAATCATATAATAAATCAATCTTTCTCTCATCTGATATTTCTGCCAAACCTCTAGCTATGAGGACAACCCAAATGGACTTTGCTACTATTAATTTGATAAATACAAATTATAAATCAATCTTTCTCTCCTCTGATATTTCTGCCAAACCGAGTGGGAGCGAATATATCCTTCACCTCTTTCACAAGTCCCTGTGAAAGGTGACTTTGTCATCTTGCCCAATAGACAAGATTCGCATACATCATCCAACTTGAGATCGAATGATTCCAACACTCCATCCTTTCGGAGTTGGGTGATGCGTTTCTTGTTGATGTGCCTAAGATGACAGTGTCACAAGCATGCCTTTTTCTACACCACTAGAAGAATCTATTTGTAGCACACTATTACCTAAATTGTCTACACAAGTCACTGTTTCATACACATTATCACAAGGTAAAGCTTCAAAAATAAAGACACCATTCTTGTAAATAGAAATTGAACCATTCAAATTATTAAAGGAATACTGAAAACCTTGTTTGAACAATGCATGAAATGAAATAATGTTTCTTGCCATATCTAGCGAATAGCAACAATTTAATAATTCTAAACTAACATCACTACTAAGCACTAAGCTATAAACTCCGATCTTGGTAACAGGTGACGATCGCCTATTGACCATGATCAAGTTTATTCTCCCGTGCTCCACCTCCCTACTTTCCTTTAGGCCCTGCAAATCAGAACAAATGTGAAAACCACATCCTGTATCAAGGACCCAAGAACAGGAAGATGATGAGTTTCTAGAGATAGTGTATATACCTGCTGACGATGGCTTCACTTTTCCATCCTTGATGTCTTGCAAGTACTTGGGGCAGCTTCTTTTCCAATGGCCCTACTCTTTGCAATAAAAGCAGTCGGCATCTTTGGGGTTCGAGACATGAGGAATGCCAGAAGGTCAGGATCTCGAGCCATAACTGGATGACCCGACTTGAACCTTGTCCTTCCAATTCTACTTGGGAGGACCCTTCCTTTTCTTTCCTTTGCCTTTTCCAATTGCCAAGACAAGAGTGTTCACTGAAGGTACACCTTTACCCTTCAACCCGTCTTCTACAGTCTGCAGCATATTATGCAGCTCAGCCAATGAGGTCTGAGTGTTGTTCAAATGATACGCCAGTACAACTGGTCATAACAACTCGGCAAGGAGTTAAGGACCATGTCAATGGCCAGCTCCTCATCGATCTTGTTACCCAGCTTCTGTAGCCTCTCCACATAACCTTGCATTCTTTGCACGTGAGTGCAGACAGACTCTCCGTCCTTTAGCCTATCGTTCATGAGGGCTAGGACTACTTCACATTTCTCGACACGCGCTCGCTTGCGGAACTTTTTCGCAAGGTCCTTGTGCATCTCGTATGGCCAGTAGTCTTCGTAGAATCTTTGCAATGCAGGGGCCATTGTAGCAACCATGATGCAGGCCACTTTGGTCGCATCATCATAGTGTTTCTTGTACGAGGCATATTCTTCGGGAGTAGCTGTGTCGGGGTCAACTTCAATGAGCTCTTTGTCAAGAACATACTCTTTGTTCTCAAACCTTAAAGCCATTTTAATGTTCCTCATCCAGTCATTGTAGTTCGTGCCATCCAATGTCACTTTTGAGCACAGTGAGAGGATTGAAGTGACGTTACTGTTGTTGGAGTGGGGTGCGGATTGGGGAGCAAAAGTATCGGTGGAAGACATCTATAAAAGAAGGTAATTTTAATTAGACATATATATTCCTTAATGTTAACCCAAGAATAATAATAAGGCTAGAACCCAACTATATAATTTACAACTTAGAAGAGGGATGTCGTAATCTAATTATAAATTTTATAAAGGTAGGTGAATGACGATTCACCAATTCCACCGCGGAAGGTAATCATATTAAGTGAAATTCCTAGATCTTTGAGATTTATTGAACTGTTTGATAGCATGTTTAATCTCGGACTATGCTCTACTGTTTGTGATTGGGATGCCGAGGATCACAAACTAGATGTGAATAACCATGCAAATTAGCTTGGTAACCTCAAGGTCAATTATCATCTCAAATTCATGTGCCGGTAAACCACACACGCTCCATCAGCAATGATAAGTTTGAGATACCCATTGCCACTCTTTATGAGCCCCTATTAGTGTGTCGGTAAACCACACACGCTCCATTAATGTTTCATAAGGTGCAATGTGCAATTTTATGGGTTAGCATATCTTTCACATTTTTTTTCTAAAGTAAAGATTTGGGATTTTATAAAATTGGTTCTAGTACTTTGATTGATAACATTATACTTTTAATGAGAGTAAGCGGTCCTATCAAACCCGTTTGGCTAACGACCCTCCACTGATCAAGAGAGCGGTGGGTGAGAGTGGACACCCATTAAACCATCATTTTATATGCAGTTTCCTTATACCCTCCTTATAGACCAGCTTCGTGAATGAGGCCTACTATTGATTTGACTGACCAATTCTTATACATATAGATATTAACTTTTAATAATAATATATATAAGATGTATTTTAAACCTTTTAAAATATTATTGGTTTAACTATTTAATTCTCGGAAATTAACAATTAATTTAAAATTAAATCTAAACCTTAATTGATTTAATATTACTCTTTTAATTAATCAATTAATTAAATAATCAAATCAGATAGGCATCACAAATTAATCAAATTAATTTAATCCTATCCTTAACCCACTAGATTTCGAAAATAGCACAAAGGGGTTTAAGGTTATCCATTTATTAAATAATCACAGTTACCAAAAATAGAAAACCTTCTAAAACCCTAAGGCTAAAAACTCAAATAAGGGGGGAGGGGCTAGGGTTTCGAAAACCCTAACCCTAAAATCGATTGGCCATCTTTTAGGGTTTAGTTTCTATAAACCCTAAATTTAAGGATAAATAATTACAACACATTTAAATAGAAAACAACCAAAAGCTTTGATACCACTGAAAGGTTTTATGCAAATCTATAAACTCAAACCCTAAGTTCACATGCAACATAGATTGGATCTATATTTTCTCTATTTGAACATGTAACAAAATTCCTAAGGCCAATAGAAAATTTACTAAAAGAAATAAAGAATAAAAACTAACCTTTAGTTCAAATCTTGGAAGCTAAGCAAAAAAATTGTCTTGCCTCATGTTGAAAAATATATTTTTGTATGTGACAATCACTGAAATAAGATGAACTGTTATTATCTAACAAATATTATCAGTTTATTCCAGATTGCGTGAATTCGAGATCAAAAACAAGAATAAATCAAGACCCGAGAAACTTTGAGAAAACATCCAAACCTGAGGAAGTAACGTTTCTAACCAAAGAGCAAAATACAAAATATCACACTGCTACAGCAATCACGACGCGACAGACATAGTGGTCGCGACGTGAAGAAGAAACAAAGACAGAAGACCAAAAAACCTACAGCGCTCGCGACGCGACGAAGGTGATGGTCGCGACGCGAAGACATCCAGCGCGAAGCTCTAACGTGACACCACCAACTTTCTAATCGCGAGACTACCAACGCACCATCTTTCGCGACGCGACCAAAAGCAACGCGACCAAAAGTAAACGCGACGAAAAGCTCGACATACCAGCGAAGACGCACTGACCCGACAAAAAGCGCACCGACCACCAGCCGAGCAGCTTCGCGACGCGACGGACCATATGGTCGCGACGCGAACGCTGTGTGTTCAGCAACTATAAATTGAGCCTTTCTCTTGCTATTTTGTTACACCCAATCAACCAAGTATTATACACTCATATACTCTCTAAGAAACCCACGACCAGAAACCTCAAGACTCTCAAATTTCTGCATTTGGCAACAAGAATCAAACCGCACAACCGCAAGAAACAATATATCCTCCCGACACCAAAACTTCAAACATCCAAACAACCTCTACCCGACATCAAATATCACCAAAACCTCATCCTACCTAAAAGAACAAGAAATCGACACATCAAGATAACCCGAGCAAAGAACAAGAATCGAAGCTTCAAAGAAAATCGTCATATTCATCTGCTATCGATAAGTTCTTTTAAAATTATCTGTGTCGTTATTGATTTATTTAAACTGTTATAAATCAACTGTACCAAATCTCCAATACATCCGAATTGAACCGTGACAACGAAAACACATGTGGACTGTATTTAACCGAGACATCTAACTTCTAACTTCTAACTTCTAACTTCTAACCTTTTATTTATTGTAAAAACACTTTATCGTTGATAATGACGTTTATTACATCTAACCTCTAACTTCTAACATTTACTTTATTTACCGCTTTCTGTCTATTTAAATTCTGCCTAGTTTAGATTTACCGCTTTATTTTATTCCGTAACTCTTATTTTATTTCCGCATATTATAGACAAAATACATATCTGTCACACAGTAACCGGCTTAAAAACCCTTACTCGTGGAGATCGATCATCGTATTTTCAACAATTGGTATCAGAGCTTGTGTGATTTAATTTTGAAAATTTTTTTCGAGAACTTTTGTGTAGCGTTTTTATAAACCACCAATAAGTTTCCTTTGAAAATTTCATATTAATATCACTTGTTCAAAAACAAAAAATAAAAAAATATATTTAAAAATTACTTGTGTGATTTATTTTGAAAATTTTTGTCGAGAACTTTTGTGTAGCGTTTTTATAAACCACCAATAAGTTTCCTTTAAAAATTTTCATTTTAACATCTCATTTTCGTTAACAAAAAAAAAAAAAAAACCAAAAATGTCTTCCGCAAACTACTCAAACATAAATTCTGTATCTATTGCTAACAGTATAGGTTCAGGTACTCGAGCACCCATTCTTATTCCCGAAGAATATAAATCATGGGTAGGTCGTATGAATCTTCATCTCAACTCTATAAGTGAAGATGTGTGGAAATGTGTAGACGGATCTCTACCAGATAACATGACCTCTCTTACGAGTAACTTGGATATACTGAATGAAAGGAAGAAACTCGAACTTCAAGCCAAAAAGGAACTTGTGTCTGGAATACCCCACAGTATTCTAAGCCAAATGAATGATATAATTCTTTTAACCGCAAACCAAATTTGGCAAACTTTGAAAAATCGTTTTGAAGGAAATGAGAGAATCATTGGAAACAAGAAAACATCTGTTTTAAACGAATTTGACAACTTCAAAATGTTTTCACATGAGACCATCCATGATGCTCATGACAGATTCAATCTCATTACCATCAAAATGAATAATTTAGGCATCAAAAAGTCACAGCATGAAATAAACCTCAAATTTTTAAACAACCTTTATGAAAGCTGGAAAATGGTCAAACTCATCATCCAGGGAAATCCGGCAATTCATACTGAATCTTTGTACAATCTGTACGGAGAATTACAATCGTATGAATCCTCGATTGACCCACCAACGTCTACTTCTTTTGGAGGACCGCTTGCTCTGTTGTCAACATCCTCTCAAAACCAAACACATTTTCCTGATCAAAGTCAAATTGATCAAAATCAAACTTTCTTAAGTAATCCTTGTGACTTGTCTGATCCAAATAATGAAGCTGACTACCATCAATTGTGTGCTTTGGTAGCAAACACTAATCTCGAAAGATTTTTGCCACATCATAGACCAAATTTTCAACAAAGATCTACTTTTGGACAAAACTTTCAGAATCGTGGATTTCAAAATAATCACAACTCTTACAATCAAAACAATGGTTTTCAAAATAACCAAAATTCTGGATTTCAGCAAAATCATTCAAAACCATCTCAACAGAAACAAACTCAAACATCCGAAAGACCTCCCGTTAAGAGCCAAAAGGCTGACAATAACGATGATGATGATGAAGTAATCGTTTGTCACAAATGCAAAGGACTAAATCATTATGCCCGAGATTGTCGAGCCAAAATCAAGGTCAAAGACTCAGCTTACTACGCTCAAAAAGCCGAAGAACTGAAGAAACAAGAACAGAAAGCAAAGCAAAAAGCTTTGATGGCATTCCACGAACCTAGTGTGGAATACTGGCCAACTTCTGATGATGAAACAGATACTGAACCAGCTCAGTCAAACTTCTGCTTCATGGCTGACAATGAACCAACCACAAGAGCTCCATATGTCATCGATCAGGTATGGTCTATGATCTCAGATCTAGGTCTTTCAAGAACACCATTTGAGTCCCACATGACTAAGATTGAGAACAGTCTAAAAGCTGATCTCAGACTGTATCATGACACAATAGTCAAATCTGATATCTACAAATCTGAATTACAAACATTGAAACTCAGATTTGGAGAATTCACAAGGACTAGAGACAAACTTGAAAGAGACATTGAACGAAAATCTGAAGAAAATAATCACGTCCTAGAACAATTAAATGAAGCTCTAAAACAAAAAAGGGACTTAGAAATAAAAAATCAATCTGTTATTTCATCTGAAATAAAAGATACCTTAGAAAAGGAAGTCCTTCAGTTAAAACAAAAGGTTCAAGATTTAACTGACAAAAACACTAGTTTAATTCTTAAACTAGATGATTCTTCAAAGCAAATCAAATTTCTTGAATCCGAAAATCAAAGATTTCAAGGAAAATTGGATTCTATCAATATTGCCAGAAAATTGAGTGATGACATTTTCACTAAAGCAAACAACTTAGGAACTGGCAAAATTGATACGAATTATAAACCAGGAATTGGAAGAGAATCTTTTGAAAATGAAGAAACTGAAAAGAAAAATGGGACAATTTGTGAAAACTCTAAATCACCACAACCAGATTTTTTCTCATCTGCTAATGAGGACGATTCAGATGATGAAACAGTTATCAACTGCAGCCTAGATAATACCTTTTTCAACAAATCATTCAAAAGAGTTGTAAAATCTGAATCAGACTCTGCTAGTTCAGTAACTCATCAATTGAGATCTACTAAACTAACAAAGAATGATGGCATAATCAAACTTGAAAATTTCTTAAATGGAGAAAATTCTGATCATCAAAATGGAAGTACTTCTGCTCCAACTGTCTTTCCCTCTTTAAACTCAACCTTTATTGGAAAGAACAGTCTGGGACAAAAGTATTCAAAGAAACAGCAGACAAATAAACAACCCATTCAAGCTGTCTTTAAACCAAAAGAACAAAGCAAGCCCATTGTTTTCAAAGAAAAACCTTTGAAACCAGTCGCTATGCCACAAAAACAAAAGCCTTTTCAAAAACCGATTCAAAGTCACTTTCAAAAGATAAACTTCAATCTCTCAAGGAACTTTCAGAAACCATCATTTCACCAAATTCCATTCCATCATCAAAGTGTTTTCCAAAACCATTCAGATCCCAGATACAAAGAAAGGTTATCAAACAGAACTTCACATATAGGATACTTTTCACAAAATCAGAAATCGTTTCAAATGACAGGTTTTCAAAGACAAATCTTAAATTGGGAAAATCTGATAAGTCAAATCAAGCCTCAACCACTTCGTCCAATAAACAGAAACCATAATGACTTCAGATTATCAAAAACCATTAACAAATCAGGACCCACCATGGTTTGGGTACCTAAAATTTCTGTCTAATTGCAGGCACTTTGTGCTGGAGAGCCCAAGGATGGCACATGGTATATTGATAGTGGCTGCTCCAAGCATATGACAGGAAACCAGAGCTTTCTACGAGACTTCAAACCCACAGAATCCAAACAAGATGTTACTTTTGGAAACAACATGACTGCAAGAATCAAAGGTTATGGAAACATAACAAATGGTCACTTCACCATCAAGAAAGTAGCCTACGTCGACGGCCTGAAACACAACCTAATCAGCGTATCACAACTTTGTGACAACAATCATGAAGTTCTTTTCACCAAACAACGAAGCATAATCACAGATGCCAAGACCAAAGCCATTCTAGTTAATTCTGATCGTCTAGGCAACATGTATCCACTAGATATGGACCTTATATATGGAAAACCAGACATCTGTCTCTTGTCCAAAGCTTCTGCTGATATTAGTTGGTTGTGGCATCGTCGTCTTTCCCATCTCAATTTCGGCTACATCAACAAGTTGATCGCAAATGATCTTGTTCGCGGACTACCACTTCTGAAACTTGATAATGAAACTCTTTGTGCAGCTTGTGAAGGAGGAAAACTGTCCAAATCCTCTCATAAAAGCATTTCTGAATCTAGTGTATCCGAACCACTAGAATTACTGCACATTGATCTTTGCGGCCCTGCAAAAACCCAAAGCATAAAAGGGAAGAAATACATCCTTGTTATTATTGATGATTACTCACGCTTTACTTGGGTTTTCTTTTTAAGGCTAAAGTCAGAAGCACCCGAAGAAATGATCAACTTCATCAAACAGATTGAATTAAAGCTCAAACGACCCGTTCGAAGAATCCGAAGTGATAATGGCTTAGAGTTCAAAAACATAACTCTAGACTCATTTCTCAAGAACAAAGGCATCGAACACAACTTCTCAGCCCCTTACACTCCTCAACAAAACGGCGTTGTTGAAAGAAAGAACCGAACTCTGTGCGAAGCTGCAAGATCAATGCTCATCTTTGCTGATCTGCCACAATACTTCTGGGCAGAAGCAATAGCCACAGCTTGCTATAGTCAAAATCGTTCTTTAATCCACAAACAACTTCATAAAACACCATATGAAGTCATTAACAACCGAAAACCAAACATCAAATTCTTTCATATTTTTGGTTGTCGATGCTTCATAAAGAATAACAAAGATCACCTTTCAAAATTTGAATCAAGATCAGACGAAGGAATTTTCCTTGGTTACTCTTTTACCTCAGCTGCTTATCGAGTACTGAATAAACGTACTAGAGTAATTGAAGAAAGTACCGATATTCATTTCGATGAATTTTATGTCAGGAAATTGGATCGTAAACATTTTGGTTCTAAAATGATCGATAATATTTTTCAAAATCCAATTCAACAAATACCTTCTACGGACATAGAAATTGATCTTGATTTACTTTTTGAACAACCCAAAACCGCTTATAATTCTGAATTTCTAACATCTTCTACTTTTCCTACAGGAAACTCCGATGCAGAAACTTCACAATCAAACCAAGAAAATGCAGATCAAGTCGAGGGGGAATTACCAACACCAAATCCCTCTTTGAACACTCCCAATCCACCTGTTCAAAATGATCCCAATGCATCATCTATGGGGGAACCTTCATTACCTCATACTCACCGTATAATCCAAAAAGACATATTTGACAACAACCAAAATCTATTCCCAACAGAATCACCTGACCAAGAAGAACAATGGGACATAGAAACACCAATCGAAATACCTGAAAAAACTCGCCTAAACAAATGGACCAGAAATCACCCTGCAGAACAAATTATAGGAGATCCCAATTCTGGTATTCAAACAAGAGCCGCTACCTCAAATGAATGTTTATACGGAGCATTCCTGTCAATGACTGAACCCAAAACCATCCATTCAGCTCTCAAAGATCCAGACTGGGTCAAAGCCATGCAAGAAGAACTAGCTAAATTCGAAAGAAATCAAGTATGGGATCTTGTTCCTACTCCTCCCGATGTTACTGTAGTAGGTTCAAGATGGGTTTTCAGAAACAAAACTGATGATCAAGGCATAGTCTGTCGAAACAAAGCAAGACTTGTCGTCAAGGGCTATTCTCAACAAGAAGGAATCGATTACGATGAAACTTATGCTCCAGTTGCTAGACTCGAAGCCATTCGTATCTTTCTAGCATATGCAGCACACAAGAACTTCAAAGTTTACCAAATGGATGTAAAATGTGCATTTTTACATGGAGAGATTGATCGTGATGTGTATATTCAACAACCTCCAGGTTTTGAAGATCCACAGTTCCCAAATCACAGTTTTAAGTTACAAAAGGCAGTTTATGGCTTAAAACAAGCACCTCGAGCCTGGTATTCAACATTGTCAACATTTCTAGAAGAATCAGGATTCAAAAGAGGTTCAATTGATCAAACTCTCTTTCGTAAAATTTTTAATAAACATCTGTTAATCGTTCAAATATATGTCGATGACATTATTTTCGGTTCTACTGATGAATCCTTGAGTATCAAGTTTGCAGATTTGATGAAGAGCAAATTTGAGATGAGCATGATAGGAGAAATGACTACTTTTCTTGGACTACAAGTCAAACAATCATCAGATGGAATTTTCATCAATCAAGAAAATTATGTTAAAAATCTTCTAACTCGTTTTTCTCTTGACAAATTAAATACAGCAAAAACCCCAATGGCCCTTGGTTACAAATTAGATGCAGACTTAAATGGCAAGCCTGTTGATCAAAAGAAATATCGAGGAATGATAGGATCACTCCTATACCTCACAGCCAGCAGACCCGACATCATGTTTTCTACATGTGTCTGTGCCAGATACCAAGCCAATCCTATGGAATCTCATGCTATAGCTGTAAAAAGAATTTTCAAATATCTTAAAGGAACTCCATCTCTTGGCCTTTGGTATCCAGCTAACTCTGATTTTCAGCTTAACGCCTTCACCGACTCCGACTATGGAGGATGCAGACTAGACAGGAAAAGCACATCTGGTTCTTGCCAATTTCTAGGAGGCAGACTGGTAAGTTGGACTTCAAAGAAACAATCATGCGTGTCCACTTCAACCGCAGAAGCTGAATATGTAGCTGCCGCAAGCTGCTGTTCACAAGTCATGTGGATGCAAACTCAATTACGTGACTATGGCTACAAAGTATCACAAATTCCCATATTTTGTGATTCAACCAGCGCAATTGCCATTTCTCACAATCCCGTGCACCATTCCATGACAAAGTACATCGACATTCGATATCATTTCCTCAAAGACAACATACAAAAAGGTCATATCGAATTGCACTTCATAAACACCGAAGATCAAATTGCCGATGTCTTTACAAAGGCTTTAGACGAAACCAAGTTTCAATACTTCCTAGGCCGTCTAGGAATGTTGAATCCAGATAACATCCATTCCTAATCTCTTACTTTTTGTTTGTACAAAAGAGTGTTTACTTTCAGTCAAATAATCAAAAAAATTTCCAAAAACATTCAAATAACCAAAATTTTCCAAAAACATCCACATAATCAAAAACACAAAAAAAATTATTAGGATAAAGTTTTATCTTTTTAAAATCTTTATAAAACCATGTGATTAACATCTTCTTGACTAAATTTTCAGATACTTATGCTCGATGAATGTTCTCAATCATATTGATTCTTAAATTAAAGTGAAGGTTCAAATCTCAAAATTTTCGTTATGAACATTCTCCTATTCCCTTTGAATTTATTTCAATTATAACGATTTTATCAATTAAGGGACATAAGATCAGGAGATTCAGATGAAAACATAACCCATGTGAGAAATTGTGCCTCGTCTTTAAATGCTAAGTGGAATTCATTTCTGTGAGCAAAGGTGTTTTCATGATGACTTATAGGATTTATACTCTTATACCGTGATGCTAGTTTCTTTTTTGCTTAGATATCAAAATGACCAGGGACGATACATTCATTTTCTTATATATTAGACAAACTGTCTTTTATATCACCTATCCCTATCCTCAATCAAGCCACTTCAAGAAAAGATTTTTCATCTTGCATAGCAAGTCTGAAAATTGAAGAAACAACAAGTCATATCCAAGAAATCCAAAAGAAAAACATGGAAATCAAAACTCAAAGTGCAAAGTCATCTCCAAACATATGCTGTCAACAAATCACAATTGACAACCACATCAGATATCCTTTATACAATGTGTATTCACACAAAAATCAAGAAAATATAAAGACAAAGGTGAACACTTCACCAAAGAAAAGGAAGATTTACAACAACAATCCATCAAGACAGACATCTCTCAAAACTTTCCAAACAAACAGATTCTCAAAAACTGAAGATTTACCGGGATACTGTAGCCTTCATAATTGAATATTCTTAGTTGCAAATTGCACTATGAATATTTCTAAACCCCTCTACATGTATTTCCCAACGGAGAGAGAGTGAACATCAATGGCATGAATGAAGAAACCCTCTGAGTAATGTCGAAACCAGTCTTATGTGATTGATTATCTAATATGAAGACCAAGTGACTAAAGTATATAGGTATAAATCCATATTAAGCATAAGTCAACACCTTCAAACTGAGAGATATCACTCATCTTTAGTGATTATACACCCATTCTGCACCCAGAACAAACAAACACCTCAGTCAAGTGTAAGATATACCTACGAGAAGTTCATCTGAATCGACCTATTAAGATCACTTGTCGTCTTTATATATGTTATAAAATCTTAAGGAATATTATGAAAGTACATATACAAAAACCTTTTGATAATTGAACATGAAACTTTGATTCAGAAACAAATATTCTTGACAAACATTTTTCAAAACATAAGTAAAATCTAGTCACACTTTTTCAAAACAAGTGATATGGTTTTATAAATGTTTTATCCAAATATTCAAGAATTTGCAACCTTACCTTTTAACCTGTTCTTATTTCAGTAATGATCACATAGGGGAAATTGTTGAAAAATATATTTTTGTATGTGACAATCACTGAAATAAGATGAACTGTTATTATCTAACAAATATTATCAGTTTATTCCAGATTGCGTGAATTCGAGATCAAAAACAAGAATAAATCAAGACCCGAGAAACTTTGAGAAAACATCCAAACCTGAGGAAGTAACGTTTCTAACCAAAGAGCAAAATACAAAATATCACACTGCTACAGCAATCACGACGCGACAGACATAGTGGTCGCGACGTGAAGAAGAAACAAAGACAGAAGACCAAAAAACCTACAGCGCTCGCGACGCGACGAAGGTGATGGTCGCGACGCGAAGACATCCAGCGCGAAGCTCCAACGTGACACCACCAACTTTCTAATCGCGAGACTACCAACGCACCATCCTTCGCGACGCGACCAAAAGCAACGCGACCAAAAGTAAACGCGACGAAAAGCTCGACATACCAGCGAAGACGCACTGACCCGACAAAAAGCGCACCGACCACCAGCCGAGCAGCTTCGCGACGCGACGGACCATATGGTCGCGACGCGAACGCTGTGTGTTCAGCAACTATAAATTGAGCCTTTCTCTTGCTATTTTGTTACACCCAATCAACCAAGTATTATACACTCATATACTCTCTAAGAAACCCACGACCAGAAACCTCAAGACTCTCAAATTTCTGCATTTGGCAACAAGAATCAAACCGCACAACCGCAAGAAACAAGATATCCTCCCGACACCAAAACTTCAAACATCCAAACAACCTCTACCCGACATCAAATATCACCAAAACCTCATCCTACCTAAAAGAACAAGAAATCGACACATCAAGATAACCCGAGCAAAGAACAAGAATCGAAGCTTCAAAGAAAATCGTCATATTCATCTGCTATCGATAAGTTCTTTTAAAATTATCCGTGTCGTTATTGATTTATTTAAACTGTTATAAATCAACTGTACCAAATCTCCAATACATCCGAATTGAACCGTGACAACGAAAACACATGTGGACTGTATTTAACCGAGACATCTAACTTCTAACTTCTAACTTCTAACTTCTAACCTTTTATTTATTGTAAAAACACTTTATCGTTGATAATGGCGTTTATTACATCTAACCTCTAACTTCTAACATTTACTTTATTTACCGCTTTCTGTCTATTTAAATTCTGCCTAGTTTAGATTTACCGCTTTATTTTATTCCGTAACTCTTATTTTATTTCCGCATATTATAGACAAAATACATATCTGTCACACAGTAACCGGCTTAAAAACCCTTACTCATGGAGATCGATCATCGTATTTTCAACACCTCAAATGTAGTCACACTCAGTAGCTAGGGTTTCGAAATCTAGAGAGAGTCAGGGAATATGGCACAGACTTATTAGCTCCAGGGGTCCCTAATTATAGGCTACCAGATAACCCTTAGAGATAAACTTCATTTGACTTCAAACTGAGATAAACCCTATCTCTAAGCTATTTTCACGCTGATTGATATGCGCGTCGCGGCCATATACACGTGCGCTACGCGTGTCCAATTCAATTATTGAATATTCACAAGTTTAGGCCCTGCACTCTTGATTAATCTAATTAATGCCCAAAATTAATCCAATTAATTTCTGATTAATTATTAATCAAATAATACTATTTCTAGTTAATATATTATCTCCATAATATATTAATAAACTATTTATTTTATTTATATTGATTTATTAATCATATAATAAATCAATCTTTCTCTCCTCTGATATTTCTGCCAAACCTCTAGCTATGAAGGCAACCCAAATGGACTTTGCTACTATTAATTTGATAAATACAAATTATAAGTCATGGCTTAGACACCTAATCTAATAGTAATATGTCCAAAAAGTAGTAATAGTTTTCTCTCTTGTAAATCATTGAAGTTTATCAATGAAGATTCTCTCGTTTCTCACAGTGGACGTAGCTCAACTCGATATTGGGTGAACCACCTTAAATCCTTTGTATCTTAATTACTTTCATTACCCACTAGCCTAGATAGTTGACTGAATAGTATGTCGAAGTACTTGGTCGTGTTCGTTGGTGCGCCCTTCCATTGCTCGGCACCCCAACAATCTTCACCTCTATTTCCTACTCTGCTTTGGCTTGTTGATCTTCTTCGATACGCACAGACTTCCTCGGTTAGGAGTAGACTCCACATGCTTAACAATCTCCCACTTGGAGGCCAAACAAAACTTGATTCTTCTGCCACCCAAGCTGTAACATGAGTCTTATCTCTCTCTAGTCCTCGTCTACTTCGACTGATGACTAGTTGAAGTCATACACAATGATAGCGCGCTCTAATATTTCATAGTTTACGCGTTATTGGATAATGTTTTAGTTAGTTTATTGTTATCAAAATATTAATATCACTCACTTTTAGTGCAAAGGGTCTTGTGTGTGCTTTTAGATAAAATGCAGGGTTTTAAGTGTAAAATTAGTGAAGTTGGAGATAAGAAACGAGGATAAGAACCCTTTATTATATACTAATCTTGTTGTAATTAAGATTAGTTAGGTTATTGTATGAGTTTGGGTGATTAGAAACCCATTTGGAAGAAGTTTGAGCCTTAAAAATGCCAAAAAGAGGTTACACAGGTCGTGTGGAGGCACACAGGTCGTGTAATGAGGCTTTAGAAACTGATTTTAACCTCTGCCAGACCCACATGGGTCGTGTTCAACCACACGGGTCGTGTAAAAGTTGAACTGGAGCATGCAGTGGGCTGAAACGGGGCGTGCAAATTGAAACGGGTCGTGCAGGCCACATTAGCGACGCTGGCGCTAATGTTGTACTGACCCCTTTATCTTGCAGCAAACCCTCATTTCGAAGTAAAACATACCCTTTTCGATTTTGAGAGCAAAATTGGCGCTTTTGTGTAAAATTAAGCCTGGAGGTTCGTGGGGAAACATAGAGAGAGACGCGGATCTAACCCCGTAAACGTGTTCTTGATTCCTAATTCGTCGAGGTGAGTAATTTGTCGGTTTAGGGGTTTTGAAACCCTAACTTTCAATTTTGTGATTTAGCTATATAGTTATATATGTTGTTAGTAGATTGTTAGTGGATGCCTTTAGAGTTATTGGCATGATTATTGTCGAGTTTCTACTGTTGAATGAGTAGAACCGCAGATTTGGAGGGTTTCGGTAAATATAGAGTTGATATTTACCGTTTATACTCCTTTTTCCTCTTTCAATTTCTACATCTTTGAGATAGATGTTATTGAGATGATTGTGGATACTAGAGTATTGATTTAGACTATAGTGATACAACCAAGTCTAACGAACAGGAGCCCGGTACGCGTAATTTGGAGGTTCCACATACTAAGCCGATATCAGGTGAGTAACTATAATTCATTCTTATGATTGAATTGTGAATTAACAAGTTACTATTGGTTTTCAATTGGTTGAGATAACCAAATTTGGAACTGAGAAATAGTGAGATTAATCATATGTGATTTAACACACGAATGAGATTTTGAGTGTGATTAATCATATATGATTTAATACACGATTGAGATTATGTTCAAACTGAGAAGTAAGAGTTATATCTTGTTGTATGTAATATATATGTTTTGTGTGTGTGTGTGTGTGTGTGTATATATATATATATATATATATATATATATATATATATATATATATATATATATATGTGTGTGTGTGTGTGTGTGTGTGTGTGTGTGTTATCTTGATACTGAAATAAATTAGAGTCGGAGTGGTTCTGTTATCTGTGGATAACAAGAGATGAGTTGCAATATATATTGAGTATAGTTGATTGTTAAAATGAGTATATGTGAGAATGTGGTCGAGTTTACGAGCAGTACTGATTGTGGTACTTATGATTGAGTTAATGTTACTAATAATTAGCTAGTGTTTGTAAAGCTAATATGTTTGCAGGTTTCAGAGTTAAGAGAAGATGGATATTGCTAATGAGATTAGCAAAAGAGAATGATGAGGATGTTTGTTGAGAGAGATTCGTGGAGTGTGATTGAGATTACTCACTAAGATTTTATAAGCTTACACTTGAGTTATGTGTTTTGCATGTATTTGTAGCTGTGATAGGGGAAGACATGTGATAAAGAGAGATGGACAAGTTTAGAGCCTGTCCTTTAGTTGTGTTAGATTTAATTGTAATGCATGGTCAAAATTTGTAAGGACCTTTTGTGTAATTATTTTTGTTGATAACATCTTGTTTCCATGGTTTGAGTACAAGTATACCCATTTTGATGTATAATTATTTGAAAAAGTTTAGGTGTACTTTGTATGAGGAACCGGGTGTTACAAGTGATCACTCTCACTTCAACTACAACCATTCCTCCTCATGAAACTATTAAACTTCAAGTACCACTGTCTTGGAGCTTGCTTCAATCCATACATGTTTTTCTTCAACTTGCACACCAGGCTTTCCTTACCAACAACTTGAAAACATTTTGGTTTGCCATGTAGATATGTTAATCAAGGTCTTCATGCAAGAATGTTGTCTTCACATCAAGCTGCTTAAGATGTAAATCTTATGAAGACATGATACCGAGGACTGCTCTAATTGTGGTCAACTTCCTAACTGGAGAAAATATTTCATTATATTCTACCCCCTCCGTTTGATGGAAACTCTTCACCACCAATATGGTCTTGTATCTCTTGCTTCCATCAGCTTCGTCCTTAACCTTGAATATCCACGTGTTAGCCAGTGCCTTCTCCTTCGTCGGTAACTTGACAAGAGACTAAGTCTTGTTCTTGTTAACCGAGCATAACTCATCCTCAATATCGTTCCTCTAATGTATGAAAATTTTCATCCTGAAGGCTTCTAGATAAGTTTCTAGTTCCTCATTCTCGATCAACAAATATATTAATGCTGGATACCGAACTGGAGATCTCCTCTCTCTCAAATGGACCGGCAAATAATACTACTTGTTGCACCACTTGTATCTTCGTTCAAGGAATCACTATCTAAGGCCAGACTGCCTTCAGATTCACTGCCACTAACTCCAGTGTTACCATAGTTTCCTGCACTCCTATTGCCTTCGGTCTCTCCACCTTTGCCTATAGTACCGAAAGGCTCTGCAATGTCATTATCTGGAATATCAACCTCCACTTGTACTTTTTTATGCTAAGGTTTTCTGTTTCATTCAGAAGAATTTGCAAAAACGTCTTTGTACAAGACACCTTTCATTGAATGTCACATCTCGGCTTCTGATAACCCTATGATTTTGGCTATCCTAGAAACAGTATCCCATGTCATCCATATCGTACCCAATAATGATGCACTTCGCCTCTATCTTATCCTTCTTGTTATACTTGACTATGACATTTGAAACGCTTCTAAATACTCTCAAATGACTGAGGCATATCTCATGACCTCGCCATTCCTCTTCTAGAATCGTGAACCCTATGGTGGTAGGAGGAAAGGATGGTGGCGGTAACACTGATGGTTGGTGGTGGTGTGTGCTAGTTAGTGGCGGTGGAGGTGGTAGAGTTTGAGTTTGACTTCTGTTAAGTTGTGAATTTCTGTACAATGAATCTTTTAAGCTGTGAATTAGTATATATATTTTGTTAAAGTGTGAATAAATGAATTAATATGTTTATTAAATTGTGAAAACCTAAACATTGAATATGTCTCAGTTGGAGCGTGAAAATGTCGGTTTTACCCTTTTTCACAAAAAAGAACAAAAAACAAGATTATAATTAATAATTGCATTAGATGCATAAATATTTTTTAAAATGAAAGGCTAAGATTAGCGGGTTGCAATTTCCAAAATGTTAGAATGACAAAAATTCTCTTAATGGCAAATACATTGGTTAGTTATTAGAACGAGTTACTAATGTTTCATAATCTTTTAAGAGTTCTCGTTTGAAACATTAATTATATATATATATATATATATATATATATATATATATATATATATATATATATATATATATATATATATATATATATATATATATATATATATATATATATATATATAGTATTAGTTTGTTCTTCCTTTTTCACATGCATGCGTGTAAAAGTTAGTATTGGTAGGCGTGGAGAGACGAAAAGGGCAAGACAAGTAGGCACAGTAAGCAAAATGTTATGGGGGTTATTACTATGCCTCTTCTAACTCCTTTTGCAAAGATATGTCGGGACCTCCACTAGCAATGGCTGTCCACCATTCTCCACCACCACTAGCATCACAAATATCAAACCGTCCATTTCAACACTTGTTTTACTTCAACCCATTTTCATTCAAACAAGTGCCATCGTATATAATTTTAGAGAGGTTGTATATCTTCCTACTAAATCTTTCTACCCATCTTCCTACTCACTAGATCAATACAAGTGTCAAAAAACAAGGGATGAGATTAAGAGGGAGGATTAGTGGATTCCACATGGTATTATTTAGTGGGTAGGAAGAAGAAGTAGGAAGATTTAGTAGGAATAAATACAATTTTCCGTAATTTTACTTTGTTAAACTATCATGGTACTTATATTAAAAAAACTAATTAAATATAAATTTTATATGTGCTTGAGGGTTTTTTATTTCAACCAAACCCTAATTAAACCGGCTAACTGCTGACAAGAGACATAATTCGTTTAAATTTTATGTTTGAACGAAAAGAGTGTTTTAGGAAACCAAACTGGGACCAATTGATCCAGTTACATGATTTAACGGTTGAGAGTTACATCCTTCATTTAGGACGTAGAAGGTTCTCCAAAAAGTATGGAAAAGACATTCTCAAAAACCATAGATTGAAAAGTTACTCATGGAGAAAGTAGTTGCTGGGATAAGATATGTCTTGTACTTCTTACAAAGAATATTCTTAACATAGAATCTTCTTTTTCTTCCTATTTTTTGTTTCATTAAATAAATTGCGCTAATTAGTCATTTATTGTTTAAAAGTATAACAATTGTGTTTATTATTACAATTTTTTCACCTAATACGAAACAAACTATATATTTCAATGAAAGCTGTATAGACATATATTATGTTTAAATTCGGATTCTCTAAAGTCATTTTAGTTTTTATCCGCTATCAGTGGTTGTTTATGTGTTAATAGCTCTTTAGCTTCACTACTAGAAAAGGCTTTTATTATTGAATTTTCATTCATAAACAAAAGATGATAAACATTTATATATTGTAAATTTACGACATACAATTACAATATACATTCACTACAATATACATTCACCACAAAAAAATGACTAAATATTGTAAATAAAAAATGACTATATATTTCAATGAAAGATATATATATATATATATATATATATATATATATATATATATATATATATATATATATATATATATATATATATATATATATATATATATATATATATATATATATATATATATATATATATATATATATATATATATATATATATATATATAGGGTCAGGATCCTGTGAAAACGCAAAATATTCGTAAGAACTTGAAAAATATTAGACTAAATTTATTTTTCAAAAAAATGACTTAATGCACTAAGTTGCTTATATTTAAGACCTTCAGTTAAAAAAATTTGAAAAAATATGCATATACGAAATGTGCATATGTGCATTTTTGTGCAAATATGCATATGTGCACCTTAAGAAAATCAAATATTTTTAAAGATTTTTTTTGGAAAAATATCTTAAATATAATCGACTTAATGCATTAAGTTATTTTTTTTGAAAAATAAATTATAGTCTAGGAGTTCTCAAGTTCTCGCGAATATACGGGTTCTTAAATAATCATAACTCTCTCTCTCTCTCTCTCTCTCTCTCTTTCTCTCTCTCTCTCTTTACATATATATATATATATATATATATATATATATATATATATATATATATATATATATATATATATATATATATATATATATATATATATATATATATATATATATATATATATATATAAAGACAAACATCCATTATATATTATAATATGTCGTGTATAAAATACATAGTAAACATTTCAAAGTTAGCAAGAATAATGTTTTCAAATACAAAACATTAATAGTAAATAAAGTTTGCGACAAATTATGCACAATCTGTTAGAATACAATAGCAACTAAAACACAAACACAACGGAAGTAAAAGAATCAAATCATTGTATTCCACCAAGGATCACATAATCATACAAATTTTCTAGCTTTCAATCAAAGATAGATCAAGACATACCTTTATGTTTCAGATATGATCCTGCTAGGATGTTTAAAGCCCAAAATAGAACTCCTCTGATGGAATCACACCCATGACATTGCAACAGCTCCCAATGATCAAGTATAAACCCTTGCTTGATGTTTTAGTATCTAATCTCTTAGGAATAAGTTGGAATCGGTGACTTATAGAGGGGTGGGAGGCTATGGACGAAAAGTAGGGTTTGGGGGATACATTTTAACCCTAATGAAGGGTTATTTCTATAGTCCTAATTATCATATCCATTCCTTATTTAAATAAGGACTCTTTTGAAAATTTCAAACTCTTGATAATCACCTTTTAATCATTTTCTCCTTTTAGTTTCTAATTCATACATCTTAATTTGATGTATTAATAACCAAGACCATCGTATTATTATCGATCTCCTTTTGTTGCTAATTTGTCTCTTGCGTGTAACCCAAAAGGACCTTACTATATAAAAATATTACCAACTTGTTACGACAATTGGAATATAACCAACCGTCTCCCTTTTATGCATGTCATAACAACTGTATGGTCATATATTCTCTATCTTTGTAAGGTGGTTGCCATCCTAGACAAGTGTTGTATTCATCTAATGAGACAACCCTTAGGCAAGTGATCAAATATTTATTTTTTCTAGCTATAAGATATCCATATGAGCGTCTGACATGGAATCTATCAGTCTCAAACATTCAAGATTATGTCTCTCGATAAAGATTTGTGATGACCACGACAAACTGCACTATTGATTCTATATCAATTCAGTTTAAGTACAACCATACATTTGCTGTCAATGTCAAATAATCAAGGGGACTAGTGATATCGTTTCTCCTGTTAAAGTAGAATGAACAAATAAAATTTGACTACATGGATCTCACCCACTTATCATATCATACATGGACATTCCCTTTATGGCTACCAGTTACAAACAACATTGAAGAAAACCAAGGTATAACAGACTACAGAACTAAGAATCAATACATCTCTACTTGAAGAGTATATGATATTACCTTCTTAGAATTACTCGTGACAGTTTCGATGAAGTAACCAAGCTCCATGGGTAGGATAACCAAGCTCCATTACATTATATGGGTATAATAATGTTAAGGTATAAGTGAAAAATAGTTGTTTCAAAACTTTGAATGTAAAATTTTGACATTTAAGAAAAACGACCTTCTGTTTTCGCATAATATAAAGTTGAATGACTAACAATATGATCCATATGTTAAATCCTGCAACAAAGTATAGTATTGGAAAAAAAAATTAGTCGTTAGTATAAAGATTAAATGATTAATCACAATAAGAAAATGAAAATTAAGCAAATTAGTTGTTAGTATAAGATTAATCATGTACCAGTGTTATTTGTATCTTTAATTTGTGTGACCCTTGCACATGAAGCCAAAGATGCAGACGCAAGAGCTCTATAAAAAACAAAAAGATTCATGGAAACTGATAGGTTTTAGGCAAAACAAATAAACTTAACCCTTAAGTTACATGCAACCTAATTGGATCTAAGTTTTCACTATTTGAACCTATAACTAATACTTAGAGGGGTTTCGAAAATTACTAAAAGATTTAAAAGAAATTACTAACCTTTTCTTGAAT
The DNA here is from genome assembly GCA_023525715.1 of Cichorium intybus. NCBI lineage: Eukaryota > Viridiplantae > Streptophyta > Magnoliopsida > Asterales > Asteraceae > Cichorium > Cichorium intybus. The sequence goes on from CM042010.1 coordinate 138,121,641, forward strand.
CTTTTGGAAACTAGCACCACAAGCGTCGTGCCTCAAATGGTTCACACCCAAGCAAGCAACAAGAAAAACCAGAGAGAGTAGAGAGAGTACGAGTGAATGGCGCAGAATGGGGTGGCCAAGAACTTCTATTTATAGGTTCCATGAGTTTATCAGATAAGCCTTATGGATAAACCTTATTTGAATTCAAATGAGATAAACCTTTTATTATTCAATTCAAACTCCTATTTATCCATATATATGGATTTCGAAAATCAAGGATTATCATATCCTTATTTTTGCCAACCATATAAGCTGCCATAATTGTCATTACTCAACTATTGAATAATTACAATTCAGCCCCCTGCACTTTTAATTAATCCAATTAATCACCAAATTAATTCCAATTAATTCCTGATTAATTATTAATTAAATAATATTATTTTTAATTAATATATTATCATTATAATATATTATCAAATTATTTATATTGATTTATTAATCAGATAATAAATCAATCTCTTTCTCTAAAGGTTATTCTGTCAAATTGCAAGCTATGAGGGCAACCCAAAAGGACTTTGCTATTATCAATTAAATATATACTAATTATAGTCATGGCTTAGACACCTAATCCAACAGTCTCCCACTTGGATAAGTCTATGACTATAACTGCCAGTATAACTTCTAAATTGACCAGCAAATTGTAGCTTCCAAAAGCCGCTGCCGAACTCTGACCCAATCAGTTCTGTCCTAAGATAAGTGATCATATGATCCTATGTTCTTTAAGATATCGTTCGTACTAGAGACATGGATTAAGATCAATCTCAGTCTGATACTCCGTTTCCTGATTTCTGATTTGCAATGACATAAGACTTCTATTGAACACATCAATTTAGTCCTGACTGGCCAGCACTTTAGTCAACACTAAATCATCGAGAGGCCTACAGATATCTCTTTCCAGTCAGGGCAAAGGAACGAATAACCTTTGACTCATATGCTTGTATCCTTTACATGTCAAATCGCGCACAACAATACATTTTATAACATCGAGTTACCAATGCGTTTACGCACTATCAATGTACAACCGACTTGTAAATCACAACTCATATGTCTCCGTTTCAAGACCATAAGATATTATCATCTCAGAATTACTCGTGACATAATCCATGAAGTAATTCTCTGAGCATGGGTTTATCCAATACCCAAATCTCTATTTCTAAGTACTTATGAATGTTGCAGCAATTCTATTGCTATGTCTAACTCCTTAGACAGTCTACAATCCAATTCATGACAATCTTGATTCACCACTTACTTCCTAAAGTATGAACGACTGTGGATATTTGAATAATCATATTATTCGGGAAGTAACACATGCAAAATCGAAACAAAATAATAAACAATTGACAAATAGTAGTAAACAATACCTATCAATAATTATTTATTATTAAAATAACCAAAGTCAATTACATTTACATTGTTACAAGTTTCAGACAACTATCTAACTACTAAAACTAATATCATCTTTCAAACCTATGCGCCTAGCATACTGATTGTGCTTGATCCTACTCAGAGCCATCGTCAAAGGATTTGAAGGGTTCTCCTCAGATGATAACCTCTTCACAATGAGGTGACCTTCTTCTACCCTATGTCTGATTTAGTGGTACTTTCTGCCGATGTGTATGGACTTTCCATGATCTCTCAGTTCCTTTGTCAAAGCTGTTGGAAATCAATGTTCATGTTATGAGTTTCAAAAACTAGAAGTTGCAATGGAAGCAAGAATCATGAACACGAATTTCACTTCAAGAGGATCATGCTACATGCATGTAAAGATAAGATGAAGAACAAGCATAGATAGAGTTCAAGATCATACCCTTTCTTCTTGACCTTAGTTTGGACGATTTTGATGACAAGGAATCAAGTTAGAATCCCTCTATAGTTGATCCACCACAAGCTTGAACACCCTTGAATGCTAGTTCCACAACTTGCAAGATTAAACCTCTTTTCCTTTGAAGTAAAAATCGGATTTTTGCTTAGTGTTCTAGGGAGAGTTTTGGCTGATTTTTTTCACAAGTCTAGAATGAGTATTAACACTCTAATGGCCGAACTCCATGAGTTATATTGGAGGGAGATAGTGGTTCATTAAAGAAAGCAAGATTTATTCATCCAATGGTCAAACCCTTGAAAGTGAGAAAGGAATAATGCATGCTTCCATAAAGTTCTTACACATGCACAAGGCATGTGTATAGATTCAGCCAATATATCAATTATATGATATATTTTATAAAGTTATATTATTTAAAACTTATACAATTAAGTTTTATAAATAATAAACATTTAAACTTGTGTTTAATGGATTAACACTTAAACCATTAATCATATAAATAAATCTATTTGATATGCATTGTTAATGATGTAAGTTTATTTATAATATGCATATTTCATTTTATTTAATTTACCAACTAAATTAAATAAATGATTTATTTATAATTCAATTAAATCATTTAACAACTTAAACAATTTAATTGTTGCACTTGTTTATTTCATCAAATATGAATTAGTAATCAACCTTCAATATTGAAGTCATTATTATTTATCTTAAATAATAATAACTCTCAAGATTAAATTGCAAGTTTAGTATCATTTGATGTTAAATCAAATTTAACATTCCAAAAGATCAATTGGTGTCAAGCTTGTTGTTGGTGTGACCCTATAGGATCATGTATTATTAGTAATATCATTTTATGATCATCCTTGGGCATATAGAACTAACAATCTCCCACTTGCACAAGGTTGCATCATAGAGTGATATCGACAGTGGTAAACGTCTAGCAACATTTCACTGCCCCCAATAACACATGATATATTGCCATTCAACAACATCTAATTCTTCATGAGCACGAGGCTCTAATTGATGTACAAGGTTATCTATCAATTATCCCTTTGTCACAGACATCATGCTGAACGTGAGACATGGATCTTAATCATTCTCATTTTACGTTCAACTTTCAATCAGGCGCCTTAGATGTCTAACTCTCAACACATAAGAGGAACAAATCCCGTCTTGACTACATACGCCCCTTATATAGTTTGTACTATACTTGAGTATGGCCTGTATGGTTGTCTATTTTTCAAGAACAACGGTGAACCATATCAAAGCACAGCACTCTCTACACTTGGGTCCCAAATATGTATCTCAGGTCTAAGGATACAATGATAATACCTTTATTCAAGAATCACTTATGATAATGATCCATGAAGTGATCTTGAAACGGGTCAAGTCCAATACTTGTTCACTAACAAGTACCTATGAATTTGGTTGCAACCTTTTGCTACTTTTACCCATAAAAGTCAACCAATCCAATTCATATTAGTCTTACTTCATAATTGCTCCCACAACTGTGATCGACTATGGACATTTAGAATAATTAGATTATTCAAGGATTAAACATGCTAATATTAAAACACATAATTATGAATGAAACATCACGTCACATATATTACATAATTATTGTTGTTTACATAGTTTCATATTCATACTCATAAAACACTAAACACAAATCAAATCCATTCATTAGAAAAACGAAGTCCCATTCCCTTAGCGTGACTTTCATGCTTAGCTTGGGGTAAAGGCTTCGTGAATGGGTCTGCCAAATTCTGATCTGTATGAACCTTGTGAATACTTATTTCACCATTCTTAACTTCATGTCTTATGTAGTTATACCTTCGGTGAATGTGTTTGGTCTTTTGATGCGATCTAGGTTCCTTTGCTTGAGCTATAGCACCTAGATTATCACAGAAGATTTCTATGGGGTCCCGAATGGAAGGAACAACCCCTAGATCTTCAATGAATTTTCTCATCCAGACAGCTTCTTGAGCAGCTTCCGAAGCAGCAACATACTCTGATTCTGTAGTGGATTGTGCAATCACTTCTTGTTTGGAACTCTTCCAAGACACGGCTCCTCCATTTAAAATAAAGACATACCCAGATTGAGATCTCGAATCGTCCCTATCTGTTTGGAAGCTTGCGTCAGTGTAACCCTTTACCTTCAAGCTTTCTTCCAAACCACCGTAAACTAAGAACATATCTTTAGTTCTTCTCAAGTACTTAAGAATATTCTTTACAGCAGTCCAGTGCGCTTCACCTGGGTTCTGTTGATATCTACTAGTCATGCTTAAGGCACATGAGACGTCGGGCCTAGTGCATAAGATGGCATACATGATAGACCCAATTGCAGAAGCATATGGGACATGTTTCATCCTTTCAAGTTCAGCCTTAGTGGATGGACACTGAGACTTACTTAGGATGGTGCCATGTGGTATTGGCAAGAGTCCTCTTTTGGAGTCTTGCATCTTGAACCTTTTCAAGATTTTATCAATATATGCACTTTGGCTTAGACCAATAAGTCTCTTAGATCTATCTCTATAGATCTTTATGCCTAATACATAAGCAGCTTCTCCTAAGTCCTTCATTGAGAAACAGTTCTCAAGGAACACTTTGACACCTTTTAAGGTTGGGATGTCATTTCCAAATAAAAGTATGTCATCTACATACAATACTAGGAATATGACAATGCTCCCACTAGCTTTCTTGTAAACACAAGAGTCATCCTCATTTTTGATGAATCCAAAATTTGTAATCTTTTCATCAAAACGGATGTTCCATGTTCGAGACGCTTGCTTCAATCCATAGATAGATCTTTTAAGCTTGCACACTTTGTTTGGATGCTTAGGATCGACAAAACCTTCAGGTTGATCCATATAGACATCTTCCAATAAGTGTCCATTGAGGAAAGCGGTCTTGACATCCATTTGCCATATCTCATAATCATAGTACGCGGCTATGGCAAAAAGTATCCTAATCGACTTGATCATTGCCACTGGTGAAAAGGTCTCATCATAGTCAATACCATGAGTTTGTGAGTATCCTTTAGCGACAAGTCTAGCCTTAAAAGTGTGAATATTTCCATCCACGTCGGTTTTCTTCTTGAAAACCCATTTGTTCCCAACGGTCTTACAATTGGTGGGAAGATTAACCAAGTCCCAAACTTGGTTATCGTGCATGGATTGCATCTCTGTGTTCATGGCTTCAAGCCATTTATCAGATTCAGGATTTGACATTGCACTCTGGTAGTTGACGGGTTCATCAGAATCTATCGTATAACATTCCTCTTCCATCATAAGGTAACCATACCTTTCAGGTTCAAATCGAACCCTACCAGATCTGCGAACACCTTATGTTACAATTTGTTCCTGATCAACTGTTTGTTCAGGTTCAACAATTTCTTGTTGAATGCTAGATCCAATTTCTTGTGTATCAGGCTGTGGTTCCTGAAGTTCTTCAAGCTCCACAAACCTCCCACTAGCCTCTTCCATCAGAAACTTGTTTTCTAGAAATTCAGCTTTTCGAGAAATAAATATCTTATTCTCTATGGGATTGTAGAAATAGTATCCAAGACAATCTTTCGGATACCCTACAAAAATACACTTAGTTGAACGGGGTTCTAGTTTGTTTGAAGCTTCTTGTCTAACATAAGCTTCACAACCTCATACCTTGAGATAGGATAAAGATGGAACCCTTCCATGCCATATCTCATAAGGCGTTTTATCTACCTTCTTAGTAGGTGCCATGTTTAGGAGACGAGCAGCTGTTTGTAAAGCATAACCCCAAAATGATAAAGGTAGAGTACTTCTACTCATCATGGCTCGAACCATATCCAATAGTGTTCGGTTCTGCCTCTCAGATACACCATTATGTTGTGGTGTTCCAGGTGGAGTAAGTTGTGAAACAATTCCACAAGTCTTAAGGTGATCCATAAAGTTTGTACTTAAGTACTCACCTCCTCTATCTGAACGTAGAACTTTAATTGTTTTGTTGAGTTGATTTTCCACTTCACTTTGAAACGTTTTGAACATTTCAAACGCCTCATGTTTATGTTTAATCAAATAAACATATCCAAATCGACTAAGGTCGTCAGTGAAGGTGATGAAATATCTTTCACCATATCTAGTTATTGGCTTGAAAGGACCACATACATCCGTATGTATGATTCCTAACAAGTCCTTTGCCCTCTCATTGGTTCCCGAGAAAGGAGCTTTAGTCATCTTGCCATGTAAACAAGATTCACATATATCAAATGAGTCATTCTCATTTGCCTTCAAAAGTCCACTCTTTTGAAGTTGGGATATGCGTTTCTTGTTTATATGCCCAAGGCGACAATGCCATAGATAGGTTTGACTCAAATCACATTTGGGTCTCTTGGTGAAAGTGTGGTATAATGAGCCATGGTTAGTCTTTTCATCAAGGTTTACTTCATAAATTCCATTTAAAGGCCTAGCCTCAAAATAGAACACATTGTTTTTGTAAACACAAATGTCATCATTCATAAAGCAAAGATCAAATCCACATTGTCTCAACTTAGCAACCGAAATAATATTCCTAGTCAAGCTAGGAACATAATAAACATTCAACAATGTCAAATACAAACCACTAGGTAGTAATAAATCAAAACTTCCAATTGAATCCACCGCAACCCTTGCACTGTTTCCAACCCGGAGTACTACCTCGTTTGCCTTCAGTCGCCTACTCCTTTTGAACCCCTGCAACATATTACAAATGTGAGTTCCACAACCAGTATCAAATACCCATGTGTTAGGAGATAAATTATAAAGTTCTAGGTCTATCACATAGATACCTGAAGTGCCCTCACCGGCCTTCTTCTTCTTCAACTCCGTAAGATAGGTAGGGCAATTTCTCTTCCAATGCCCAACTTTGCCACATTCGAAGCACGCGTCTTCTTTGGCAACCTTTGCCTTCTTCTTGGCCGGACGGGATGGTTGGACAACTTTCTTGCCCTTTCCTTTGACAACCTTTGCCTTCCCCTTGCCCTTAGAGTTGGTGGGGTGTTCGGGTCTAGTTCTCTTTGTGCCACCTTCCTTGATCATGAGGACTTGAGTGGTTTTCTTAGGCAAATTCTTTTCCGTGGTAATTAGCATCCCATGCAATTCCGGGATAGTTTTGTTCAAACCATTCATGTTATAATTCATGACGAAGGGATCAAAAGACTTTGTCAAGGAGTTAAGGATCATATCCGTTGCTAGCTCTTCGGGCATCACAACTCCAAGACGTGCCAAATGATCAATGTGACTCTTCATTTTGAGCACATAAGAGCTAACCGACTGTCCATCCTTCATCTTGTAAGCATGGAAAGCCCGAACAGTTTCGAACCTTTCCGTTCTTGCAAGTTGTTGGAACATTTCCTTTAATTGATTAATCATGTCATAGGCTGAATGATTCTCCAAATCCTTCTGAAGGTCGGGAATCATGGTTGCCAACATGAGACATGATGCATCAATGGAATCATCCATCTTTTTAAGCCATGCATCGTGTGCAGGCTTAGGAATGGCAGGGGGCTCTTCTGGAAGTGGTTCATTGAGAACATATTCTTTCTTTTCTTGTTTAAGAACTATTCTCACACTACGGTACCAATCCAAGAAGTTGGTATGGTTGAGTTTTTCTCCCTCAAGGAGAGACCGTAGTAAAGTTTTGTTTGGAGCCGGGTTTGTTGTGTTTGGAGCCATCTACAAAATTTTAACAAGGTTCAATTTAGTAAATTATGATATTAAGTCCTTAATAATTAATACCCTTTCTTGTTTCATAAACTTTAATTGATTAAGGTCTAGAATCCAAGTTGCAATACGAATAAGTGGTTAGGTATCATTTATCCCGCCTATTCGAATCAACACGGTAGGTAACGGTTTACCAATTATATCAAATATAATTTCTAGAGTTATGGGATCCCATTATAACATTTATAAGTTTGGCATGTTTGATCCCATCTATGCCTTGGATTTCTAATGCTTAGGTGACCTTTATCACAAAAGATTTCCAAACAAATCATCCCACTTAAACGGACGTGTAGTTTTGATAACTGTTAATGGTTAGGTGTCCTTTATCCCATCAATATTGCAAAACCTACCTCTTGTATCACAAGAAGACTCTAAGTGGTTAGGTAACCTTTATCCCACAAGGATATACAAGTGATACATGAGTGTCTTTAAGAGGGACGGCATTGATTTGTATTTCGAAAGGGATTTTGTATGTTTTACAATTCTAATTTTGAAAAACATATGGTATCATGTACATTGCATGCATCCAATGAACATGGTACCATTAAATCTTATTTTGTTAATTGGTTCTTTAATCATAAAATCTCCATTTTATTAATTCTTTGTTTGTGGTCAAGATTACAATTAATATCCAATATTAAGTTTGAGTTTGATCACATACATGAGAACCAATTTTAATCCTAAATGATTACCATTATTACTTAGGGTTGGAGTTTGTAAGAATTCATAAAATCTCCATTTTATTTGTTTCATTTATTTTCAAAACTTGACTTTATAGGTTTTATAACAAAACCCATTTTAATAAAACCAATTGTATTATATCTTATGTTTTATATGTCAATTTGAAATTTACAAACTCCTTGATGATTATGTTTAATTATCTAGGTTGTCTAGCATGCAAAATCTTATTTTCATCCACAACATAAAATAATAAAACATTCAATCATCACATGCATGCATGGGTGCATAAACACAAGCCAACTAATTTGATATTTTATGTGAGCCATACATGAAATATCAAGTCCATTCCTAGGGACAAAAGGTGACCAAAAATTCATCCAAATGATCTTCAATTGAGCTACAACTTTGCCAAACTTCTTATGCCATCAAATGACACTTGAACCACCCTTTGTAGAGACCATGGCATGAGCTATGATTATTTCTTGTGCCCCAAAACAGGTCCGAACAGCAACAGCCCTTAACAGTGGGTTTTTGTTGTTTTTATCACTTTCTAGACTTCATTCTTGGTCATATTGATGCTTATACTTGTCCAAACTTAATGTATATACTAGATATTAAAGTTACCAACAAGTATAGCATCAAAACACCAAGATATGAATTTATTTTGTGATCATTTTTGGGCAGAAAATGCACAGCAGGAAAAACAGGAAGTTTGTTGCAAAAAATTCTTGTGTTGATTCTCTTGGTTCTTGCTCTTGCTCCTTCTCTTGTTACATTTTGTGAAAGATATAAAATACTACTATTCTAATACTTACAAAATGAATAAAAGAAGAAAATAATTAATTATTATTACAAAGCATTTGAATAAAAGAATAGATTACAACCAAATCGAATTTAAACACAAAACATGCAACACATGGTCCTTGGCTTGTTTATGCACCATTTTATCACATAAAATCATAAGAAAATCAACACTTTGTTTTTCTAAGGCAACAATTATGTAACCAAATGCATGCAAACATAAAAAAAAGGTTGGTTACATAAAATCATAGATAATATACTTGCATGTTGCCAAAGAAGCCATGCATGAACATTGCATTCAAGAAGATGAACATTCATGGCTTCCAAAAACCAAGTTTATCCAAATAAACTTATTATCTAAACATGCAATATAGCCATGGCTCTGATACCAATTGTTGGAAATCAATGTTCATGTTATGAGTTTCAAAAACTAGAAGTTGCAACGGAAGCAAGAATCATGAACACGAATTTCACTTCAAGAGGATCATGCTACATGCATGTAAAGATAAGATGAAGAACAAGCATAGATAGAGTTCAAGATCATACCCTTTCTTCTTGACCTTAGTTTGGACGATTTTGATGACAAGTAATCAAGTTAGAATCCCTCTATAGTTGATCCACCACAAGCTTGAACACCCTTGAATGCTAGTTCCACAACTTGCAAGATTAAACCTCTTTTCCTTTGAAGCAAAAATCGGATTTTTGCTTAGTGTTCTAGGGAGAGTTTTGGCTGATTTTTTTCACAAGTCTAGAATGAGTATTAACACTCTAATGGCCGAACTCCATGAGTTATATTGGAGGGAGATAGTGGTTCATTAAAGAAAGCAAGATTTATTCATCCAATGGTCAAACCCTTGAAAGTGAGAAAGGAATAATGCATGCTTCCATAAAGTTCTTACACATGCACAAGGCATGTGTATAGATTCAGCCAATATATCAATTATATGATATATTTTATAAAGTTATATTATTTAAAACTTATACAATTAAGTTTTATAAATAATAAACATTTAAACTTGTGTTTAATGGATTAACACTTAAACCATTAATCATATAAATAAATCTATTTGATATGCATTGTTAATGATGTAAGTTTATTTATAATATGCATATTTCATTTTATTTAATTTACCAACTAAATTAAATAAATGATTTATTTATAATTCAATTAAATCATTTAACAACTTAAACAATTTAATTTTTGCACTTGTTTATTTCATCAAATATGAATTAGTAATCAACCTTCAATATTGAAGTCATTATTATTTATCTTAAATAATAATAACTCTCAAGATTAAATTGCAAGTTTAGTATCATTTGATGTTAAATCAAATTTAACATTCCAAATGATCAATTGGTGTCAAGCTTGTTGTTGGTGTGACCCTATAGGATCATGTATTATTAGTAATATCATTTTATGATCATCCTTGGGCATATAGAACTAACAAAAGCAACCGCTCCTTCGTTATCGCAGAATAGTTCCATTGGCTCCTCAATAGTCGGGACGACTCCGAGGTCATCGATGAAGTTATTTAGCCAAGCCGCTTCTTTTGACGCTTCACTTGCAGCTATGTACTCTGATTCACACGTTGAATCAGTCACCGTCTCTTGCTTGGAACTCTTCCAAGTAACCGCTCCACCATTTAGAAGAAACACACAGTCATACTGAGACCGACCGTTGTCTCTATCTATCTGGAAGCTGGCGTCAGTATACCCACTAACTCTCAACGTATCACTGCCTTCAAGGACTAGAACCATATCCTTCGTCCTCCTCAAATACTTGAGAATATTCTTAACGGCTATCCAATGAGCTCTGCCCGGATTTCCCTGATAGCGACTGACCATGCTCAAAGCAAAGGACACGTCAGGGCGAGTGCATGTCATAACGTACATGATCAACCCCAAAGATGAAGCGTAAGGTACACGACTCATGTCAGCTATCTCTTCATCTATACTCGGGCTTTGAGTCTTACTCGATTTTTCATTGCTCTAGATAGGCAGCTCTCCTTTCTTGGAATTTTCCATACTAAACCTCTTTAGTACCTTATCCAAGTATGTACTTTGACTAAGTCAGTAAGTCCTATTAGTCTCTTCTTTCTATCTCTCAATATCCTTATCCTGAGAATATAGGCTGCTTCTCCGAGGTCTTTCATAGCGAAACACTTCCCAAGCCAAGATTTAACATCTTGCAAGGTTGGAATGTCGTTTCCCATGAGCAATATGTCATCGACATATAGCACTAGAAAAGTAACTATACTCCCACTAGCCTTGATATACACACAGGACTCATCTTCGCTCCTAAAGAAACCAAACTCTTTGACTTTCTCATGGAAGCAGAGATTCCAACTGCGAGAAGCTTGTTTCAATCTGTAGATTGATTTCTCAAGCTACACACTCTATTGGGATACTTTGCATCTACAAAACCCTATGGCTGATTCATGTAAACATCCTCAGCTAACTTCCCGTTAAAGAAAGCAGTTTTGACATCCATCTACCAAATTTTATAATCATGAAATGCAGCTATGGCGAGCATTATCCTAATAGACTTTATCTTAGCCATTGGTGATAAGGTCTCATCATAGTCAACCCCAGGGGTTTGAGTAAAGCCCTTCGCAACCAGCCGAGCCTTGAAAGTTTGTACCTTTCCATCCATGTCGGTCTTCTTCTTGAAGATCCATTTGCACCCAACTGTCTTTCGACCTGGTACATTGTCAACCAAATTCCAAACTTGGTTGTCATACATGGACCTGATCTCGCTGTCCATCGCCTCTTTCCATTTAGCAGCCTCAGGGCCTGCCACTACTTCCTTGTAGTTAGCTGGCTCATCCAAATTTACCAGTGTCCTATCACTGACAAACGTATCACCATCCGTAGTTATATGGAAACCATAAAACTCGTTCGGCATGGTAACTTTACTGGAGCGTCTAAGAGGTAGTAAATTGTCTATCGGCCCAACTAGAACTTCATCCTCTTGTTGAGTGCTAGTATCTTCTAAGGTTACTTTATTGGTTGACTCCTGAATTTCTTCAAGGTCAATGGTACTCCCACTGTCCTCTTTGAATATGAGATCTCTCTCACGAAAGACTCCTCGTCGTGCTAGAAAGACCCTTTCCTCGCTCGATCTGTAGAACAAGTATCCAAAAGACTGTTTCGGGTAACCAATGAAAATACACCTCTCACTTCTAGCTGCTAGCTTGTCGTGAGTCTCTCGTCTTACGAAAGCTTCACAACCCCAGACTTTGATAAGTGCCAACGAGGGAACCTTCCTTGTCTACATTTCGTGAAGTGTTTTGGCAACCTTTTTAGTAGGGACAAGATTGAGGATGTGGGCAGCAATCTCTAAGGCATACCCCCAGAAGTGGATAGGAAGAAGAAGCTCGACTCATCATGGAACGAACCATGTCCAACAAGGTTCGGTTATGCCTCTCAGCCACATCATTTAATTGTGGTGTCCTAGGAGGATTCAACTGTGAAACAATTCCACATTCCTTAAGATAGTCTAGGAACTCGATACTAAGATACTCACCGCCTCTATCGGATCTAAGCATCTTTATGTTCCTGCCTAATTGATTCTCAACTTCATTCTTAAACTCTTTGAACTTTTCAAAGGTTTCTGACTTATGCTTGATCAAGTAAATATACCCAAATCTGCTATAATCATTCGTAAAAGTCACATAGAAGTGATTGGCATCCCTTGTGGTTGATCTGAAGGGTCCACACACATCTGTGCGTATGATATCCAACAGACCTTCACCTCTTTCACAAGTCCCTGTGAAAGGTGATTTTGTCATCTTTCCCAAAAGACAAGATTCGCATACATCATCCGACTCGAGGTCGAATGATTCCAACACTCCATCATTTTAGAGTTGGGCGATGCGTTTCTTGTTGATGTGTCCAATATGACATTGCCACAAGCATGCCTTTTTTTATACCATTAGATGAATCAATTTGTAATACACTATTGCCTAAATTGTCTACACAAGTTACAGTTTCATACACACCATCACAAGGTAAAGCTTCAAATATAAAAACACCATTTTTATATGCAGAAATGGAACCATTCAAATTATTAAACGAATATCTAAAACCTTGTTTGAACAATGCATGAAAGGAATAATATTTCAAGCCATTTATGGCGAGTAACAACAATTTATTAAATCTAAACTAACTTCACTACTGAATACTAGAGTATAAACTCTGATCTTGATGACAGGTGACGATCGCCTATTTCCCATGATCTGGTTTATCCTTCCATGCTCCACCTCCTTACTTTCTTTTAGGCCCTGCAAATCAGAACAAATGTGAAAACCACATCCTGTATCAAGGACCCAAGAACAACAAGATGATGAGTTTTTAGAGATAGTGTATATTGTTGGATTAGGTGTCTAAGCCATGACTATAATTAAGGAATATAATTGAATTGATAGCTGCACAGTCCTTTTGGGTTGCCCTCATAGCTGGCAATTTGACAAAATAACTTTTAGAGAGAGAGAGATTGATTTATTATCTGATTAATAAATCAATATAAATAATTTGTTAATATATTATGAGGATAATATATTAATTAGAAATAGTATTATTTAATTAATAATTAATCAAAAATTAATTGGAATTAATTTTGGGATTAATTGGATTAATTAAAAGTGCAGGGGCTGAATTATAATTGTTCAATAGTTGAGCAATAGATAATTATAGTGTGTATATATATATATATATATATATATATATATATATAAGGTGAGCAAAAATTAGGATATTTATATCCATAATTTTCGAATTATATATATATATATATATATATATATATATATATATATATATATATATATATATATATATATATATATATATATATATATATATATATATATATATAGATAAATAAGGGTTTGAATTTAAAGATAAAAGGTTTATCCGGTTTGAATTCGAATAAGGCTTATCTGCTAAACCCTTGAGGCTATAAATAGGGAGCCCTAGTACCCTAAGAACCACAAAATTTTAAGGATTTTTCTCCCTCTCTCTGGTTTTTCTTGTTGCTAGCTTTGGGTGTGAACCATTAGAGGCACGACGCTTGTGGTGCTCGCTTCCAAAAGAGCAACAGAGGTTAGTAATTTCTTTTTATTCTTTTTAGTAATTTTCGATTGGCCTTAGGTATTTAATTATATGTTCAAATTGTGAAAACATAGATCCAAATTAGGTTGCATGAGAACTTAAGGTTTAAGTTTGTTGTTTTGCATAAAACCTATCAATGGTATCAGAGCTTTTTTGGTTGTTTTCTGTTTGAATTGCTATAATAGTTATACCTATATTTTAGGGTTTATTGAATCTAAACCCTAATAAGGCCAAAATCAATTTTAGGTTTTAGGGTTTTCGAAACCCTATCCCCTCCCCTCTATTTTTGAGAAATCTATATTAGGGATTTAGAAGGTTTTCTATTTTTGGTAACTATGATTATTTAATAATTGGATAACCTTAAACCCTTATGTGTTTTTCGAAATTAGTGGGTTAAAGGATATGATTAAATTAATTTGATTAATTTGTTGATCCCTATCTGATTTAATTTATTTAATTAATTGTTTAATTAAAAGATAAAAATTAAATCAATTAAGGTTTAAATTTAAATTTAAATTAATAGATTAATTTCGAAAATTTAAATAGATAAACCAAAATATTTTAAAAGGTTTAAAATACATCTTATATATATTATTATTAAAAGTTAGTATTTATATGTATAAGAACTGGTCAGTCAAATCGCTAGTATGCCTCATTCACGAAGCTAATCTATAAGGGGGTATACGAAAACTACTTATAAAATGGCGGTTAAATGTGTGTCCACTCTCACTCACCGCTCCCTTGATTAGTGGAGGGTCGTTAGCAGAACGGATTTGGTAGGACTACTTAATCTCATTAAAAGTATAATGTTATTAATCAAAGTACTAGAACCCATTTTATAAAATTCCCAAATCTAGTTACTTTTGGAAAAATGTGAAAGATATGCTAATCCATGAAATTGCACATTACACCTTATAAGACATTAGTGGAGCTTGTGTGGTTAATCGGCACACTAATAGCGGCTCATAAAGAGTGGTAATGGGTTTCTCATAAATTATCATTGTTGATGGAGCGTGTGTGGTTAACCGGCACATCAATTTGAGATGATAAAAGATATTGAGGTTACCAAGCATATTTGCATGGTTATTCACATCTTATTTGTGATCCTCGGCATCCCAGTCACAAATGGAAGAGCATAGTCCGAGATTTAACATACCATTGAACAGTTCAATGAATCTCACAGATCTAGGAATTTCATCAGACTGAAATTGATAAATGTATATCTACCTTAATGACCATTATGGTGTGATTACAGCATCCCTCTTCACAACATAGTTGGGAGATTTTGAATCCTAGCCTTGTTAGATAATAAATTGGGTAATTATTTAAAAGGATTAATTAAACTAATAAGTTCTGATTTTATAAATGTCTGTATTTAGTATCGATTCTCCTCCTTCTTCTCCATCACCCATTTCTGAGAGCTTCAGAAAGTACCTGTTAAAAATGGAAAGTCTATGGAATGGTTGACTCGCCTAAACTATGATGTATGGCCTCACAAATAGAGAATGGTTCTTAGTTTTGCTGGCAAACCATATCTGATTGAGTGTCTGCTCCTTGTTCTACCAAAGCATGGTATCACACAGCAGCTTGTGATGAGCATGACTCCTTATTTGGTGAAATAAAACGAGGAAGTTCGTTACCTCATGCTATTGACCATTGACCCCGAGTTCCGTAGGGATTTCGAATTCCTGGGGTTATATGAATTAGCACAGCTGGTTCTGGAAAGGTTCTGAAAACCGGTGGTAAAGGGACGACCTGAGATCTTCAAAGAGCTTGAAGTGTGCAAGCTAGAAGGAAATAGCACCGGTTCGCATGTTCTCAAGATTGAGGGACACATAGGCGAACTGTATAAAATTTGTCACCTTTTAATCGGGAGTTGAGCATTAACTCGACTCGCTAATATGTTCATCCAGATGTACAGGAAGAGTAACCAGATAAGAGACTATCATGGGAATGCGTTCAATGTTGACTCTATATGAGTCGTTCATGGAGAAGCATAGTTCCATTAATTCAGCTGGTTCGGGATTTAGTCCAGTAATAAGACGCATCAAGAAATGATCCAGATCGTCTGGATCGGCTCTTCGATGTCTCAAAGTGGGAATCCACAGGGTAGGACACCGTCACAGAAAAATTGGAAATATGCTCCGAAGCCAAACAGCTTGACAACTCAGGCATATCTTAAATCTCGGAACTCCTGATCCTCATTTCCGTGATACATGATGTGATTCTCTCATTTGCAATGTATGCAGGGACTCAGTAGGATGCAAGATATTGTTGCATATGAGTGTATTCAGATTGGATCTGGGGTTCGTGTAGTTTTCGAGTTTAGATGGATATTTAATTATGTTATTAGTTTATAGATACATATGACATTGTTTCACATAGTACATTGTTCTGAGGATAATTCTGGTTTAATAAAATATTTTCTTTTAAAACATGGCTGTTTTAATTATCCTCGAAAATATTATGTGAAAGTCTTCATAACATAAATGGTAATAACTTAAATGTTGATGCATCCAAAGTGTGTTGGATTCATGAATTGTGTCATCTATGATTGTTAAAGTAAATTTTATAAAAATCACTTCAACCAAAGGTCCAGTTAGACAGGACTTTGGAATCATTTGACTTGGAGTCATATGATGAATTGAATTCTTAATAAAATTAATTGTTGCCAGAAATGAATCACCCAAAGATCCAATGGACAGGATTTTGGAATCAGTTGACTTAGAGTCAGGTGATGAATGCATATCTTGAACAAATTAACAAAGTCAATAAATTTACATGGAGATGTAAAAGACATTAAGATTATGAGCAACGGGCACATTAGTTCTTGTGAATTGCTTGAATCTTCAAACAAAACACAATTAGTTATACTTCATAATATTTGCCAATTAGTATGAAAAATATGGCTTCGCTTATCACAATAAGGGATTGATTGAAACCTTGAACTGTTCAAGGACTTCAAAGGAAGTATAAGATCAACAGAACCTGAGTGATAACATAAACTGAGAAAATGTTTCACAATTCATCCTCTTCCAAGAACATTAATGGTTATAATGTGTCTTAAGGAAGAGGATCGAGCATTGGTCGAAATAGTTCGATCCTCGATGTATAAGATTCACTTCCAATTAGTTTTTCGATAAATTAGATATTCAACCAGTCAGAACATAAAAGCATATGCAGACCACATCTTAGACTAAGTAGGTTGCACAGACACCGTCTGAAATGCAAAGCAGGGTTCGACCCTACTTATACATGGAAGGTCTAGGGTTATGTAGCGTTCGTCCGAACCTCATAACATGCTTGATACTGATCAGCAATGTCGTTTCATTAGCCATCCCACCTGTACTTTTGAAAGAACAGTCCTTTCTGAAAGAGCGCATATTCTAAGGAAATATTGGGAGTAAGAATATTCCTGAAGGAGTTCAGGGATTAGCCAAGTGAAAGAACCTCCAGTCATCAATAGGCCTTGACCAGGAATCAGATTCCTGTTAAACCTGACATACTCTTCTCTTCTCCTGACCAGTAGTATTGGTCACCGTCATAAGGTGTTATGATCTGGGTGACATACCGATTAGTGTTAAAACACTAAGTTGGTATTGATAAGCAATCCTACTACTTGGAAGCATTGGTGAGCCCGCTTGCTACCAAATAAGAGAACCTAAGAGCGAGACTCAGTCTATGTGATAATCGAAGTCAACTGACTCACATGGAATACGGGGTGAGTTTTCACCGAGCTCGTCGCTTGAGTCTATAGGTTACCTCTTCTATCTTCTTTTCTACAAGGTTGACTTTCTTCTTCCTTCAGACCGGGCCAAGCCTTTAGGTTGTTTAAGTAGGTTTGGGGACTGATCTTACACCTGGTCTAAGAACCAGTGGAAGTAATTGAATCATCAAAAGAAAGCTACATAGATATATGCTTAGAGCACATGTGGTTGAGGCGATACTCAGAGTCAAGCAATTGATTCCGAGAGAAATGCTCTCAATAGAAGATGAAATCCGAAAGGATACTGTTTGATATAACTGCACCTTGTGAGTCGTTAGTGGAGCGTGTGTGGTTTACCGGCACACTAATAGAGCCTCATAAAGGGCATGACAATACAAAAGGTACATGGACCCGGGATTCATCCCTCGGGCACCTCACAAGAAAGGATATTCGGATTCTCAAAATATGCCAAAAAGTTTTGGATTTTGTGAATAGCTTGAAAGATTCCCATAACCATGTCAGAAAGGTTTGGACTTTGGATTCTCAAAAATATGCCAAAAAGTTTGAATTTTGTGAATAGTCTGAAAGAGTCCTATAACCGTGTCAAAGCCAGTGGGAGCATCGTTGATATCTGCCTATCACTGTATGTCAGTCACATATTGGTTCTAGGAAAACGTCTCTTAGCATTACAAAGTGTAATGGCTTAACATTAAGAGATGGTTCGTTGTACTCAAGTGATGGCAATCATCCATTAGATAGATCAAAACTCTGCCAATATGATCTTGACGAGAGTCAGGATGCATAACCCCAGGAAAGGAGTTTCCTATCATTGCAAAGTGTGATGACTTGGCATGAAAGATATAAAGAAGGTACAATACACTCACGTAGTTGCAAGCATCTATCGGATAGATGGAATCACCAGTATAGACCTTGCCAGAATTTGCATGATCTTGATAAGATTCAAAATACATGTCTCCAAATGGTAATAGTTTCCGAAAGTCGTGACACAAGGATTATAAGTAATCCTTAAGTTCGAAAAGATTCAGAATGGAATAGATCTGATCCCGCAAACTTTTGGATCGATCAAAAGTGTCATTAACATGTCCTGATGACTTGATGCTTAGTGCATAGTAAGTTGGATTCAGGATATAACCTGACTAAGAATACTGGATGGATTATTTGAACACAAGTAAGAAATCATTGGGAAATGATTGGGGTGAATATGATAGTAATAATTTGAAAGGAGTTTCAAATATGTAATTACTGACATCAGGACGTGGTGCTAAAGGACATCGTGGTTAAAGAGTTTCATTGGTATTTCTGATAGAGCGCGTGCGGTTCACCGGCATGTCATGACACCTCAAAATAGTCTTAGGGTGCAGTCATGTAGAATAAAGACCCCGAGAATCATGGGAAGTCGTAGTACACATCACTGGTTCTGGAATGGAGTTGGGAGCGAGAAAGACAAATGACAAATTGAGATATAATCGAAAGAGTATCCGATTGGATTATCTGCAATAAAGTGTATCAATGTAAGACATTTTTGGATACATAGAAAGAGTGAAAGGTCATTTAGGGAATATAGACATATATATATAAAACCTGAATTGAAAGTTTAAAAGAAACCAAGAAACACATAATAGTATTATGACAGATCCGACTAGGTGATTACCTCGTGGAGACTTGGTAATAAGCAGGAGTAGCTGCCAGTCAGATCTTTATGTTTCAC
Source organism: Cichorium intybus (assembly GCA_023525715.1). Lineage (NCBI taxonomy): Eukaryota > Viridiplantae > Streptophyta > Magnoliopsida > Asterales > Asteraceae > Cichorium > Cichorium intybus. Next base: position 138,141,272 of record CM042010.1, read on the forward strand.
TTTTGCATGTTTTACTTCCCGAATAATGTGATTATTCAAAAGTCTACAGTCGCTCATCCTTTCGAAAGTAAGTAGTGAATTAAGACTATCATGAATTGGATTGTAGACTGTCTAAGGAGTTAGACATTGCAACAGCATTGCTACAACATTCATGAGTACTTAGAAATAGAGATTTGAGTATTGGATAAACCCACGCTCAGAGAATTACTTCATGGATCTCATCACGAGTAATTCTGAGACGATAATATCTTATGGTCTTGAAGCGGAGACATATGAGATGAAATTTGCAAGTCGGTTGTGCATTGATAATGCGTAAACGCATCGGTAACTCGATGTTATAAACGTATTATTGTGCGCGATTTTATGAGTAAAAGACACAAACATATGCGTCAAAGTTTATTCGTTCCGTTTGCCCTAACGGGAAAAACGATATCTGTGGGCCCCTCGGTGATTTGGTGATTGACTTATAATGTTAAGCCTAGCAAGGACTGAATTGATGTGTTCAATTAGAAGACCTGTATCATCACAAATCAGGTACCAGGAAACATATTATCGGACTGAGATTGATTCTAATCCATGTCTCTAGTCCGAATGATATCTTGTAGAACCGAGGATCATATGATCACTTATCTTAGGACAGAACTGACTTGGTCAGAGTTTGGCAGCGGCTTTTGGAAGCTACAATTTGCTGGTCAATTTAGAAGCTGTATTGAATTATATTCATAGACTTATCCAAATGGGAGACTGTTGGATTAGGTATCTAAGTCATGACTATAATTTAGGAATATAATTGAATTAATAGTAGCACAGTCCTTTTGGGTTGCCCTCATAGCTGACAATTTGACAGAATGACTTTTAGAGAGAGAGAGATTGATTTATTATCTGATTAATAAATCAATATAAAGAATTTGTTAATATATTATGAGGATAATATATTAATTAGAAATAGTATTATTTAATTAATAATTAATCTGAAATTAATTGGAATTAATTTTGGGATTAATTGGATTAATTAAAAGTGCAGGGGCTGAATTGTAACTGCTCAATAGTTGAGCAACAGATAATTATAGTATATATATATAGGGTGAACGAAAATTAGGATATTTATATCCATAATTTTCGAATTATATATATATATATATATATATATATATATATATATATATATATATATATATATATATATATATATATATATATATATATATATATATATATATATATATATATATATATATATATATATATATATATATATATATATATATATATATATAAGGGTTTGAATTTAAAGATAAAAGGTTTATCCGGTTTGAATTCGAATAAGGCTTATCTGTAAGGCTTATCTGCTAAACCCTTGAGGCTATAAATAGGGAGCCCCAGTACCCTAAGAGCCATGAAATTTTAAGGGTTTTTCTCCCTCTCTCTGGTTTTTCTTGTTGCTAGCTTTGAGTGTGAACCATTAGAGGCACGACGCTTGTGGTGCTCGCTTCCAAAAGATCAACAAAGGTTAGTAATTTCTTTTGATTCTTTTTAGTAATTTTCGATTGGCCTTAGGTATTTAATTATATCTTCAAATAGTGAAAACATAGATCCAAATTAGATTGCATGAGAACTTAGGGTTTAAGTTTGTTGTTTTGCATAAAACCTATCATATATACCTGCTGACGATGGCTTCACTTTGCCATCCTTGATGTACTGTAGGTACTTAGGGCAGCTGCGTTTCTAGTGGCCCTTCTCATTGTAATAAAAACAGTCGGCCTCTTTGGGGTTCGAAAGATGAGGAGTGTCAGAACTGGGTTTAGCTCTCGGGCTATTACTGGATGACCCGACTTGAGCCTTGCCCTTCCAATTCTGGTTGGGAGGACCTTTCCTCTTTTTCCCTCTTCCCTGACCAATAGCCATGACAGGAGCGTTGGCGGAGGGTATACCTTTACCCTTTAATCCGTCCTCAGCGGTCTGTAGCACATTATGCAATTCAGCTAAAGTGGTCTGATTGTTGTTCAAAAGATAGGCCAAGATGAATTGATCATAACAACTCGGCAAGGAGTTAAGGACCATATCAATAGCCAACTCCTCGTCAAAATGCATGTTAAGCTTCTGAAGCCTTTCCACTTATCTCTGCATTCTTTGTATATGGGTGTAGACGGACTCTCCTTCCTTCAGTTTACAAGTCATGAGGGCTCTGACTACCTCATGCTTTTCCTGACGAGATCGCTTACGGAACTTTTCCATAAGGTCCTTTGCAATTCCAGTACCATTGTAGCAACCATGATGCAGGCCACTTTGGTCGCATCATCGTAATGTTTCTTGTATGAGGCATATTCCTCAGGAGTAGCTGTATCTGGATCAACTTCAATGAGCTCCTTTTCAAGGACGTTGAAAAGGAGTACTCTCTGTCCTCAAATCTCAGAGTCATCTTGATATTACGCATCCAGTCGTTGTAGTTTGTGCCATCCAATGTCACTTTAGAGCACAACGAGAGGATCGAAGAGAAGTAGTTGGAGTGGGGTGCGGGTTGGGGAGCAGAAGCATCAGCAGAGGAAGACATCTATAAAAGAAAGGTAGTCTTAATTAGATATAAATTAATATTCCTTAATATATTAACCCAAAATAATTATTAAGGCTAGGACCCAACTATATAATTCACAACTTAGAATAGGGATGTCGTAATCTCATTGTAAATTTTATAAAGGTAGGCGAATGACGATTCACCAATTCCACCACGGAAGATAATCATATTAAGTGAAATTCCTAGATCTTTGAGATTTATTAAACTGTTCAATAGCATATTTAATCTCGGACTATGCTCTTCCATTTGTGACTGGGATACCGAGGATCGCAAACAATATGTGAATAACCATGCAAATTAGCTTGGTAACATCAAGGCCGTTTATCATCTCGATTGATGTGCCGGTAAACCACACGCGTTCCATCAACAATGATAAATCTTGAGATACCCATCACAACTCTTTACTAGTCCCTATTAGTGTGTGGGTAAACCACACACGCTCCACTAACGACTAATAAAGTGTAATGTGCAATTTCATGGGTTAGCATATCTTTCATATTTTTCCTAAAGTAACTAGATTTGGGATTTTTATAAAAATGGTTATAGTACTTTGATTAATAGCATTATACTTTTAATGAAATTAAGTAGTCCTATCAAACCCGTTCTGGTAACGACCCTCCACTAATCAATGAAGCGGTGGGTGAGAGTGGACACCCATTCAACCGCCATTAGATCAGCTTCGTGAATGAGGCATACTAGCGATTTGACTGACCAATACTTATACATATAAATATTAACTTTTAATAATAATAATATATATAAGATGTAATTTAAAATTTTAAAATTACTTTGGTTTATCTATTTAAATTTTTCGAAATTAAGCTTTTAATTTAAATTTAAATTTAAACCTTAAATGATTTAATATTTATCTTTTAATTAACAGTTAATTAAATAAATTAAATCAGATAGGGATCAACAAATTAATTTAATCATATCCTTTAACCCATTAAAATCGAAAATCACATAAGGGTTTAAGGTTATCCATTTATTAATTAATCACAATTACCAAAAATAGAAAAACCTTCTAAAACCCTAGCAAAATCGAAAAACAGGGGGGGTAGGGTTTCGAAAACCCTAACCCTAAAAATCGAAATCAAGCCTTTTAGGGTTTAATTTCTATAAACCCTAAAATCAAGGTATAACAATTAAACCAATTCAAACAGAAAACAAACCAAATAGCTCTAATACCACTGATAGGTTTTAGGCAAAACAAATAAACTTAACCATTAAGTTCACATGCAACCTTATTGGATCTAAGTTTTCACTATTTGAACCTATAACTAATACTTAGAGGGATTTAGAAAATTACTAAAAAATTTAAAAGAAATTACTAACCTTTTCTTGAATCTTTTGGAAACTAGGACCATAAGTGTCGTGCATCAAATGGTTCACGCCCAAGCAAGCAACAATAAAAACCAGAGAGAGTAGAGAGAGTATGAGTGAATGGCGTAGAATAGGGTGGCCAGGAACCCCTATTTATAGGTTCCATGGGTTTATCAGATAAGCCATATGGATAAACCTTATTTGAATTCAGATAAGATAAACCTTTTATTATTCAATTCAAACTCCAATTTATCCATATATATATGGATTTCGAAAATCAAGGATTATCATATCCTTATTTTCGCCAACCATATAAGCTGCCATAATTATCACTACACAACTATTGAATAATTACAATTCAGCCCCCTGCACTTTTAATTAATCCAATTAATTCCAATCAATTCCTGATTAATTATTAATTAAATAATATTATTTCTAATTAATATATTATCATTATAATATATTAACAAATTATTTATATTGATTTATTAATCAGATAATAAATCAATCTCTCTCTCTCTAAATGTTATTTTGCCAAATTGCCAACTATGAGGGTAACCCAAAAGGACTTTGCTACTATCAATTAAATATATACTAATTATAGTCATGACTTAGACACCTAATCCAATAGAAACATGGTAAGGAAAGCTTTTAATAAAATAATTAAAGAAAAAGAGAGAACCTAGAATCCTGTGAGAATGCTAGGGTTGTTATAAGACCTAAATTTGCTTTTTTTACTACAATATACGTCCTCAAATTACCAGCATTTAAAATAAATATGTCCCATTGATTGTACCGATGTCAATCCCAAAATAATTAGTTACAACACACAAAAAAGAAATAACGCAAATAGAGTCTTACATAGCAAGAAACGTTTCATCATCAGACACAGTGAAGGCAGAAATCGGGTCTTTGACTACATACCTTGAATCCTGTGAGAATGTTAGGGCTGTTACAAACTCTAATCTTGAAAAATGGATGACTAAGATTTCAATAAGAAAAAATGTCACATATTTAAAGTTTCGGGGTTGGTTTTCTAAAAATTAAAACTACTGGATGGATAAGACAAATTAAAAAAGATAATACGATAATCTGGACGACTCCATCATTATTTGCGACACTTGTAATCATCTAGTTTGGTGAGTTTTTATTTCTCTCACTTTGTCTTTAGGTAATAACATTTTTTCTGTGTAAAACAAATTCCAAAAAAACAAAGTTGTTAAATTTTAATTCTCTACAAAACAACCACCATCATGAAAATTTGAAAAAAAAAATATTTTTTTATTTTTTATTTTAAAAAATAAAAAAAATAAAAAATCCAAAAAGTATGAAAATTTAAGGGATCATTCTAGATATTGTATTAGTAAGTTTGTAAAAATGAATTTTTTGAAAACAAGTGTTTGTTTTTTTATGTTTAAATAAAAAAAACTCATCAAATTAGCCAAAAATATTAAGAATCAAAATATGTTTTATGATTCAAACTATTATGAACCAAATCTTTTATGAATCAAAACTGATTATAATCCAAAAATATAATGAATCAAACTTATTATGATTCAAAATTTAAATTGATCCAAAAATATGTCATAATTTTAGATTATTCCAAGTTGCACAAATGTTATGAATCAAAATCTTATAATTCAAAATATTATGATCCGAAAAATAAAAAAATAATAATAAATGTTACGAGACGAAATATTATCTTTTTCGAAAAATGTGACGATCTTAAATTATATGATTTAAAATATTTATAAGACAAAAATGATGAGATTCAAAACTTAATATAAATCCACATATATTGTGATGAGCGTCATGTTTATCTACATTTCAATATAGACTTGCTGTCGGCGTTGAGCTTATAGGAACAAATCACAATCCCGAACCGTTTCCTGACTAGTATCGTACCAATTACTAATATCATATACTTGTATTTAGGACAGTGTATGGTTATTTATTTATACCAAATTAACTGTTTGGGAAGACCGGTATAGATAGCATTTAATTTACCGTATGTCTCGATTATGTACCAAATACCATAAGTTTCCTTCAATAAACCTTACTCTCTGTAACTTTATCTCCAATTTGAATTCAAATAAGAAAATAAATACCCCTAATACGTACACCATATATATCGTAATTCTCATACCATGCACGTAAAAAACCGTAAAACCTAGTTTCAATCGACAAGAAGTTGCATCTGAAAGTTCCTATTAACTTCGTTTAACAGAAACCATGGCTAGTTTGCAAGAATTTGATGTAGGTATTTGTTTAGCATAATCTTTCAAGTTTATGTTATTTTCATTTAAAAAATTGATTATTATTATTATTAATTTTCATTATTTATCGTATGATTATAAGAAACCAAAATACTAGTCATAAGAATACCATTAATTACAAAACATATAAAAAAATTAAATAAATGCAATTTAAAATTATCTTGTTATTAAATGGAGAGTATCACTTAGCATCAACAAAATAAAATAAGCCTTGCTAATTAAAAGTCAAAAAGAGTTGGAGGGGATGGTGGGCTTTATCCGGTATGGTTTTAGAACTTAGGTCATTAAATGGGCTGCTTACTTGTCCAATATTTCAATAATCCAATTAAGATAGTTGGGGGAGGGGTATTATTGAATTAATCACAAATCCTGGTATCGAGAATTTAATAGGAGAGACATTGTGTGATTTGCCGTCAAGAAGTAAATATGATTTTATATAAATTAATATTGTTTCTTTTTTTAGAAAAAGTAAAGATTTTATAAAAGCAAATTTTAAAAATCTATAAAGAAAAATGATGATCAAGGAAAAACATTTTCAATAAATTTCAGATTCTTTGTGAGGCAGTAGAAAAATGCTGAAAATGGTACAAATCCGATTTGGAGAATGAAAGTTCAAAAGATCGATGAAATTTTGTCTGAATATTCCACCGAGAAGAATCAGGGTCAACCATGTGAACGTCCACGGACATATATATGTGCATAGGCTAGCGTTATTATTGGTGTGACTTGTGAGCTTTAAAATCATTACATAGGAATACATTATGGAGCAAAATTACTAGAAAAATATCCCCTTACAAAATTATGCCAAGCATCACTCATGATATTTTGAGTGATTAGATCTTAATACGTTCTATTATAGCAAGTGGTGGATTTGTTCCGAGTGATTCACTAGCTCTTGCTAGAAGTGGGTGAGAGAAAATTTATCTATCTCTAACTAGGTTTTGATCAATCATCACGTTCGATATTGCATTCTACCTTAAAACTATTTATATTTTGCACTTGTGTTCGTAGTTGTGATTGAGGATATTGTGGCGTAACTATTTAATAGAATATTTGAATGACACTAAGGTGTTATGTAAAGCCCGTTTCCCAGGTATTAGTTTAAAAGTTTTAAAGGATTAAAATCTACGCGGCGTCTAGAAGGGTTTAAGTCGGCATGCGGAGCACAACAGTTAGCGACACTATCAGCTATGCTTAGCGACACAACGCGTCGAAATGCAAAACCCTAAATCTCATGCCTTGAGCCCTATTTAAAGACACTAACCTAACCTCCATGTCTGCCTCTCTTACCAACCTCTATTGCCCAGAGAAACCCTAGCCTCCATTGTAGATATTAGCATCATTTCTTGCCTTGGAAGGTTGCTTGAAGAGGAAGAAGGAATGTGGTAGTGCAAGGGAGCAAGCTCCATTCAAGATCCTACAATTTTTCCACGTCCTGGACCATTATAAGTGTTAAAGTTTCAAACTTGATGTGTTTTATGGCTAGATCTAGTAGTTAGGGTTATGTTATGGTATTTGTGGACCATTTTGCATGTGTTCTTGGAGTTAGGGAAACTCTAGGTCACGAAGTCGTTTTCTAGACCATTCCTAGAACCTTTGAACCAAGGAAGAGAGCATGCTTAAGCTCTCTTGAAGTCATGCAAGGTTTTTGGTGTTTTGAACCTCTTTTGACCTAAGTTTGGGTTAGACATGTATTAGACATGCATGTCCATAAAGCTTACATTTTTATCCATTAACAGCCATAAATCGATGGTTTTTGAAGAGCCTTAGCCCCTGACTTAACAAATTAAACACTTAACAAAGAAGTTGGAAAGTTCAGAGATAGTGTCGCCACTATCAAGGGTTAGCGTTGCTACCTCTGGAGGGAAACCGTTTCTGGATCGCGGCCCGTAGCGACGTAATGACCACTTGGATGCGATACGGCATGTGTGTGTTGACTTTGACCGCTGACTTTGACCAATTTGACCTCGAGTCAAACTCTGATGAGTTTAAGATATGGATTAAGGGGTTGACCTGTTATGGGTTTGGGTTACTAAGTTATACTTAATGATGATGTAGAAGGTTCGTACCGTTGAGTGTTTGTTAGACTCGATCGTGTGTGTATTTCGGCTCTACGATCAGGTGAGTCTCCTCACTATATTATGTGTGATGTTGCATGCGTACCTAGCTTGTAACCTATAGGGTTAGATTGTGTGCCTAAACTAGTATAGCCTTGCTTGTTGAATGTCTATTTGTATGATTCGTTATTATGCCTATGGATTGTTTGATGCTTGTTATGGATGGGACGGTGTCGTGACCCGTTAGGGTAGGACTGTGCCGAGTCCTGATATCATATGTCGAAAGAGTAAGACGGTGCCGAGTCCCATGATGGTAGGACTGTGTCGAGTCTTTTTATGTGGTATGAATGTGATGGAATGAAATGTGTGGTATTTTGGGTAACTAGCTAAGCTTTGTGCTTACTCTCTAAAGTTAAATGTTTTTCGTACTTCTTCAGATAAAATGGATGAGTGTGACGTGACTGTTTCACATCTCGCACCTCTGTTTTGACACTTCTACTAATTTATATTTTGTAATGGATGTGATATCATTGATTTTGGATATGTTGTTTTTCTAAACATTGAATGAATGGTTTATGGTATTTAAATGGGTTCTATGTTTATACTCTAATTTTAAAATGAAAAGTTGGGCCTTTAAATGTTGGATTAGGTGTCTAAGCCATGACTTATAATTTGTATTTATATTATTAATAGAAGCAAAGTCCATTTGGGTTGCCCTCATAGCTAGAGGTTTGGTAGAAATTCCAGGAGAGAGAAAGATTGATTTATTATATGATTAATAAATCAATAGAAATAAAATAAATAGTTTATTAATATATTATGGTGATAATATATTAATTAGAAATTATATTAATTAATTAGAAATTAATCCTAATTAATTTAGTGATTAATTTAATTAATTAAAGATGCAGTGGCTGTTTTGTAATTACTCAATAGTTGAGTGATATCTGGCCAGATTAATATTATAGGTGGCGAAATTAAGGAGGATTTATTCCTTAATTTCGAAACCCTAGAAAGGAGATAAAAGACTTGGTCCAAATGATAAAAGGCTTATCTTTAGGCTTATCTAGGGTTTTGACTGTCACCACCTGGAGGCTATAAATAGAGCTTCCTGGTACCCCCCAAAAACCTGCGCCAACTTTACCCTGTCTCTCTGGAATTTTCGTCCCCCCCCCCCCCTTCTAGCTCCCTAGGTGTGATCCCATTTGAGGCATGACACTTGTGCTGCTTGGCTTCAAGATTAAAAACTAAATGTTAGTTTTTATTATTTAATTCTTTAGAAATTTTCTGTTGGCCTTTAGGGATTTTATTATATGTTCAAAGATAGAAAACATAGATCCAATCTAGGTTGCATGTGAAGTTAGGATAAAAGTTTATTGATTGCATAAAACCTTTCAGAAAATTTATGACATTACAAGTTAATGGTAAATAGTGTTCATAAAATAGTTAAAGGACTAAATATGTACACATGACATAGTTTACTGTCCTATTAAGTCACTAACCGTAGGGATGAGCATCGGAAGGTACTCAACAATATTTGCATGAATTAAACCCTTCGGTTCCTGGAATATTGGAACCGCTCCCAAAACTGGTTACACCGATTTTTAAGATTTTGGAACCGCCAGAACTAGTTCCGAATCTGAGTTCCCGCTTTCTAATTTTTTAAACTCTTTGTTCTAAAAAAATTGATAAATTAACTATTAAAAATACAAAGTAATAGACAAAGAATAAAAATCAACAATTTCCAAATATAAATCGTAAAAATTAATGTTACAAAACGATTCATTAGTAAAAAAAATTACACCTTTGTAAGAAATGACAAAGAAAGATAGGATGGAGGCATGCAATCATATAGAGGTTTTTTAGAATGTTTAAATTATTTATAAAAATGCTAGCAATATGCTAGAGGAAACACAAAGTCAAATTACAAAGGGATCGCCATAATTGGATTTTGTGACCAAATATTTTATCGAATTTCAGTTTTTCTGATCTATGCACGAACCAATTAAAAGAAAATGAAATTATACTATCAAAAAGAAATCATTTCTATAGTTTTTCGACCTAAACACCACATCATTAAGGAAACACCATAACTCCTAAAAGGTTTTCAAGACAATCGCATCCAAAGTTGTCTGTTTCAAATAGGATAAAGGCAAAGCATCCAACCAAATCCAAATCTTAGTAACATGATTCACAGAAGGAATCGATATATCCCACCATCGGCTATCTAAATCTCAGTAACATTATTCACAGAAGGAATCGATATATCCCACCACCGACCAATATGTGTCCAGATCTTAGAAGCCATCCCACATGTAAGAAACAAACAATTTACCCCCCCCCCCCCCCCCCCCCCCCCTCCCACGCGTGATTAACACAAATCAAATATAAAATAAGCTCATATTTATACCTCTGTCTACCATAGTCGTTCTAGTAGGCAATCGATATAAAAGAACTCTCCATGATAGGATGTTAATTTTCCTAGGAACATAAATATTCCATCGTGTATGTTGAGAACTAGATTGAAGTGACATATAGTCAATGAACATTCTGGTGGAAATAACCGTGAACTTGTGTACATTATCCAACTCACATATCCATTTATCAAGAGTTTCTGAAAGTTCCATTGACGGAAGGTGCTGGGTATAGCAATGACTTGAACCTCTTTGGCTCCCCTAATAATTCGACGTGAACTCCACCTCCAACCAAGCATGTCCTAACAATAACTTATACAATAGACTTTATCACTATCCAATAGGTACAGTCTAGGAAAACGCTTTTAACGAATATTGACCAATCCAAATGTCTTCTAAAGTAAAGTATTATTCACCACGTTACCAATACATTTCTTCAAAATCGAATGAAAATGATACATTTTTCATGAAGTTGATTGATTAAACCAATAATTCTTGCGATCGTACCATTCAACTTCTAAGCACCACCCAATCCATGAATAGATTTTATAATCTTTACCTATAAAGAATTGCTTTCATTTACAAACCACCACCACTTTTGTAGCAAAGCAGCATTGAATATGAAATGACTCCTGATTTCAAGTGTGCCTTTTTATTAGACGCCTTGATTGTGTCCCACTTAACCGAGTTAGTTTTCTTCTCATGATATTCACATACCAAAAAATAGAGATCTCGTCGATTCCAAAATCTGAAGCACATTAAATGGGACTTTGAAAGTTGACATAAAACCACCAAAACTTCCCCACATAGATTTCACTAACATAGACCGACCACCAATCAAAAGCATTTTTACCTTCCACTTTATTTGATTGTTATTGGACCTATCAGCCACCACCTGCTAAGCATCCACTCCTGTCATTTTAGAACCCACAAGAATACCCAAATCTGAGAAAGGAAACTGTTGGAGGACGGATCGAAGCTCAAACAATATCAAAACAAGTATAGATGTTGAAAAATGTAAATAACAACAATAACAATTTAATAAAATGTAAGAACATGTATAGAGAGAACTGATAGGACTTTTATATGTATATTAATTAGCCTTAACATATTTCCACATAGAAGTGGTTTGTAAGATTTATTTACGTATATATTTATCACCATAATTAAACCATAACTTAACCACCAATTCTATAGTTCTAGCAGATACTTGGCGAGTAACGGCTCCAAGAGAATGATAACCGGAACCAGAATCGTTTCCAATATATAGGTTCCAAACTGTATGAACTAGAATAATACGACTCACCAATTTGGTTAAGTTTATTGGCATCGTCGGTAGTTAAATAATTAGTACTTATACTTTAACATTTACTTAGGGTCTTCTTCATTTAAATCTTCAGTTATATTCTATTTAATTTTAAATTAGGTTTATCTGTTAAATTAGGTTGCTGGAAAAACTATTTATATTACTTTTGTCATCGTTTATGATTATGGAATAAGAAATTTTAGGTCTTATACTTTTGGAGACCCCTATTTCTCAAATTACAGGAACCGTTTTTGGGTGTTCTTTACATTCCTTTTCTAGTTCATATCAAATTGGTATTATCGCAATTCGATTTTGTGCCAATTATTAATGTTCATCAAAATTATAGTTCATGAATCTACAGTTCGCGAGATTACTCTTCATGACAAGATGGTCAAGAAAAATATTGAAAGTTTAGAAGCCAAATTTACCATGCAAGTAACAAAGTGAGGATGAGGAAAATCAAAAGGATAGCGCCCAAAAGATCAAGACATTATATATGTCATTAGTGATTTATCCGTTAAAGCGGGTAGTCTAGTTAGTAAGGAAGATCGCAAGGAGACTGAGACCGAAGATCCTACCAATGAAGATTTTGGTTTTATACTAAAGCCTCATGGTAAATGATGCAGGAGGAAAGAAAAGACAAGAATATGGGAATGTAAGCATATGATCGATTAAGACAGGACAGAAGAAGGGAACCGATTTAAGTGGGATAGAGTATAGGAAACTGAAGATGCTGATATTTCAAGATAAGGATGCATATGGATAAATTTATCATATCGAATTTTTTTTTAAGAAATTCAAGGCATCAGGGAGGTTTAATAGTTCCAAGAAGTAGCTTTATGTCTAGAAGGGCCGACATTGTCATGGTATCAGTGGAGCGAAGGCAGGTCCCCATTTCTCACCCTTCATTAACCCTATAATCAATAAAGTCATCCGCTTCAACTTTAAAACATGATCTTTTGTAGTGGAAAGAATAACACCAACAACGATGATACAATCTAAAAGCAAATCGTATGGTAGGTTACAAAGAATGTGACATCTCATTATACCTTTATAGAACCCATCACATGCTAAACCACTTGAGCCTTTTCCACTTCATCCTCGAATTGGACAGAAGCAAGTGCATACACATCACAATATAGTTTAGTCGTGAAATATCACTATCATCTAACAAAAGTTATTGACATGTCATTCAATATAGTTAGCCGTGAAAGCACATCACAAACATTTTGCATGTTATAGACATGAACGTGCTACAATAAACATTACATATGGTTAGACATGAAGTTGAAGTTGCTATACTTGTGAAATCAACACCCTCAAAAGGTTGTCTTTGACTTTGGACGAGTCATGAACTTTTTTATGAAAATAAAATCAAATGTTAATCGTCTTTTACTTTAAAAAAAAAAAAATCGTAGAATTACGTCAGTTACTATTCAAGCAAACGTTTAGATCATTCAAATTACAAAATAAACAATTTTTACTTATCTTAATCTAAGTTCTTTCTTTAAATTAAAATGCTAAGTACTTAGCTTATATTTAAAATTTAAAAAAAAAAAAAAGGATAATAGAAGCACAAAACAGAGTATTGTGCTTGATTAAACAGGAGCTGAAAACAGAGCCTCCCAAATCTCAGTGAAAACCTCAAAGATCACCCTGTGATGCTCTTCCGAATTCAATGAAATAAAGCATTCTAACAAATCTTCAAGATCTTCTGCTTCAAAAATCTGTTTTTCCACAATCATTTCCACCATCGATATCCTGAAATCTTCATGTGGATTGCTCGATTTCTTTACCACTGCAAAACTATCAATCACCAACTTCCCACTCGTCTCCAATGGCGTCTCGTAGGAATCCTTTTCATTCTTACACCCGCAGCCACCGCCGTCACCGCTGGTTCTCTTTGATTTCTTCTGGGACTTCCGTTGTTCTCTGTATTTACGAAACGATCCCGATGAGTCAGAGGAGAGCGAACGGGACGAAAACAGAACGGTTTCATCGTCACTTTCGACTTCTTCATCACTGCTACGCCAATCGTAGTAGTAATTATCAGTGGCTGATGAGAAATCTTCCATCTTTTTAGGTTTCCTATAATGGGGTTTCTTTTTCACAGGTCTCCGGCAGTCTGCAACCGCCGTAATTGAGGCGTCTTTTACGGAGATTTTAGGGCGGGAGAGAGGGGTTTTTGTTTCATCGTCGACATGCCATTTGGTTTTACAGAAGGATTTAGGATTAGGCGAGAAAAGTTCAATGAGTTGCCGGTGATGGCTGTTTTCCGGGAAGAAAAAAGGTTGATCGGATACGTCGGAGGTTTGCTTCGACCTGCATGATTGGAACATTTTAGAGATTTTTAGCTTCAAGCGATTCTCCATTGATAGAGGGTAAGAGTGAGTGTGAGAGATGATGAATGAAAGATGATGAACTACATATATTCAAATACAAAAGGGAAAAACGATGTTGTTGAGTTTTTCTTTGATGGCTTGTGACAAAAGATAACGAGAAATAAACCTATTTTGCTCTTATTAATATAGGCGAGTATATTTTATTTTTTAATCATAAAAACATCTATGATCATTGTTTTTCTAATTCTTTTTTATGGAATCAGAGTTTTTTAAGTGAATTTTTTTATAAAGTAAAATTTATTTCTAAATTAATTAAATAAAAATGATTTTTTTAATTCAAAATTTAGTTAAGTTAGAATAATTATAGAGTAAATTACAGTTTTGGTCCCTGTGGTTTGTGGCATTTTTTGTATTGTTCTCTGAACTCGAAATCTCACGTTCTTGCCCCTATGGTTAGCTTTAACTTTCACTGTTGGTCTCTCCATCCATTAAAGTTAACATTTGCTGTTAACTGTGGGACAAAATGACTATTTTGCCCTTTATTTATTGTTTAATTTATTTATTGAAAAAGAAAAAAAAGGAGATGATGAGTTCGACCACATGCTCGCCGGGATCTTGAAGGAAAATGACGTCAGCCGCGAAGGAATCAACTTCGATAAAAGAGCACGCACTGCTCTGACATTAATCTTGATGGTATGCTCAAAGCCCCAACCACAATCCGTTTCACCATGCTAATGATTCCTCCGGTGACCATAATCTTGATGAACGTGGCGGCGATAGCAGTGGATGTGTGTGTCAGATCTTTTAATAAAATTTGAAAAAGAAAAAAAAAAATTAAAAGCAGGTGTAGAATGGTCATTTAACACAAATTTAACAGAATAATATAGACGGTAATGCCAAGGAGGACCAAACATGTTAGTAAATGGAAACCACATTAGCAAGAATGTGAGATTTCGAGTTCAGGGACTAATACGAAAAATCAGCCAAACCACAGGGACCAAAACTGTAATTTACTGATAATTATATTAAATTAAAAAAATGATATTTATTATTTGCAATGATATAAGATTAAAGACAACAAAAGTGTTATACAACTTTTAGATGATCATATTGGGTAAATGTGCAACTTTTTTATGAGGCTTATGAAAAGAATAAAATATAACATGAAACATTTAATGGTGGAAGACAAAGGTTAATTGTCATCTTTTCCATGTTTTATTCTAGTGCAATTAATATATTATTTCTCTTGCAAAAAATTAAATATATTAAAAGATTCAAATATTCAAATCCAAATAAGTACACAATGGAAAATTTATTAAATATCACTCCCCTGAAAGAATTCAACCCTATAATGATTAAAAAAACTACAATTTGAAAGTGGAACATACTTTTTCATCAAATGCTCCATACATAAGTCAGATGAAAGTCTTACACACTATTTACCAACAAACCACATGTCATAATATCAATTGACCGAAACAAGATTCTTGTTCTCTTCTTCTCTCAAACACAGAAACAAAAAATAAAAAATCATTTGTTAAATTCAGTCAATTTTATTATTACTTTTTATATTATGTTTCATTAGATTAAAATAACATAATAGTGCTAGTCGATCAGAATTCTCTTTTCGGTGATGATAAATTCTCTCTAGTTAAAGTAAATAGTAATGGTGTCTACTCATACAACTCATAGATCGAACTCTTTTTTATATCACAGTTGAATTTTTAATGTCTAGTTAAATCATTGTCATGATCGACTCCTTTTATATAACAGTTGAATGTTACAATGTCTAGTTAAATCATTGTCGTGATGCAATCTCTAGGCATCACTATCTCAAAATTTCTATCTTGAATCAAGAAAAATAGCATCTTTCATGTGTTAGAAGCTTCCACCAAGAAAAAAACACATCAAAAAACCCTACCAAAGGGCTACAAGACAATTTTGTTGAAAATGGGTTGGCTTTCCAATTTCAAATGCACTTAAATCCAAACACAAAACAACACAAACATACCCATTTGACATTGATTTCTTAACACCCCACGCACCCAATCCCATGTACATTTCCTTATTGGGATTCAGATATTAATTTTTGAAATCATTAATTGTATTTGATTTGTTATCAACAAGTGTATTAAGTGTTATTCGATTTGAAAAAGTAAACTCAAATTAAAGACTTAATAAAGAAAAATATTGTCTTAACATAATCTAAGAAACGTATTTGTGTATCTTGAAAGATAAGTTTATATAAAACGAAATATTCTACAAAATTAATGTTTACTTATATCACAAGTTATTAATCAAATATATGAAGTTATGAAGCAATTATATATACAGATCGATTTACTATAAATTGATTTCTTATCTAACTAAATGTATATTCATATGCAATTAGATATTAATTGTAAAATGTATTTTATAAAAATGAAAAGTAACTAAAAGCATTTTTAATAAACAATCTTGTTTTCTCAACGAATAGTGTACTTGAAGCTTTGCACTAGAAAACAACCACATTCTATGGGCCAAGGACTTTTCATGACAATTATCAACCACCTTTTTGGTTTCCTTTTCCTATGCAAATCTATATAGATAGAACTATTTTTTTAATACTTCTTCTAATAAATTGCATATAAAATTTAATTTTCTTTTGACATTTAACAATTAACATCGTGAAACTTAAACTCTTGATGTTAACTTATCTTAATTGATCTAGAAATGAAAATACAAACAAATATTATGTTTGGTATATAGAATTAAAATGAGAACGGAATGCAGTACTATTATATAGTTAGTAATCTATTTGGTTGTTACTCTAAAATGAAATGAACTATATCATATAAAATATGACTTTTCAAAAAAAAGTCCATAAATTTGATATTATTTACAAGTTATAGTCCTTATTAATATACTAGTGATGTTGGCTTCTATGTCATTTAGGGATGAACATATGTACCGGAAAAATCGAACCGAACTAAAAACCGACCGAAACCGAACCGAATCGGGATCGAATATACAGATTCGGTTCGCTTTTCGGTTTTTAAAAAATGCTAATTCGGTTTCGGTACAATTCAGTTTCGGTCCGGTTCGGTTCGGTCCCCGAACCATGCTTACCCCTAACACTAATATTCTTGATTATGAAAATTGAACCGAACCAAAAACCAACATAACCGAACCAAATATACATATTCGGTTCGGTCTTCGGTTTTTTAAAAATCTTAATTCGGTTTTGGTTCGGTTTTCGGACCATGTTTATCCTGTCATTATCGAATTGTATTTAAATATATTACAAATACTCAAATAATTTTCGTAAATCATATAAAAAACTCAAATTTAGTAATTTTATGATAATTAAAACAATATTGAATGCACCGTACTTTACCCAATAAAAAGTACATCATGTGTCCCCTATTATTTGTTCTTGATTTATGTTAACAATTTATTTTGTATATAATAAAACTTACAAAATTAGATAGAGTTTTTACCAAATATTAATCTTTTCATACGAATAAAAACAAAAAGTTTGAGTGAGATAGTGCAATGTCATTGAGATATTTGTTGTGTTGCATAATGTCAAAGCTGTCACAAGTCAAAAAAATGGGGTTTTAAAAGTAAAAAACAAAAATGGGAGGACTGAAATTGTCTATATAGTATCTTGATTAGTAAAGTGAAAGGATAGGGACCAGTTGTTGTACTATAACTTCCCAATTGTGGCCTCCTTCACATGTTTGTCCTGCAAACAAGGACACACCATATCTCTGTTAACTGCATCTTCACGGTTTATTAGATCAAAATTCAGATTTGATAGTTCAAATTTCAATTTTGACAAAAAAAAAAATTTATGATTTTAGTTATTGTACACTGGCTTCCCTAAAAAATGATCATTCATGTGAAATACAAAGTTATACATACGTTTCTTTACGTGAAGTATAAATTGTTATACAAACATTATTCTATATTTATGAATTAAAACCGTTTTGGATTCTAATGTACTTTTATAAAAAGCACCAAGAATCATATTAAAGAAAACTAAAGAGTTTTTGTATAGGGTAATCTTAAAAAAAAACCCCTCAATGTGTGTAGGTAAGTGTGTTGTATGGGTTGACTCACACACACATGTCACATCACATAGGGTTTTTTTACCAATACCCGTATGTATATCCTCTGGCTTGAATTTTTTGTTCATTTCTTTAATATTCATGAAAACTATAAATATCATGTCTGTCATAAAATGATGCTTTAAGGAAAGTTGTTACATGGCAATCTTTTTATAAAATTGTGGTAAAGGGAGCAGTTCATATATATCGTGATTCCTATTAGTAGTATTATGGCTAATGCGTTAAGGGTAGTACCATCTAGTACCAACCAAAATGGGAGTCAATCATGAAGAAAGATAAAGGAAGATCTTGAATCCATCAAGTCTCCTTTGACATTTTCCACTTTTTAGTTTTTAACCATCCTACTATCCAAAACACTATTTTCTTGTACATAAATAAATATAGTAATTTAACTTAGAGAAAATTGCAAAATTGGTCCTTGTGGTATGCCAAAATGGCCACGTTTGGTCCAAAATGGGTTTTACTAGCACCTAAGGTCCAAAAGTGTTGTATTTGTTGCGACTTTGGTCCAAATTTAAAAAAAAATACTTAGAAAGACGGATTTGCCCTTATTATTTTATTTTTCTTTTTCTTTTAATTTCTTTTATGATTTTATGGTTTAAAAAAACAAAAAAAAGAATAAAACTCCCCTCTGTTTCTCTCTCCGCTCTCTCTATGCTCTCATTTCTCCTCGTCTCTCTATCTCATTTCTATGATGCAAAATCGATGTTCAACCTGCAAAATCGATGGGTTTTCAGCATGACACGAGTGGAGACATACAAGTTCTAGGGTTTCTGCATCGACATGAAGGGTTTTCAGGTCGACAAGCTAGGGTTTTTTCAACAGAAAACGATATTCAACCTGCTCCAGATATTCCGTCAAGCCAAACCGACGACCACATCGATTTGCCCCATAGAATCCATCAATTGAATGTCGCATCTGCCAGGAGATACACCATCGCCGCTGATTTCTGAAGTTATACAACCGAATACGGTTGTAAATGTTCCAAATCGGTGATGATGATATGAATTTTCCAGATCTGGATTGAGCTAATCTCCTCCCCAAACATGTCTACATCATATTGAAAGCAGAATGGGGACATTGGAGCTTCTAAAGAGAATAAGAATTTTGGGTGGTGTAGAATCAAACCTCGAACTTCGGTTTCAGGTTCCTCTTCGATTTTGTTTTGTTGCAGGCATTGTAAAAAATATACGAGAACAGAAATGGAGATGATGAAGTGTAAAATCTTTATGTCTTGCTTTACGTTATTCTTGAATCGACCACAAAGAGAAATCAGAGGAACAAAAGGTGATGGCGATGGGTGAAAGAGAGGGGGGAACCAATTACCCACCGTCAAGCGACTTGTATGGATGCGTAGACTTGTAATGAGGTGACGACGATTGAAGGAGGAAGGTCGACGAGGATAGAGAGGCGCCTGTAGCGATTCCGATTTTCGACTGGACGGAGCTTGGGGGCGGGAAGAGTCGGAGATATCGTCTGGTTCTTTATGAGAGATTGAAAGAGATAGAGCGAGATGAGAGATGAGAGATGAGAGAGGAGAGAGGAGAGCAGGATAGGGGACGGGTACAAGGGAGGGTTATTTTCTTTCTTTTTTTTTTAAATTAAAAAACCATAAGATAAATTAAAAGAAATGGAAAAAGAAAAAAGTAAGGGTAAAATAGTGTTTCTAAGTATTTTTTTTTTTTAAATTTGGACCAAAGTCGCAACAAATACAATATTTTGGACCTTAAGTGCTAGTAAAACCCATTTTGGACTAAACCATGCCATTTTGGCAAACCACAGGGACCAATTTTGCAATTTTCTCTTTAACTTATATATATATATATATATATATATATATATATATATATATATATATATATATATATATATATATATATATATATATATATATATATATATATATATATATATATATATATATATATATATATATAAGGATATGTTCAATATAAAACCAAATTATATTACCTAACCATAGAACTACGATCTTAACCGATTGATTAGATTCCTTCAATAAAGGTATGATGGTAAAATGAAAATACTAGAAACATGAAGAACGTCCAATAAATACGTCAAATAAATTAACAAATGTTCATTAATGAACATATGTTCATGAATGAACATATATTCATCAATGAACAAACATTCTTCTCCTTCTCTGTAAATAAACATACGTTCATAAATAAACATATGTTCATCAATGAACATACATTCATCTCCTTCTCTGTATATTCATACTCTGTAATTGAACAAATGTTCATCAATGAACAAAAATGGATGCGTAAAAAGCTCATTCATACTTTGTAATTAAACATATGTTCATAAATGAACAAATGTTCATCAATGAACAAAAATGGATGCGTAAAAAACCCATTCATACTCTGTAATTGAACATATGTTCATTAATGAACAAATGTTCATCAATAAACAAATGTTCATCAATGAACAAAAATGGATGCGTAAAAAACCCAGTATGCCCTTTATTTGATATGATTCCCTTTAAACGGGTATACTTTTTTATGGTGTACCATTTTTAATCTAATCCACTGAAATAATTATCTAACGGTTATAAGAGTGGTTCTATGATTAGACAATATAATTTGGTTCTATAAAGAACCTATCCCTATATATATATATATATATATATATATATATATATATATATATATATATATATATATATATATATATATATATATATATATATATATATTATATATATATATATATATATATATATATATATATATATATATATATATATATATATATATATATATATATATATCAGGGTCGGTCCGTTGATTTTAGAGACCCTGTGCAAAGACTATGCAAAGACTAGAAAATGGGCCCAAAAATAAATTTTTTTACTAACAATTCAATAATCATTGAACATGTTCAATACTTAGACCAAAAACACAACCTTAGACAAACCATAGAGATTAATGATGTAATTTACTCTAATTATTATTGTAGCACGATAATTAATGTTGAGAAGCCTTTTAAACTAATAATGTATAGCATTAAAATAGAACCGAAAACACATTTTTACGTGCATTTAACTTTCAATGAGAAGTTTTGTAAAATAAAATAAGTTATGGATTGTTGGTGTGGCACAACATGGTATATATATGGTTTTAAAAGATTTGTTAATAATATATACCGTTAGAAAAAAAGTTGCTTGAAATTACATTATTTAAATGAGCTTGGTATATATTATTGAAAAACTATAAAAAGTTGCTTGAAATTACATTATTTAAATGAGCTTGGTATATATTATTGAAAAACTATAACGATGGAAAAACCTTGCTTGCTTGGAAAGAAAGTTGAATATTACGGGTTTTCTATATATTAAATGAGCTGAATGGAAAGAGTTGAGTAAGAAGAAAGGCGCTAAAAAAATAAAAGCAGCTTGCGAGATTCGAACCTTGGCCAAATGCATACACGTATAGCGCCTTTACCAACTGAATCAAAGTAGCTCTTGTACCAAATTACGAAAACTTAGTAAATATACACTAATATAGTAAACATATAAAATTTTAGGCCCCCTACTCAACACGGGCCCTGTACGGTCGCACACCTTGCACTTGCTTAGGGCCGGCCCTGATATATATATATATATATATATATATATATATATATATATATATATATATATATATATATATATATATATATATATATATATATATATATATATTTCAAATTTTATTCAGTAATATGATATAATGTGATAATGAAAACCTGTAATGACCGTCCCTCGTAAAAATTGGTACATTATAAGTCTTGTAAAAATTGTGTCAATATTAAATTTTAGAACAACCTTTTTAGGACTTATCTTGGAATTTTAAGGCTATACGGAGTGGGGGTGGAATCGTTGGCGGCATCCGACCTGGCGGGTGTTGCCGGCGGCAAACACCGACCCGTGACCGCGGCAAGCTTCAGCGGCAAGGACCCAGCGGCAAGCTGTTGCCGCTTTCTCTCTCCTCTTCTTCCTCTCTTCTCTTCTTCTTCTTCTCCACTCTTGTTGCCGGCAACCACTCCCCCCTAATTTCTCCTTTCTTCTCTCCTTCAAAAACCCACCATCCAGTCAATGTGGAGTGGATGCCACCGGCACCACTCCGCACATCCTAAGAGATGTTTTCAAGAAGATAGCATAGATTGTCCTTGGAGCATGTAAAAGTGTTTGTTAATAAAAATTGTCACGCTCTATGTATTGAAGATTTGAAGTCACAAGTTATGTTGATCATGAAGAAATAACAACATCAAACTTATCATAAAATTAGATAATCCTTTGTAAGTCCAAACCGAAACAAATTCTATGCATTGAATATTTGAAGTTGCACGCTTTGATGTACAAAATAAGCAATGTCAATGCATGAAAGAAGACATATAATGAAGAAACAAGAATGATTATTAGTTTATTGTATGAAATAAACTGACTCTCCTTCTTAATCAATATGGATCAGTTTTAAGACAAAAATTTAGACAAAAACTTACCAACCCTGATTCATGGCAACGTTGGTTTATGATCAAGCATTAGATGCATCACGTCTTTTTGTATGATCTATTGCGGACAAAGAACATGGTGAACAGTAAAAACCTGTAAAAGAGTTGACTATTTCAATCATAACAGACATACATTTCCTAAAAAAAAAAAAAAAAACAATTTTAATAACCATAGAAGTTTTTTTTTGTTAAAAATGAATGGCTTGCATGCTATTTTCCTCCACGTCGGTAATCTCTAGACAGTATAAATCCCCAGCATGCACGTACGTTCATGCAATGATCTTCAGAACATACTTTACATATTGTATGTTTATTTTCATAGTACAATATAAAGAAAGCATACATTTTTCTATGTGATGATTTTATTTCTTAAGTCAGATAAAGTTAATCATCTCGTATATTTAGTGGTTAATAAAAATAATGTTTAGTTTCCGCATCTTCTAATTACTACTACAAAATGCGTTATAGGACTCGCCAAATAGGACCCGGTTTTTAGAGAAACCGGGATATATTATAATAAAACCGGGATTTATAAGGGGTAAAGCTATATGACTCGGTTTAATGTGAGAAAACGGGTTATATCTTATATTTAAAGTAGCCCGGTCTTGGTAGAATAACCGGGGCTTTTAACTGTAAATGTATGTGACCCGGTCTCCAAGCAAACAACTGAGTTCTATCAGTAATTGGGGCAAATATAAATGTGGCTTTTGGCACACCGACTGAATTTTGAATCCATACCAAAATTTCAAACCCCCGCCAGTCGATGCGCGCTTTATTTCCTAAAATTTTGAACGGCAAAAAGAAATCCAAGTCAAAAAGTGTAGATCCCGCCTTCCTCTTCCTCGTCTGCTAAGTTTGTTCTTGTGTGTGATTCTTGGCTCTGAACTATGTTATTCTTATCGCTACACTAGTGCGCATCTAGGGCTCTAAATAGGTGCGATTCTCGACTCTAACATGTACGTTAAACGTTTTATGTTCTTCCTTGTGTTTTCTATTTTCCTCTCTACCGTGCGATTCTAGGGCTCATAATAAATGGAGAAGAAAAGACTTCTGGTTGTTGGCTTGTTGCTTACAAGTAACAATTTGCTAATTTAGTCTTCAACTTTTCTGTAATTTACATGTTACCGACAAATGACTCATAAAGTAGTTTATTATCTTTTCTCAGGAAATACTCAAAATTTAGAAAACGAAGCTTAGGGTTGACAGGTGGCAAGATCGAATTGTAGTAATCAGAGCTTCGGGAAGCATCTGCTGCATAGTAAGGTTATTTTTTTTATCCTAGTTCAAGAATTGTTGCTGAATTTATCTCATTTTAGGTTCATGTGTATGGACTTGTCTTATTTTCTTTTTCAGATTCGAATTGATCGCCCTAATAGTGATGTTATTGCTTTTGACTTGTAAGTGCTTCTCTATAACAAAACTGTTAATTCTGAAAAAAACATATATTTCCTTTTGTGTTCACAATTGATATGGATTTATTTTGCATGTTTGAAATTTGAGGTTCAAAATTGATGTGGATTTATTTTGCAAGTTTAACATCAGCATTGAGTTTTTTTAGTAAATGCTTTAGAGTTGATATATTTATAGCTCCGATGTTAAGAATGTTAGGATCGAGACACTTAGCATACAGACGCGGAACTCACACACTCAACTCACAAATTAAGAACACAAGAATATGCATATCGAGATATGAAATTAAGAACTAATATGTTTGACTTTAATGTGGTACAGGGATATATGTGGTCCGATTGCATTTTCATTAATGGATGTTGTCATAACATGGAGTCTAAACACATACATGATGTTAACAAGACATGTAAAGGGAACTATTACAATCCAGACAACAAAGATAGGTGACATCTGTTTTATGGGGTTTTTTGGGTACTTTGCTCGGTAGCCAGTCAATTACTTCTTCTTTTTTCATTTTGTAGAAAATGTTACCATTTGTTAGATTCTTTAGTTACTGAATATTTTTATTTTATTTTTGTAGGATGATTCGGTGGCAACTAGATGGCTAAACGATAAAGCAGGTTGAGAAGCAATTCATGTTGACCTGGTATGATATAATAGGTTTCTATCTATACTAATATTATGTCGATTGAGTTTACAAAGAAGTTAGCAGATACTTCAAATTATTTCTTCAAATTATTTTGGCAGGTAAGTGGGTGATATGTACTGATAGGATCAACCTTACGTCTCTTGGTTTGGTTCAAGTCCTAGATATAGGTTTACTTATTTATGTTTCCGATTACATATAAAATTTCAAAAGTTTTGAATTAAGTTGAAGGACTTCAAACTCAAATATAAAATTTTCTAGTGTGATTTGAACTATTAATCATGGAACGTCTTCTAATTTTGATTTTGTTGTTGTAGGTGTTGGAGTTAGCTAGGATTGCCATCGGGGACATGTAAAACAGAGTAATTCCAAGGCATGATCTGTTGGCCATTAGATGTGATGAAGAGCTTGAGAACTTATTGTTTATGCAATATATATATATATATATATATATATATATATATATATATATATATATATATATATATATATATATATATATATATATATATATATATATATATATATATATATATATATATATATATATATATATATATATATATCATATGATATGTTAGTATGTTGATATTGGTCGAGATTAACAGTTTAAACAACTTATTTTTTCACTGTAATATAGACCTCTTCTATTTGTTGCAACAATTTACAGATTGAGTTTTACAGTCTCAATATAATCAATTTTGTTGTACTTTAATAATTTGATTCTTGGACATGAAGGATTCCATATTTTATAGATTTCTCAATTAAAAAATGACTTACATGAATAGTAAGTAACAATGTTGTGGGATGGTTAATTGATTGTCATAAAATATTGATGGGTTATTTGAATTCTATTTTACTCATAGGACCCGGCTACATACCAAGGAACCGGGTTTTATAATGTTCATATATGTACCGGTTTTTAATCAAAACCGGGTTCTATTTAGAGTAGAAGGCCCCGGTTGAAAAACCGGGTTATATTTCGTTTTTCAAATATGACTCGCTGGCCATAAAACCCGGTTGAAAACCGGGTTATTTAAGTGATTTAACCGGGTCCTATAACACGTTTTGGCCAAAATGTGGTCTTAGACAACTTCAATCATCATTATTCAAAGAATGCAAAAAGTCTAAAGTTGGAGTTCATACAGCCTCTCCTGGCATGGTTCTAACCGACTTACTCTTGAGGTATGAGCTGTCATTTTCTCAAATATCTTTTAAACAACACTTTATCCATATAGCACTTAATAGATCTTTCTTTTTTGGGGTACAGTGGATCAAGTATACAAAACAAGCAAATGTTCAACATAATCTGTGAACTTCCCGAAACGGTTGCAAGAACTTTGGTCCCACGTATGCGGGTTGTTAAAGGAAGTGGTAAAGCCATAAATTACTTAACCCCACCAAGAATCTTGCTTGCTTTGGTTACCGCGTGGTTAAGAAGAAAAAGATGGTTCGATGATGAGGTAAACAAAAAAAAATCTTAAACTACCATCAAAATTTTCTAACAAACCCCTTAACTGGCCCACACTGTCCCATCCCATGTAATATTTAAATCAGGTACACATTGGCCCACTAGGTGGCTGACATAACAGCGCAGTGTTCACAACTTTATTAGTCATAAAGTTTGAAACTTTATACAATTTTTTGTTATTTACTCACATGGGTATGGAAGGAAATTACTTAAATACCCTTGTAATATTAAATCAGGTACACACTGACCCACTAGGTGGCTGACATAACAACCCAATGTTCACAACTTGATTAGTCATAAAGTTTGAAACTTTATACAATTTTGTGTTATTTACTCACATGGGTATGGAACGGAATTACTTAAATACCCTTGTAATATTTAAATCAGGTACACACTGACCCATTAGGTAGCTAACATAAGACCCCAGTGTTCACAACTTTATTAGTCATAAAGTTTGGAACTTTATACAATTTTGTGTTATTTACTCACATGGGTATGGAACGGAATTACTTAAATACCCTTGTAATATTTAAATCAGGTACACACTGACCCACTAGGTAGTTAACATAAGACCCCAGTGCTCACAACTTGATTAGTCATAAAGTTTGAAACTTTATACAATTTTGTGTTATTTACTCACATGGGTATGGAACGGAATTACTTAAATACCCTTGGAATTACTTAAATACCCTTGTAATATTTAAATCAGGTACACACTGACCCACTAGGTAGCTAACATAAGACCCCAGTGCTCACAACTTTATTAGTCATAAAGTTTGAAACTTTATACAATTTTGTGTTATTTACTCACATGGGTATGGAACGGAATTACTTAAATACCCTTGTAATATTTAAATCAGGTACACACTGACCCACTAGGTAGCTAACATAAGACCCCAGTGCTCACAACTTTATTAGTCATAAAGTTTTAAACTTTATACAATTTTGTGTTATTTACTCACATGGGTATGGAACGGAATTACTTAAATACCCTTGTAATATTTAAATCAGGTACACACTGACCCACTAGGTAGCTAACATAAGACCCCAGTGCTCACAACTTGATTAGTCATAAAGTTTGAAACTTTATACAATTTTGTGTTATTTACTCACATGGGTATGGAACGGAATTACTTAAATACCCTTGTAATATTTAAATCAGGTACACACTGACCCACTAGGTAGTTAACATAAGACCCCAGTGCTCACAACTTGATTAGTCATAAAGTTTGAAACTTTATACAATTTTGTGTTATTTACTCACATGGGTATGGAACGGAATTACTTAAATACCCTTGTAATATTTAAATCAGGTACACACTGACCCACTAGGTAGCTAACATAAGACCCCAGTGCTCACAACTTTATTAGTCATAAAGTTTGAAACTTTATACAATTTTGTGTTATTTACTCACATGGGTATGGAACGGAATTACTTAAATACCCTTGTAATATTTAAATCAGGTACACCGTACACTGACCCACTAGATGGCTAACATAAGACCTCAGTGTTCACAACTCTATTAGTCATAAAGTTTGGAACTTTATACAATTTTGTGTTATTTACTCACATGGGTATGGAGCGGAATTACTTAAATGCCCTTGTATTGTGCAGGGGCGAGCATTATATGCTGCTGAAGCAGATAGAATAAGAAACTGGGCAGAAAGTCGGACGCGGTTTTCTTTCACGGATGCCATTGAAATGTACACGGAAAACACGTGGGTGTCTGTGTTTTCACTTTCGGTTGTTTGTGCATTCATTATTCTCTCGAGTACAACCGGGAATGCACATCCAGGCACTTAGAAATCCATCATATTTTCTTGAATTTTAATGAAATACAGCATTATAGGATATGATCGTGCGCGGTTTATTTTGTATATTTTTTTTCTCCCAAGATAAATCCGTCCACCTGTCCTGAAGCTTGGAGGGAGTATGATATGTTGGATCTTTCAGATTGTGACATTGTGTGTTCATAGGCATGTCGGGTGTGAATCTTGTGACCCGGTCTCCAAGCAAACAACTGAGTTCTATCAGTAATTGGGGCAAATATAAATGTGGCTTTTGGCACACCGACTGAATTTTGAATCCATACCAAAATTTCAAACCCCCGCCAGTCGATGCGCGCTTTATTTCCTAAAATTTTGAACGGCAAAAAGAAATCCAAGTCAAAAAGTGTAGATCCCGCCTTCCTCTTCCTCGTCTGCTAAGTTTGTTCTTGTGTGTGATTCTTGGCTCTGAACTATGTTATTCTTATCGCTACACTAGTGCGCATCTAGGGCTCTAAATAGGTGCGATTCTCGACTCTAACATGTACGTTAAACGTTTTATGTTCTTCCTTGTGTTTTCTATTTTCCTCTCTACCGTGCGATTCTAGGGCTCATAATAAATGGAGAAGAAAAGACTTCTGGTTGTTGGCTTGTTGCTTACAAGTAACAATTTGCTAATTTAGTCTTCAACTTTTCTGTAATTTACATGTTACCGACAAATGACTCATAAAGTAGTTTATTATCTTTTCTCAGGAAATACTCAAAATTTAGAAAACGAAGCTTAGGGTTGACAGGTGGCAAGATCGAATTGTAGTAATCAGAGCTTCGGGAAGCATCTGCTGCATAGTAAGGTTATTTTTTTTATCCTAGTTCAAGAATTGTTGCTGAATTTATCTCATTTTAGGTTCATGTGTATGGACTTGTCTTATTTTCTTTTTCAGATTCGAATTGATCGCCCTAATAGTGATGTTATTGCTTTTGACTTGTAAGTGCTTCTCTATAACAAAACTGTTAATTCTGAAAAAAACATATATTTCCTTTTGTGTTCACAATTGATATGGATTTATTTTGCATGTTTGAAATTTGAGGTTCAAAATTGATGTGGATTTATTTTGCAAGTTTAACATCAGCATTGAGTTTTTTTAGTAAATGCTTTAGAGTTGATATATTTATAGCTCCGATGTTAAGAATGTTAGGATCGAGACACTTAGCATACAGACGCGGAACTCACACACTCAACTCACAAATTAAGAACACAAGAATATGCATATCGAGATATGAAATTAAGAACTAATATGTTTGACTTTAATGTGGTACAGGGATATATGTGGTCCGATTGCATTTTCATTAATGGATGTTGTCATAACATGGAGTCTAAACACATACATGATGTTAACAAGACATGTAAAGGGAACTATTACAATCCAGACAACAAAGATAGGTGACATCTGTTTTATGGGGTTTTTTGGGTACTTTGCTCGGTAGCCAGTCAATTACTTCTTCTTTTTTCATTTTGTAGAAAATGTTACCATTTGTTAGATTCTTTAGTTACTGAATATTTTTATTTTATTTTTGTAGGATGATTCGGTGGCAACTAGATGGCTAAACGATAAAGCAGGTTGAGAAGCAATTCATGTTGACCTGGTATGATATAATAGGTTTCTATCTATACTAATATTATGTCGATTGAGTTTACAAAGAAGTTAGCAGATACTTCAAATTATTTCTTCAAATTATTTTGGCAGGTAAGTGGGTGATATGTACTGATAGGATCAACCTTACGTCTCTTGGTTTGGTTCAAGTCCTAGATATAGGTTTACTTATTTATGTTTCCGATTACATATAAAATTTCAAAAGTTTTGAATTAAGTTGAAGGACTTCAAACTCAAATATAAAATTTTCTAGTGTGATTTGAACTATTAATCATGGAACGTCTTCTAATTTTGATTTTGTTGTTGTAGGTGTTGGAGTTAGCTAGGATTGCCATCGGGGACATGTAAAACAGAGTAATTCCAAGGCATGATCTGTTGGCCATTAGATGTGATGAAGAGCTTGAGAACTTATTGTTTATGCAATATATATATATATATATATATATATATATATATATATATATATATATATATATATATATATATATATATATATATATATATATATATATATATATATATATATATATATATATATATATATATATATATATATATATATCATATGATATGTTAGTATGTTGATATTGGTCGAGATTAACAGTTTAAACAACTTATTTTTTCACTGTAATATAGACCTCTTCTATTTGTTGCAACAATTTACAGATTGAGTTTTACAGTCTCAATATAATCAATTTTGTTGTACTTTAATAATTTGATTCTTGGACATGAAGGATTCCATATTTTATAGATTTCTCAATTAAAAAATGACTTACATGAATAGTAAGTAACAATGTTGTGGGATGGTTAATTGATTGTCATAAAATATTGATGGGTTATTTGAATTCTATTTTACTCATAGGACCCGGCTACATACCAAGGAACCGGGTTTTATAATGTTCATATATGTACCGGTTTTTAATCAAAACCGGGTTCTATTTAGAGTAGAAGGCCCCGGTTGAAAAACCGGGTTATATTTCGTTTTTCAAATATGACTCGCTGGCCATAAAACCCGGTTGAAAACCGGGTTATTTAAGTGATTTAACCGGGTCCTATAACACGTTTTGTAGTAGTATAAACACATTATCCTTTAATTTATAAACTCGAAAGTGACCATAATTATTATATTTTGTTGTTATTTTTTTTCTTAAATCTTTATACTTTAGGAAAAGGATTTTAAAAAAGCATATTTGTATTTATACCCCCCCCCCCCCCATCATTACAAGTATTCGTACATTTTCGGACCTAGCAAGTGGTACCGAAGCTGAAGAAACTACAATTTCTTGATTCTTGCTCTTTGATTTGATTCTACTTTCTATCTTCCATGTTTGTTTAAGCTTTATTTTTTCTTTTCTTTCCAAAATGTTTTCTTTGGGTCTAAGTGACCTCAATTTGATGTTGCCCCTTTCTAATGTGAAAAGCAAACTTTTCTTACACTTTTTAATGTAAGAAAAGGAACATATGTCCCCACTACCCACATGACTATAGCTACTACTACTACGGAGGGTGATTAACCATATGTCACTCTAGCTCTTTCTTATCCAAAACATGTTTATCAATTGACTAAGCAAGATAGTGGTTTCCTGGTATACTTATTTGTGCTTGTTTCTACAATAGCAAATAAACTTCCTTATGACGCCTATCACACTATCGCATGGGTGCAGCTCTATTAAGGAAATGTTGGATGTTCCGACTACAACTTATAAGGGATCAAAATAAGTAACGTGAAACCAGAAAATGATGTTAAAAATACAGTATGCATTTTTCATAGCAAGTGAAAATGAAACACTAACTGATAAATATATATGTTTCAACACATTGCTAAAATACATGAAGACGCTTGGCATGGAGAAGAAGAATTTTGAAATCATGCACAAATTTATTGACACTCTAGATAACTGTTGGCACACGGTTGTCACTACGCCTCCATGATTTATGAACATGCTAGGAATGGCAATGAGCCACGATTCAAACCTTGGAACGCCTAAAAATATCGTTAGCGTTTCACGATTGACCTCCCATATGGGCATTGGGGTGGTTGACGCGGATCGCTCAGATGATGCAGTTTACCACTCACACCCACTAATTTATGAGGATGCTAGGAATGGCAATGGGCCAATTTTCGTTATCTCTCTTTCCTGAAACCGATAAGCATTTTACCTTCCAAAACTGTCTCAATCCCATCAAGGATCTTAATGGGGATCCACATGAGGGCTTACGGTTTCCCCGATTTCCATTATGGAAACTGGTGAGAGTAAAAATCCATTTTCCCCGCTTTTATACATTGTTTATTTACAAGTTAAAATGAAAGGTACCATCACCAATAATTTTTGATCTACATGCCATTCAATTTAAACTATTTACCATTCTATCTACTTGCCAAGTTGCAGATGACGGATGTAAGACAATGATTTCTGATGGGAATATTGTATAAGATATCACAAAATAGTTAATTTAATGAGCACCATTAGATGTATTTGGATAACGTTACAAGTCTAATTTAGCAAACACCATTAGTACTCAGGTTAACTCGGACGTCAAGTTAAGTCCACAAAACATGTTAGATAATTTAAACGTCAAGTTAATTTTGTAAACACCACAAAACAGTTAATTCCACAAAAACAAATGTGATAAGATTCTAGGTTCATGACATGCATTAGGACATCAGCAAATTAATTTAGTGAACGCATTAGACGTTATTGTATATAGTATATACAATTATGGTCGTTTTATGTGACAACTATTAACAATAATGTTGGGTGAACCCTATGATTTGATGATGACAAGTTTGGAAGTTTCACGTTGAAGTTTTGGTACCGGCAGTTTCAATATATGCTTATGCTGACTACCGCAACAGGAGCTGCACTTGAGCTGCAAGGAAAATCCGATTAGTTCGTGATTTAAATCATTTTGATTATAATGTTTACAAAGATAACTGAAGACTACATGTTTGTTAGCAATTGTGATGACGGGTCTACCTAATATTTATGTAAAACTAGGGAGTTTTTTAGTCTTTGCTTATAAATAGTCTATAGAATTCTTTGTAAATCCATCTAAGAGTGTATGTGTTTTAATTGGTAATTCACTAATTTGTTCTCCATAAAATCTCTTGTATCAAACTATTTCTTCCCAATAAAAGATTTATTTTGAAGTATTTTCATTATTCTATTATATTATTGTTTGATTGAGTGTTTACGGACCTACAAGTAACTTGACATTTATAGAAATGGTCCCTATAATTTGCATTAATTACGGTTTTCGTCCTTATAGTTTTTAATTACGATAATTAGATTTTTGATACCCGTATCTTTAATTTGATTTAATTACAATTTTGGTCCTTGTATTTTTAAATTTCAAAAATTCCAGTTTTGGTCCCTGTATTTTTTAGTTTGCATCAATTACAATTTTAGTCATATAGTTCTCAAGTTAATATAGTTATAGTTTTGGTTCCTGCATTTTTAATTTGCATTAATTATGGTTTTGGTCATCGTAGTTTTTGATTTAGGAGATTACTGAATTACACTTTTAGTCATTATAGATTCTATGCATTAATTGCAGTTTTTGTCCTTGTAGTTAATTATGTAAAGTTCTTTGTCATTATGCATTTTCCGCAGCTAGGGGTGAGCACGGTGCGGTTCGGTGCGGTTTTTGACAACAACCGCACCGCAAACCGCAAATGCGGTTTTTCCAACAAAATAACCGCGCGGTGCGGTTTTTAATGCGGTGCGGTTTTGCGGTTTTTTTTGCGGTTCGGTTTTTTTGCGGTTCGGTTGCGGTTATTAACCGCATGTCATTGGTGCGTTTTTTTCTTCGGTTTTTTGCGGTTTTTAAAGAAGTAGTAACGACTAAAAGGAGATTTTTTTTGTAACACTACTCGTAAACGTATATTTGTAATCCCGCTTCACAATTTTTATTAACTTGTAATATAATAATAGTTAGATAATAGTATTTATATATAATTAATTATTATTTTAATATTAAATACGCGGTGCGGTGCGGTTTATATTGCGGTTTGCGGTTCGGTTCCTACAAGCGGTGCGGTTCGGTTTTTTTGCGGTTTTATAAAAATAAAAACCGCACCGCACCGAAAATTTTCGGTTTTTGCAAAATAAAAACCGCACGTGCGGTTTTTGTTTCGGTTTCGGTTAATCGGTTTCGGTTAATGCGGTTTTTTCGGTTTTTTTTTGTTGCGGTTCGGTTTTTGCTCACCCCTATCCGCAGCCATGCAAAACAGTTAGGAGGCAGGATCATTTTGATATATTACATTTTTAAAAATCCAACAATCAAGTCTATCATGTTCCTTCTAGAAACTGCTCCTATAATTACATCTAATAGTATTACAACCGGAACTAATTATTAAATCAAGTGATGCAAATGAAAATTTGCTTAATCGAGTAATCTTAAGTAAATAGGATAAGCGGGTTCGAATCCATAGGAAACTTATGGATAGTATCAAAAGTTTTTGATTGATTGTGAAAAATGATTATAAATCACATAAAAATTATGATTTTTAATCATTTTTGGTGTTCCTATTGATTGATTCATTTCCAGTTATAATCTTCCTTAACGTGTATCGGAGACAAAGACCATATAGACATAGTCACAAATTCAATATTCAATAGACTGAACTTTCTGCATAACTTGTGTTACGTTTATGGCTCGTCTTAGCTCCTAAACTAGGATGAGTTCGTCACGGGCCATGATTTGGCTACAAAATGTCTTACGATGAATCCACATGAATTTAAACAATTAAAATATGAAACTTTTCATGCATAGTGATAAGTGCAATCAATTGTTGGATTACAATAAGTAATAATCAAATAAAGTAAAACTAACATATGATGATTCTCATGGGAGCGACCAGGCGATGTTAATTGGACATGTTGATGTTGAATGCAAAGAACACGAAGAACATGTGATCGTTTCAATGCTTGAATCCTCGAACCATGTTTCCAGGGAGTTAGAACCCGGGAAATTGCCCCCAAACAGCCACGAGATGGCAGATAGAATTCATGAATCGTAAATAAGTCGTCCCCCAATGTGGGGAGTTGGTGGGTCTATTTATATAGCTGCATGAGAATTGGTTGAAGTAGAGTAGGATACAAATTGCACGGATTATGTCTGAGTTTATTTAATGATAATCTGTGGAGGGTTTTGAGGTGAGTCGACTATAAGATTATAGAAAAGGAAAGGACGGTGAGGTTTTGCATGGGGTTTAGCCGTTTAGGGTGGGGGGTTTCTTTCTGAACCCTCTCAACTCACACGCCACATCAGTTTTTTCTCTCCTCTCACTTCCATCTTTTACCATCTTGCAATAGCGAAAACATATCTTTCCCAACCCTCTCAACCCTCAATGCCACATGACATAATCTATATTAAAACTTATTAAATAAATCATAAAATGGAAATAACATTTAATTTAATATTAAAATAATACTAAAACGTAATAAATAAAATAAAAAGATAAATAATGTTTAATTAAACCGAAAAACAAAAAATAAAAAACACGAGAAACCGAGACCCAAAAACCAAACATCTCCCTAGTCATTTTCTGCACAATTTCGATCGGTTTTCTTCACTTTTCAGTCCTAAACATTTAATCAAAAATCAGTCAAAGTAGAGCCATTCTCTAGTAAAATTGTACGTTTTATAATGAAACAATACCTAATTAAAGTGATACAACATGTACCAATTATGTGTTGAGGAAGTCATACCAAAATACTAGAGATTTATGGACCGAGTGGGACAAAACAAAGGCCCGGTACACTCCCTAGGAAAAGCACAACATGGGTCACACACTCTTGAGGGCAAGCCTATAACTATCCACACACGTACGACCCAAACCCGATTGTTACCCTAATTAGAGGTGCACATTTACCGATTTTAAACCGGTTCGTTTTTTTTCAAAACCGGTTTTTTAAAATACTCCATCCGGTTTTGGCCGATTTTTTTTTAAATGAAATTGAATTCTACACCGGTTTTTTCGGTTTTTATACCGGTTCAGTTCGGTTAACCAGAACAAAAACCGGTGTAAAAGACCAGTTCGGTTTGGGATAAAAAACATATTAAAAAACCGATTATTAAAATACAGGTTATTGAAAAATCGGTTATTAGAAAACCGGTTTCGGTTTTTTTTTTCTTCGGTTTTTGTAAAAACCTTTTTGGTTTGTGCACCTCTAACTCTAATGTTAACCTATTTATTCGAATTTGAGAGCAATCAAAGGGGTTTCTACGCAAATTTTTCTTGTGATAGTTTAGGTCGATAAATAAGTGGAATTATAGCGAATACAATATCTAAATCATATTATACCTAGATGAATGTCTATGCCTTATGCAAGAATAAAATAATGTAGTTGAAATATAGACAAATACATAACATCTAAAATTAAAATCCTTGTAAATTAAGTTTACATCGAGTACAAACACGAACCCATTTTCTATCCCCTAAAAAGATAAAAACCTTTGAGTTATTCACATTATACACTGTATAAATATAAACATCGAATTAGCTTAAAAATTAGAATTATTAACAATCTGAATAGCATCAGAAGCAACTTGTGTAACAAAGTTGACGGTTGTCCCAAAAAAGAGTTCCCAAAACCACAAGTCCAAAGCAAGAACAGATGAAAATATGAGCAATGCGAGAGTTTGGTACCGATTTAATTTCCATCCGGAAACTTCCGCGAGTTTCTTCAAGAAAGGAAGGGAATTGCTGGCAAGATTTCGGTTCTTGATTGACCAAGCGGTTACCCATTTGACCCGAGAAGGGACAAGGTCAAATTCGTCTTTTAACCTCCTTCCTAAGTCCGGCATGTGTCCACCACCGTATAAAATGGCGATTTTGTTGTGCCCTTTGTTGATTGCTGTTTCGAGTGCTTCTGTTGCTGCCCTGTTTCTTTCGCCTATAATTACCGATTTCTCCTCCACGTCTGCTGTTACTACTTGTGTGAAACTATAAAGATCACAAAAAGGGTTAAAAGCAAGAAATAGTAACGTACTTCTGTTGATTTGTTTATTATTATGTCTTACTTTTTGTATTCCTATTTGATGGATCAATTTGGGTGTAGGGAAGTATATTTTAGGTACTTGACTAGTTAGTGGTCAAAGTCAAACATTGCAGATTAATTGGATGTTATACAACAAAGAAAGTAAACTTACTCGGATGTTAATCTTTTTGCCAAAAAGACCTTCATTGCAGCACCAAAATCAAGCCTTGATAACGCCTCTATTTCTGGATAATCAGCTGACTCATCACCCACGTCAGCACAAAGACTGCTGATGAAAAAAAGCCCAACAAGAGGCATAGGTAAAACACGAGAAGCCCATAAAAGTTTAGATCTCCATGGACCAAGTTCTTCAGGGATCGAAGTAGCTTGCACCAATGCTTTTGTTGATCTAAGTGTCATATCTCTTGCAAACGTAAAAAAACTCTCCCCTTTTTCAATCTAGAATTGATCAAACAATGAAAACATTAAGTTTTTCTGGTAGTGACTGATTGAAATTGTGGAGGAAACAGAAGATAATGGTGGTGTACCTGAAGTAATTTGAAGGTTTCAAAGTCGAGATCAGCATGGTACCAGTTATCAGGCTCGTAATCGAGACAGTCTAATTGGAAATCGAGCATGAGAAGTCTAGCCATCTGGCGTTGAATGAACCCTATGATGTTAAAGCTTCGAGACTGTGGCTTTGTGAGTTTTCTAACTGCTAAAGGGGTTTTTCGGTTTTCTAAACTTTCCCTGCTAGCCACCATTTCGTAAAGCACACAGTCATAGGACTCGAGTTCCTCCTGTAGGGTTTCAAAGTACCTGTTCATGGAATTTTATACAGATAGTAGTCAACGTCTGATCAATAGATTTCACATTCGAGTTTGATTAAATTTTGATTTCTGTTTGTCTTAGTAGCAGAACTTACTCTTTGTCTGCAATGTGGATAGTTGAAACTAAATCGACCTACGAAAATCAAAACAAACCTCGAAATTAAAGCAACGAAGACGAACTAAATCATTGATGAAACATGGATGTTATTAAAAGGAAATCGAAGAAATTAACCTGAAGAAAGGGTTGGAGAAGAGACCAAGGGAACTTCTTCCGGTAACTAACGACGGCGGTCTGCAATTCACCGGAATCCCCTTTCTTGAATCTCATGTAATCTGCAATCGAATTGTTTTCTAGAAACCGGTCGGGGGATCCGCCATCTTCTTCGATAGATAAGGATTGCGATATAGGTCGGAATTTAATCAATTTATCAAAATTCGTTGATGAAATTCTAGGGATTCTGCGGCTAAATTTGTTGAAATAAGGCGAATCAAATGGTGATGAAGGAGAAGATATTATCGAGAGAGAAGCAGCAGAGACCATTGCTCCAACTACCACTCTTTCTTTCTATCTCTGATTGTTGAGTGATGATAAAGACGATGATTTTTTTGCGTACACCGTTTCTTTATGACAAAATAAAAACGAAATAATTCATTTATTAATAGCCAAACACAATTTTTTAACTTTTTATCAATTTTGCTACTTTACATATTTAATATTAATTTTATGGTCCAAGACTAGAAGCTAGAAGCATGCCATACAACGATTAAGAAGTATAAGAAACAACTTAAAAAGAGTGCACTTGCTTGAAGCAATCATATACCATCATCGAGCTTGCTACAATGACTTCTGGAATTTTCTTTATCTTCTTTTGTTTTCTATTTGGAAATTTTTATTCATTCCTATTAAATCTTCTTAATTCATCTTCTTACCCACTATATAAAGATATGTAGAACCAACTAATCATCTCTTTTAATCTCATTGTTTGTTTTTGACACTTGTGTTGATCTAATGAATAAAAAAAAAAGATAGGAAAATTTAGTGTGAGGATATAAAGCACTTCTTTTATTTACGTTAAACATATTAACATACCCTTTTTGTAATATTTTATTATTAAAACAAATCTTTGTTTGAGAAAGAGAATAATTTAGGCAATGAGTCATGTTCTTGTTTGCATAAAGTTATTAATATATTTAAACGTTTTATGAGAATATATAAACATTTCAATGCATGGTATCCTTAACAATTTAATGTGCAAGTCGTGTAGTGATATATTCATATATATTGTTTTAAAAAATCTTTTTTTTATAAACTTATGTCTTTATTATTTATAGATCTTACACATTTGTACGAACTCATATATCTTTTCAACTTTTAGTGTCTTTAAGATCATAGGAATTAATTGTGTTTTATCATTTGTCATATAAAGATGTTTATTCGACAGAAATGATGTATTGAGTTAAAATTGAAACTAAAGCCATAGCACATACATAATTATATCTACTACAAGCTAATAACTCTAAGCAATAAAGTGCAAAGTGAATATAAGTTTGAATAATAAAATTTTAGAATTGAAGTAAATAGAATAAAGATAAAAATCAATTAAACCCATAAATAGACCCGAAATATCTGTACAAAACAGTCTATAAAACTGATTTTCTTATTATAGTATTCAAAATTGTAAAATTGTCATGTATGTAGATTGCAAGGAAATTTCTAATTGTTCTAGATGACGTGAACTTGTAAAATTAAAAAGAAAAAAAAAAGAGCCAATTACATTGTTAATAGATAATTGACGTGTCCTTAAACCAACCCTTGCCTAACCCAAACCGAGACAAACCTCGAATGTACTCATAGGACCACAAACCCATTTACTTGACAAAAAATAGGAATGTATGTCGGTGCCTTTTAGTTTCTAACACATCTTTTTCTTTAAATTTCATTTTTAATACGACTACTACTGGAAATTAGATGACCAAACTTTGACAATAATAACCAATATGCACATGAAAATGTATCATATGCTAATTGTGACATATTGTGAAATCAATTTTTTGCCATGAATATCTTTTAGTAAAGCCTCCACTCTACAATATTTTATTTGAATCACAATTTTAGCTTACTAGTAGTGAAAAAGTATTAGTTTGATGATTGTATTATGGAATAAGTCTTGATAATTGTACTCTAAAGTTATGTAGTTGAAAAAAAAATTGTATTTCTTATCATATTTTATTCCTTCTCATTTTCCTATTTACTTAAAGAGACTATTTAACATGGAAATGAGAATGGATAGGAATAAAAATTTGGAGGAAATACAATTTCTCCAAAATAAGAAAAATGATGATTATAATCGTGCTTTTCAACAATAAGAAAAATGATCTTAGACAAGTTTGCCCTCAAGTTAACAAATGGTGTCAAAACCTTGGCGCCATTCACAAGGGTACTTTCGGAACTTAAAGCAAGAAGAGGCCATCATTTTGAGCCAAACTAACGGGACCAGAAGATCAGGTTCCTGTAACGTGTGGTTATCACACTCTCGGATCTTTATATGTTTTTTAATTTTTGTTCAAATTTCATAAAAATCAAATGCAGTAAACCCCACTGCCCTCTTACAAGAATCAGATCCGTTTGCACTTTTTGCAGAAAACTCTAGAATCTCGGCAAACCCAAAATCTGGGAATGGCGACGGTGGCCAAATATCCGACAATTCCGCCGGATTGCCACCGTATAAGCACCCAATCGCCGCCTCTCCAACTGGGTTTTTGCCGGCGATCGGTCTTGTGGGATTCAATTCCAGTTTCTAGACGTGGGTTATGTGTGCAACCCTGTAGGTCGTTTAAGAGAGATGAAGACGAAAAAGATAAAGCTAGTTCAAGAAATTTTAGGGATTTTAAGTTAGATGGTAGTAAGTTATTGGGAGCTGTTAAATCTTTATTTTTATCCAAGGATAATTCGATTGAGAAGTTGGAGGAGAAGTTGTCAAAGGTTAGTTCTTCAATTTTTATTTTCCCACAATTCGTAATTATATGATTAATGATTAATCTATTTGGTTATTAGTATTGATCCGATTAACTGCAAAGTGAATTATTTGTTAAACTATTTTTTGTAGATTAAAATATGATTAAGTTATGTATTAGTATATAATTACTTGTATTTAAATCAATTAAAACGAAATATAATATTGAATAAACCCATCGGTCTACAACTAGTTTTGAGTTTATCATGCTATTATTGTTGATCTTAGCGAACTTTAACCAATATAACTTGTTAGATTATCAAAAACTTTGATGAATTTATATTGTTTTTATCAGCTAACAACCATTGCTATGATTATAAAAAAATAAGGAAGGATTCCCACAAATTTGTTCGAAGGGTATTGTGGACAAAGTGACAAATAGGATAGTTTTTAATTTGATCTTCACACAAAATGACAAGATTGCATATTCATGCAAAATATAGTGTTTTTTTTAATTTTCCAAGAAATTCACAAAGGAAAAAAGGTAGACCAAAGATAAATGTAAAATTACCTAATTATCCTTACCTTTAATGGATCATCTAATTTTGATTCTTCAAGTCCAAATAGTCACTTTGGTAATGATGATATGTTATTGGTGTCTTTGAAAATGTGTAGATTGCACTTCATCTTGGGAGATATATTGTGACCATGATGAGCACCGGGGTAATTTTGTCAATTGGATTCAATCTATCCGGTTAGTTGATAAACAAATTAAATCTTGTTTTAACCAATATTCTATAAATTTTATGTTCAAAAAGACAATGATATTAATTACAAGTTCCAATATTAAGGTGGAGATGGTCAAATGAATGATTTAATATGGTATAGTTGGGTTGGAGGCATTATAATTGGAACCATGATTGGTTCCAATATGGTTCTTGATGAAGTTAGCCGTGCGGGCCCACGAAATGTGGTCATAACCGGAAGGTATCCATCACTTTTTATGTTTTGGATTGATGAAATCTTGATGCTTTGATTTTATGTTGAAGGTTATAGCAATGTACTTTCATTTATTTGTTTATTATAGCATCCTACTTTCATTTCTTTCTACACCAATATTGTACTTTGAAAGATCTACATGTTTATCCTATTGTCTTCCAAATACAAGAAAATTTCACTGCAATAGTTAAGTAATTTTTTTTAATTACAATCAAATCAACTGATAACAAAAAAAAATTGAAAGTATAATGTTATAATTGGATAGATTTGTTCGCAGTATGTCTTCATAAGATAATTTTTAAAGTACAATGTTGTAATTGTAAGAAAATAAATTAAATGCTATAATAAACAAGTGAAAGTACGATGCTAAAATAAACAAATAAGTGAAAGTGTATTTTGGTACAGTACTAGAGGACTCGGAAAAGCACTTGCTCGTGAGTTTCTACTTTCTGGGGATCATGTGGTTATTGCTTCTAGAAGGTAACTTTTTCATAACCGATAATTTCAAGATCGTTTTTTTACGTAAAAAAGTTTATTAATGAATACTTGTCTTAAATTTTTCTTTTTTTGTTATTCTTTGTTCCAAAAACAGCAAAGAATCTGTCGACATGACAATT
Organism: Cichorium intybus; assembly: GCA_023525715.1. Taxonomy (NCBI): domain Eukaryota; kingdom Viridiplantae; phylum Streptophyta; class Magnoliopsida; order Asterales; family Asteraceae; genus Cichorium; species Cichorium intybus. Next base: position 138,183,518 of record CM042010.1, read on the forward strand.
AAAGAGCTCAATGAGAATTTACAAGAAGGTTTGACCACCAAAATGAGTTCATCTACGAAAAAATTAACACGTGCAAAAGTTATAGGCACTTCTTGTGATGTTTGTGATCCCGATGATGTTAGAAAATTGGCAAATTTTGCTGTCGATGAACTTGGTTCCGTTGACATTTGGGTGAGTAGTTGATGTTAGCGTTTTTGTTTGAGTAAATTACAAAATTGGTTCATGTGCTTTCTGATTGTTACTTTGTGTAGTCCAAAATTGAATCTTTTTTTTCAATTTTGGTCTTTATTTAAAGTTTTCATTTCGATTTTGATCCTTGGAAGTCAAGACACAGGGACAAAATTCGATATGAAACCTGGAATAAAGGACCCAAATTGAAAATTGTTTAATTTTGGACTAAACAAGTTAAAATCGGAACAAGGACTAATGTTTTTAGTTTACTCTTTTTGTTATTAGTTTAACTTTTTATAAGGGTTATTCCTCGCAACTTTGACTATTCCTGCAAGCTTTGACTTTTTAACGATCTTTCTTGTTCTACCGAAGTTTAAATTTATATAAATTTCTTTATCGCTTATTCTTTTTCGCATAGATAAATAATGCGGGAACAAACAAAGGATTTCGACCATTGTTGCAGTTTAGCGATGAAGATATACAACAGGTTCGCTCTTGCTTACATTCGTATTTTCTTCCGAACCCATTTTCTCGTATTTCTTTTTTACTTTTATAATTGAATTTTGTCTTTCTTTTGGGTATAAATAGATTGTTTCCACGAATTTGGTCGGATCGATATTATGCACACGTGAAGCAATGCGTATCATGGACAACCAGCATAGAGGCGGTCATATTTTCAACATGGATGGTGCTGGCTCCGGTGGGTCAAGCACCCCTTTGACCGCCGTGTAAGCATTTTCACTATTGTAAAAGACATAAACGCCCTTCTCATTCTCATCATTGAAAATTGCCCTAGAAAGCTTGTCTGGTTTTCTTGATTTTTCTCCCTTATTTTCAAGATTCAAAATTCGGCTTCTTTTTCAATTTTAACAGATGATGGTGCGCTTTTGTTTTGGATTTTGTTGATGATGCTTTTACATTCTTTGATCTTCTTTTAGTTACGGGTCAACAAAATGTGGTCTTAGACAACTTCAATCATCATTATTCAAAGAATGCAAAAAGTCTAAAGTTGGAGTTCATACAGCCTCTCCTGGCATGGTTCTAACCGACTTGCTCTTGAGGTATGAGCTGTCATTTTCTCAAATATTTTATAAACAACACTTTATCCATACAACACTTAATGACTCTTTCTTTTTTGGGGTACAGTGGATCAAGTATACAAAACAAGCAAATGTTCAACATAATCTGTGAACTTCCCGAAACGGTTGCAAGAACTTTGGTCCCACGTATGCGGGTTGTGAAAGGAAGTGGTAAAGCCATAAATTACTTAACCCCACCAAGAATCTTGCTTGCTTTGGTTACCGCGTGGTTAAGAAGAAAAAGATGGTTCGATGATGAGGTAAACAAAAAAAAATCTTAAACTACCATCAAAATTTTCTAAAACCCCTAAACTGGTCCACACTGTCACATCCCATCACCTGATATTTAAATCAGGTACACACTGGCCCACTAGGTGGCTGACATAATAGATCAGTGCTCACAACTTCATTAGTCATAAAGTTTGAAACTTTATGCAATTTTTTGTTATTTACTCACATGGGTATGGAACGGAATTACTTAAATACCCTTGTAATATTTAAATCAGGTACACTGACCCACTAGATGGCTAACATAAGACCCCAGTGTTCACAACTCTATTAGTCATAAAGTTTGAAACTTTATACAATTTTGTGTTATTTGCTCACATGGGTATGGAACAGAATTACTTAAATACCCTTGTAATATTTAAATTAGGTACACACTGACCCACTAGATGGCTAACATAAGACCCCAGTGTTCACAACTCTATTAGTCATAAAGTTTGAAACTTTATACAATTTTGTGTTATTTGCTCACATGGGTATGGAACGGAATTACTTAAATACCCTTGTAATATATAAATCAGGTACACACTGACCCATGGCTGACATAAGACCCCAGTGCTCACAACTTTATTAGTCATAAAGTTTGAAACTTTATACAATTTTGTGTTATTTACTCACATGGGTATGGAACGGAATTACTTAAATACCCTTGTAATATTTAAATCAGGTACACACTGACCCATGGCTGACATAAGACCCCAGTGCTCACAACTTTATTAGTCATAAAGTTTGAAACTTTATACAATTTTGTGTTATTTACTCACATGGGTATGGAACGGAATTACTTAAATACCCTTGTAATATTTAAATCAGGTACACACTGACCCACTAGGTAGTTAACATAAGACCCCAGTGCTCACAACTTGATTAGTCATAAAGTTTGAAACTTTATACAATTTTGTGTTATTTACTCACATGGGTATGGAACGGAATTACTTAAATACCCTTGTAATATTTAAATCAGGTACACACTGACCCACTAGGTAGCTAACATAAGACCCCAGTGCTCACAACTTTATTAGTCATAAAGTTTGAAACTTTATACAATTTTGTGTTATTTACTCACATGGGTATGGAACGGAATTACTTAAATACCCTTGTAATATTTAAATCAGGTACACACTGACCCACTAGGTAGTTAACATAAGACCCCAGTGCTCACAACTTGATTAGTCATAAAGTTTGAAACTTTATACAATTTTGTGTTATTTACTCACATGGGTATGGAACGGAATTACTTAAATACCCTTGTAATATTTAAATCAGGTACACACTGACCCACTAGGTAGCTAACATAAGACCCCAGTGTTCACAACTTTATTAGTCATAAAGTTTGGAACTTTATACAATTTTGTGTTATTTACTCACATGGGTATGGAGCGGAATTACTAAAATACCCTTGTATTGTGCAGGGGCGAGCATTATATGCTGCGGAAGCAGATAGAATAAGAAACTGGGCGGAAAGTCGGACGCGGTTTTCTTTCACGGATGCCATTGAAATGTACACGGAAAACACGTGGGTGTCTGTGTTTTCACTTTCGGTTGTTTGTGCATTCATTATTCTCTCGAGTACAACCGGGAATGCACATCCAGGCACTTAGAAATCCATCATATTTTCTTGAATTTTAATGAAATACAGCATTATAGGATATGATCGTGCGCGGTTTATTTTGTATATTTTTTTTCTCCCAAGATAAATCCGTCCACCTGTCCTGAAGCTTGGAGGGAGTATGATATGTTGGATCTTTCAGATTGTGACATTGTGTGTTCATAGGCATGTCGGGTGTGAATCTTGTAAAGGAAATTAGAAAAAGGCAGTGGTTTAAAATGTATCTTTATATTGTTGAACTTAAATTGTAAATGCTGGGAGTAGTAATATACATCATAGTAAAACTTAATGGGTATGGACTGTTATGACGTTATTTGTAGTTTTCTGTTTGGTTTTGCTACTTTATTTTGTTTTTTGATGAATTGTTGGGATTTCATGAACCATAGGTGTATATTTTTTAGAATAATTACAAAGGATAAACTTGTTAGGTTTTGTGGAATAATCTTGTGTTCATCTAGGTTTGTTTCATTTCTTTAAATACGCAATAAGCACAAACGAGAATGCATGAAATCCCAACTAACTTTGGTAAGTGGAAAGGTACATCTAAATCTAAATATGTAAATAGTATGCAAATGTCATGTGCTAAAACTCACGGTCAGGGCCGGCCCAATAGGGGGCAACCTGGGCGACCGTACAGGGTCAAAATTTACGAGGGGCCCAAAAATTATCAACTAATATTAGGGAAAATCATAAAAATGTATGTTGAATTCCAAAACAGCAAAGGACCGGAGGAAGACGTGATTGACATAGCAATTGAAAGAGGGAATCATCCAAGAAAATCAAGAAACAAATATCTTTAAAGTCATTGAGGCAGATCGGAAAAATGATATCTTCAAATACTACTTATTAGTTCTTAAAAATCATGTGTTGAACAAATAATTGTTTCAGTTATAATCAAGTAAACTAGTTACTAAGTATCTTTAATTTCGCCAAGAAATGCCAAAAAAATTTCTTAAATTTCAGTTTCATATGAGTTGTTTTCACAAAATGTCCAGAATCCAAATATTAGTAGAACTAATTGCATTTATTGTTTTTAACTCACGGGGTATTTTTATCATATTAAATGTTGGTAATTTAACTATACATTTCAGTAACTTGAGGATATTTTTTTTTAATTTAACTATACATTTCAGTAACTTGAGGATATTTTCACCTTTATTTTTAACTGCATATAGGCGGATAGGCCCCATCAGAAAGAAAGAGTTTGATGAATCCAAAATCAAAGACGTTGTTCGTGTGGAACTACGTCAACCACATTTGGGCTCAAAATATGTGACTAGATCCACTACATTTACACAAAATTTTATCAAGCATTTGGGCTCAAAATGTGTGCCTATACCAATTATAATTGTATAACATCATATGAATAACACTCAACGGTGGAATAACATCACCCATAATTCTACACATGATACACCACTTGATACAAACTTTCGGCATAAAGCAGCACATTATGGATGTGATGGTTTGTGTATGTTGTTTGTGACAAGTGAGCGGTGTACCGAACGAAAGGGATGTGAGGGAGTGGGATCTCTCGATGCCAATGGAATAGATAAAGTTGGTGATTATAATGAGTAACCAATCAACATCCAATTGAGGATGAGAATATGCTCGGTATGGGTTCGAGGACTCGATGCTAAAGGAAATGTGCAACTCCATAGTTTTTTATTGGATAAAATGAATAAAAAGGAAATTCCAAATCGGGGTCAACATAAGGTATAATAATGGACCGAATCCTCGGTCAACATCAATATACACACATTATGCCACGAAGCCGACTAAAAGCCGGCCCATGTGAACCTATTATTTGTGTAATATATATATATATATATATATATATATATATATATATATATATATATATATATATATATATATATATATATATATATATATATATATATATATATATATATAGGCTTAGGTTATAATAAGAATGACAATTATTGTGTTACCTTGTAACCAAATCCTGGCCATTAGATTTCATTCTCATAACAATGAAAAAAACACATTCTTAACAGAATAAGTTTTTAACATAATGAGTTCTAACCATTTTTAAAAGAATGAACTAAATTTTGTACATTCTTAAAAGAATGTGTTTTAAATGAGTGGTCCAGATTGAGTTTCAAGGTTACACAATACTTGTATGGATATATTTGATCATATCCCTATATATATATATATATATATATATATATATATATATATATATATATATATATATATATATATATATATATATATATATATATATATATATATATACTAATGATATAACCGTGCAATACGGTGGGAGCTAATGAAAGGGGGAGGGGGTAGTTGTTTTGGTTAAAAGTAAAAGTATGTAGTTATCTTTTGACACGTTTCTTCAGGTTAAGACATCAAAGAACGTTCATTTGGAGTAAAAATGAAATTGCGTTGTAATTTTGAGTTAAATATAAAAATACATTGTTTTGGGATACAATTAAAAGTACATTGTTATTTTGTGTTAAATATAGTTATGGGTTACAAATAAAAGTACAAATAGGTTGTTGTTTTAGGTGAAAAAAATATGTTACTTTTTATCTTAAAAAACCAAGAGTCCACATGTTACAAATAAAAAAAGTACCTTCATTCAATCAACTGAGAAGTCTGCAACAAAGCTGGTTGCGGATTGGACTTCGCCTTGGACAGAAGGACTCCAGACAGCAGTGCACACTCCGGATCACTCTGGACAGTACTGCGCTCCAAATCAACTGACTCCGGACCGCAGTGCTCTCCTCATGACAGACTCCTTTTGCTGCAGACCGCAACTGCTTCTCTAATGCGGACAAACTTGAACTACTCATCCTCGGACGCAATTCCACTACGGATAGAACCGCAACTGTGCCTTTGAGTGATTAGCCTCCGACTTACTCAACTATATATATATATATATATGTGTGTGTGTGTGTGTGTGTGTGTGTGTGTGTGCATACACATACATATACACAAATGAATCTCAATTAATAAGAATTTGAATACAAGAAAAACAATGAACTTTTTCTTTATATGTATATCATATATAGTATTCCATTTTATATAACTAGTTGTGTACCCGCGCAAAGCAGCGGGTGGCGATTAGTTCTTTTTCGACGATTGGTTTCCGACCGTCTATTAGTTTCCTTTTTGCGAGCATCAAATAGTTGTATTTCGGTAGTTTCTTTATTTGGACCTTGTTGTTTTGGTTTAAAATCGAAAGTACATTGCTTTTAAAATTGAAAAAATTCTACAGCAGGCGACAATTGCGCTGGGGTTCTGAAGAGTTTTTTTTGTGCTACCTGCCTTTGGATAAGAAGCTGGCCCTATTACTGACCATTCCAAAATCGGAACTAATATAATGAGGATTGGTTCTGATTCTTAAATTTTGGAATACGATTCATAGCTCGTTTTATTCTGCGATTCTTTTTGTTAGTATAAAACAGATACTTCCTTTGTTAGATTAAAAATAAAGTAATTTGTTTCGTTGAATTCCAAAACATGTTTTAGATTAAAAATAAAAGTAATTTATATCTTTTAGTTAAAAATTAATTCTAATTTTCATTTATTAATGTCAATTAATGTGGAATGTAAGCAACATCAAATGACATAATTGTAGTTTATTAGTTTTTAACACCTTTTTTAGATAAATATCAATACTTAAATCAAGATTTAATAATATCTTGCATACGATACATGTTAAAAACAACATTTTTGTAAAAAAATAAATCGACTATAAATATCCTCTTAAACAAAATTTGTCCGTACACCACAGCAAATTGCAAGATAAAATATAAACAATATATCTTATGAATACTAATAATAATTATATCGGACCAATCTACTATACCGTTAAACACTAATTTTGATAAATATTCAACATGATAGAAAAAAATAAAAATACTTTTTCCTGGTACATTATATGAAAAGCCTCCATTGTCACATATGCTAACACATACATATAAGAGTTCACATACACATATAAAAAAAAATATAACCAACCATCTGTAGCTTAGCTCATTCCTTAAACTAAACACCTGATGATATATTTAGGGCTCTTTTAAAATTGGATATCCAAAAATTACAGATAATAGATTTTAATATCCGAATCTATACCAAATTTATAGATATTCGAATTATCAAGACATATATCTCGAATTGTTGCTTTTTGGGGAAATTTTACAACCTGCAGCAGAAGGAAATTTTGCCTTCCTCACTAAGACAGTAACCTGCATAAAATAGAAAAATCTAAAAAGCTTTTACAGGTAATAAAAGTGTTTTTTCTTTTTTTTTTTTTTGTTTCAAAAGTTTAAAACATGAATAATTTAGCCGTTTTAACTGCTTAATGCCATCAAGACAGCATCCCTTCGATTGCAAAACAGTAGCAAGAGGGAGATCAGAGCTTGAAGAGTCACAGTATGCAGCACGACCCTACAAATTTCAAGTTTCAGATGTTATACAGCTTTGAGCATTTTACTATGACTGATTAGTTAACTCTTTGTGGGTTTCTTTTGATGGATCTTGTTGTTTTTGTTTAAAACTGGAATTACGTTGCTTTTAAGAATAAAATTATGTTGCAACGGATGACAAATGAAACCCGGGGGAGGGGGGTAGTGAGGGTGTTGAAGAGTTACGCCTAGAAATCAATTTCATCTTTACATGCCTCCCAAAAAATCTGCTCCAACTAAAAGGATGAAGAGCCAAATCGAGTTAGTTAGCTAACAAAAACTTTACATCCATTTTAAAACAAACAAAAAAACGTTTAGTGTGTGTTGTACCTAGTATTTGAAACAAACAAAATAGGCAATGTACTTTAAAAAAATCTTATAAAACATGTACAGAGATGATCCCTTTGGAAATAGAAAAAAATTACCCTAATGTGTACAAAACAATCACTCATTCTAAAAAAATGTATTTGGATTTTTCAAGTTCATCAACAAATAGTTGAAAGGGATGGATGTGAAGAAAGTGACACGACTTTGGATATTTGAATAATTACAAAAAAAAATAAAAATTATGCCAATAAGAATTATAACGCTAAAAAAATAATTACCCCAAAAGACCACACAACAATGTGATTTTAAAAATCTATCATATTAGAAGTTCAATTGCAAAGATATTTCACGAAAACGGGCTTGTAGCCCAACGGTACCGGTGTTGCCCTCCCTCCTTGAGGTTGAGGGTTCAAGCCTCGCTTGAGACATAGGTGGAAATTAAGGTGTAATTTAGGAGTAGGTTAGATAGGATTATATTTTGCCGTTCCAAAAAAAAAATGAAATCGATGAACAGAGAAGCAAATTTAACACAAACGGCATATGAAGCTAAACAACTTAATCATGTTGCTTTGGTGGCAATGATCTTACCTGCTCAAGTGTCATATTCAACACTTATTGCAATAACATTGATCCCATGCCAGGGTAAGCTACATGCATTCAGACAATGTTAAAAGATTTAATAAATAACTACACAACTTCAAATTTTAAACAAAAAATGGAAAAAATACCTCATGGTACTGCTTTTGGTAATCTTTGCTCCCGTTTTTAAGATGTGGTTTTCTAGCAGTAACAAATAAGCTGTATATATAGAAACAAAAATGTTATAAAATGAGAGCAACATATATTACGTAAATGTGTATTTTACATGTTTTCTACCGGTATCAAATAAGGTGTATAGAGGCACGTTTAGCCGATTAAAGATGAACGACCACGACCACAGTTGACAATAAGCAGATAGGAACATATATCAATGACAGGAAGGACATACGTGAATGACGATTTTCAAGAAAATAGATATGAAGTACCGGTGATAGGGACTAAATGCGCAAAAAAAGACATTTTGGGACCAAAATTGCAAACTTTGACTAAACCCAAGGAATATTTCTGTAATTGAACAAATGTTATAAATATCTCAAATATAATAGGAAAACAGCAAACCACCACAAAGTCAAGTTTCATAAAATTCTACCATAAGGAATTTGTTTTGCAATATATGGTGTTGTTCTCAGAGAAGCATTTTTGAATGACAGTAGAAAGCATACCTATATATATATATATATATATATATATATATATATATATATATTTTTACTTTGAACCATTTGTAAGTCTTTCTTCATTGCTATCTTTTCAGCCAGATCAATAAACAACCTACATAAAAAACAAAAGAGTCCAGAGAATGTCATGAAATTAGAAAGTATTAGCATAAAGGCGTGAAACATAAAAAGGAAAATAAGAACCAATGGAAATACTTTCTTACATAATTGAGCTTTAAGCTGCAGTTATGTACTCTTTTATATGAGGATTGAAGCATTCCTGCATCCTACATTCTTTTTGCAAAAAGAAAAATAAAAAATAATTTAGGCCTAGAATTACATTTGAAATGAACAGAACCAAGAAAAAAATCACTGACCTTTATAAGTTTGATCAAGAATTTTAGAGAGAACCTCACAAAAAATTGCAAATCAACCAAGTCTCTAGTGTTGATTCGATTCAACTAATCTTTAGTCTCTCACTTTGTTTTGTCCTTTGGATGCTATAATAGACGATCAAAAAACTGAATTTAAATATAAATAACAAATTGAATCAAAACACTTATAAAATACTGGTACCTTCCTTCCCTTATGGTTATCCATGTTTTTACAACGCATCTGTATTTAGATCCATAATCACAGACACTCATCAGTCATCAACATGTATTCTGCAAACAAAAATCCTGAAAGAGAGAGATGGAGTGATACCGACTCAAGCTTGTTATTTAGAGCTTGAAGGCGACATGTTGTGGACCAACGATGACAAAGTCCGATGGTTCAGCGATTGTAGCATCTGGTGGTTAACCGCTCAAGCTTCGTTACAGCGTTCGGTGATTCAGATCGGGTATCGTGGTCCAAGGATTCAAACTTGGTAGCGTTTGGTGGTTCAACGATGGAGGGCTCTTTGGCAGCATTTGGTCGATTCAAGTAGATAATATAATTTGAAATCACGTAATTGGATCTGAATTCTTGATATGTAGGGATAAGAGAGGATAGGGGAGAGGTGAGAGAAGCAAACTGTATATACGGAAGGCGAGAAGCGAGCATAGGGGAATTTGGATTTCAAAAATTCAAGCCGGTAACATATCATTCCATGATTTACGTATCATCTAGTTATCAATCAAAGAAATCAAAATTCTAGGTCAAATATATGCATTGAGCATTTGTACATTCAGCTTAAACGTGTGGATCTCTTAATTTTAAGAGTTTCCATTTGTAGAAACCATTTTTCATTTTTAAAGTAGTATAGATTATAACACTCTGTTATTAATTTTATCTTATTAAGATATTTTTATATTTAGAAAACTTTATAGACTTTTGTATAAAACTTTTTTCTTTGTAGCTAGATGACATTGTTACATCTAACTAACTTTTTTAAAGTATAATGACATAATAAGAAGAGACACAAATATAATATTATATTACATAAATACAATTATATTTTGTTTTTTCTCTCAATTAGCTCATTTTGAAAATGGAAATATGAGACAAAAAATGCAGAATAAAACAAGATAACATGATAAAGCACCAAAGTGACCATTATAGAATTTTTAAGGACCACATCTTAAAATATCTACGATCATCTTAAATATATTCATACAAGGATGCCATGAACGATATTGGAGAAGGCCACTAGTATCCCTACGCAACTGTTATCATCATAGTTGGGTTTCATTTTCAAAACAAGATCTGTCATGGTCGATCCATTGTTTTTTCATGCTCTAGACAAAAAGGATTGATAATGCCCTTCTATTTTTAAATGATGTGACACTAACGAGAAAAATAAATTTATATTATTTTACTGATAATTCAAAGAGAATCTAAACATTTTATATAACCCTTACGATTTGTAAAGTTCATTAACATTGTGTTTAAACTTTTTTATAGATTTGTTGTGGCGCTTTAAAACAAAAAAGATGGTCCACCTTAGTGGTTTCAATGTCGTTTAACTAAGCAGGGTGATGATTCATGTTCAAATCTGCAAGACACCTCAGACTTTTTAATTTCGAAGCACTATTTTTTTTCTTATTTTAATTGGGTTTTACTCCTTTTTTTAGTTTAATTAATTGGGCTCCAAATTCCTACAAACTACTAACACCTCTATTTATTTTCTTACTTCCTATAAATATCTTAAATCATACTTATCAAAATAAAATTTAACCTGTTATTTACGTTAATTTGTGATTAGTCCCTTTTCTTTACAATTATCATATTTCCATTAAACAATCAATTTAACTATTAAATATGTAAAAACAAACATTATATCTTTTTGGCTAACATTTTTAATGAGGATATATTTTTTTTATTTCATACCCAATTTTCTATAAATTTGTTTTTTATGATTTATAAAATTAGATTTATTCTTACAAATTTGTTTTTAGAAAATAGATTTTTTTTTATAGAAATAATTTTTTACAAATTTGTTTTTTTGAAACTTTTTTACATTTCATTGTTATGTATGATCTTATTGGCACTTTTCCATTTATACATCATTTTGTGAACTTGGGAAATGTTTGTTTTACAATTTTTGTTCAGTTTTTCTTTATGTTATTTAGAACTTATCTTTTTACAAAGTGTTGTTAGTAAAACTTATTTTTATATTTTTCAAGTGTTTTTTTTTACAAATCCAATCAAACTTTGTGTACAAATTTTCTCATTTTTTAGCTTTGTTCTTTATGTTATTTAAACATAAGTTTTTCTTATACAATTTTTTACGTATTCTTTTACATTTTTTACAACTATTTTTTAAGAAAATATATTCATGAAATGACTTTTTATAGAATTATTTTTTACATATTGTTTTACATTTTCATTTTTATACATGTTTTATTTCTTTTTATTTTTTTTCATTTTGTCCTATGTGTTTCTTTTGCATGCTTTTAACATTTTTCCATCCTAGTTTAATATAAACTACTAAGAATACAAACCCATCAAACTCGATTGTCTAAAGGAAAAAAGATGAATTAAATTTAGAATGTGAAGCGTCAAACAATTGTAGCCCTTTTTATCTCCCCAAACACGATGCATTGTGTAAGGATTTACAGCATTCCTGAACAAAAACTTAGTTGCTTGGTAAATACAAATATCTAACCTTTTTTATCTCAAGGTCTTGATAAATGCAAATCCACATATAATATACTAGTTTATTAGCTAGTGTGCTACACGGTTGAGAGATTAAAAAACTATATAATAAAAAATTATGTTTAATTATATATTAACAAACAATCTATACATTTAATAATAGATGGATGTTAATAATTATATAATAAAAAAGTTATGTTTAATTATATATGAATTGTGAAGTTTGATTGGATTTGTTTGTCAAGAATGATTTATGCTTTTATGCTTTTATGTTATAGCAACAAACTTTTGTTTGGATGATAAGTAAATGATTCTAATGTTTTATAATGAAGTAATGATCTGTGTTTTGATGCTTTGACAATAAAATGGAGTTTGCAGGTGATGAAAAGAAAGGAAGATTTTCTTTGTTTTATAATAGTTTTTGATATTTAAATTGATTTAAATTTGTCGGGTCTAAAACTCATGTATCTCACGAGACATATTTGTCGTACGTATCTTTGTTTTAAAATGCTATGTATACAGGAACAATATGCTTGTTATCAGATGATAGAAGGAAAGGTCTTAGAAGCTGTCATATGGATTGTAGATAGAAAGGATGTTCAAAAGATAGAGCTATCCAGAATGCGGTATAGTATGTCATGTAATTGAGAAATGGAACATTTATAGTTTAGAATAACCCTTGTAGTTATACTGTAAAGTTTGGTTATGTCCCGTATTGTTTTTGGGCTTTTTTTATTGTGTCGAGCCAGTAAGGATTTATTCGTATAACCCAAAGGTCATGCCGAATTTTCGGTAGAAATGTTAGTTTAATACGAGACATAGCTTTGAGATGTTTTAAGACTTTACTATGGTTGCATTTGATATGAATTGGTAACCCTCAGTGTTGTCTAAATACTTTTAAATTGATTTGCTTTTATTGGGACCAAAGTTTTAAATAATGATTAATGGTTAAAAGAAAAGTTTTTGAAAGAATGAAATTTTTATTCACAATTTTTTATAAACCATAACACCAATAGGGATAGGTTCAATATAGAACCAAATTATGCTGGCTAACCATAGAACCACGTAAAAATTGCCCATGTTCACTTATGAACATATGTTCATTTATGAGCATGTTCGTCTATAAACATGAAAATTGCATATGTTCATAAATGAACATAGATAATTTTCACGTGGTTCTATGGTTAGCCAATATAATTTGGTTCTATGTTGAACCTATCCCTACACCAATATAGGTGTATGTAAGATGGGGTGTTACATAGACCACCTCAAATGGGAGTTTAATGAGAGTTTAATGAAATTAAATTGAATACAATATATGAGAGAGAGATGGTAGAGTTCAATCCTTGAACTCTACAAAGAGAATTTTAATGAAATTATCGAGTAAAATACCATTTTTAGTTCTTCTCTCTCCTACGTGACACTACATTGAATTTTTTTAGAGTTCAATGCATTGAAGATGCCATTATTATCAAAAGAAAACATGGAACCAAAACACTAAATTCATACAAACCATAGATTTTCCAACAAACTAAATAAAATCATTTTATCTACACATTATTATAAATATAATAAGTTTATTATCATAACATGAGTTGAGATATGACCAACTTACCCATATAGTAAAGAAAAGTATTGTATTGTGCATACAATTAAGTCAATTATTTCATGATTTCTAATATGAACTATTAAAAACCAAAGAAACATGAAGATAACTATATGGACTTGTACATGAATACATGTCTAATCTAAACTATGTGGATTTGTACATTAGTACACCCGTACATATCTAATCCTAGAAAAAAAAATCAAATGTCATGTAAAGTATAAAGCATGAAAATACCAATAACTAACATTTCAAGTCGATAAAAGTAGAAAATTTACCCATAGCTAAAGGACCAATTAGAGAGAGATGAGGAGACGAAAAGACGCTGAAGATGGCTGGACTACGGTGAGCAGAACCAACAGGGATCGATCAAAAATCAAGATCATGGACGTTGCTAGTGAAGTGGAGTGCGTTGCTACTACGTTTTTTGTCTCTAACATTCCTGGTGGTTGTAACGTGTCATCGATCTAGAGGCTATTTCAACGATACGCTGCTTAGTGGATGTTTATCTTGCTCAAAAGAGGGATCGCATGGGATTGTGCTTCGGCTTTGCTAGATTCATCAAGGTGCAGAACGTTGAAAAACTAGAGAAATAACTGAATGGGATTTTTATTGAAAACAAAAGACTGGTGGTTAATGTCTCCAAATACAAAACAAGAATGAATGTTAACGGCGAGAGGAGTTTCGGACAGGAGAAAAATAGAGGTGGAAGAGATTACGTGGCTGCTGCAAGGAACTGTTGGTTTAACCTTTCTCACTCTCTGCTTTGTTTCTGCATACAAATGAGGAGAAAAAGATAGAAGGAAAAGAAACCCAGCTGTTGGGTTTGGTATCATACGTAAAGAAGAAAAACAAAGGGTTTTTGGTGATTTTCTCTATCTTATTCCACTGCATAAAGTAGGTTACAAAAGTCCTATTTGTAGCTAAAAGAAACAAACGGAAATGCTAAAAACTTGCAGTGCATATGCTCCTAGAAAATGGCAACTAAACCATATTATTCTCCTTCAAACTTGGTCAACATATGACCAACTCGACACCTAAAAATCTGACCAACGTGTGACCCATTAACCTAACCCAATTAACCAAGGACTAACTATGACCTGTACCCATTACCCGACTTGAACAATCAAGATGTAACGCCCCAAATTTCTCAAATTTCTTTTTTTAATACAATAACATCAAAAGCGCAGTAGCTGAAAAATCTCATATTTCAAAAAGTGTGTTCTTTACAAACAAAATGTTTCTCATGACCTCGTGTCATGCCTTAAATTTCCGGTCCCAACAAAACAGATAAGTTTAAAAATATTTAAACAACAATGGGGGTTACAAAACTCATATCAAAACAACCATAGTAAAGCATTATGACATCTCAAGCTAATGTCCCGTAATTACACAACAATTCTACCGAAAATTCGGCATGACCTTTGGGCTATACGGATAAAAATCCATACTGACTCGACTCAAAATAAAAATAGCCCAAAGGCATTACGGGACATAGCAAACTTTACAATACAAGAACAAGGGTTATTCTAACCATCCTTTAACTCCATCTCAATTATTAGGTATGATTCATAAGATATAATAATCATATTAAACGCTTTTATCCCTTTTTCGTCCTACTTGGACTAATTATAGCATTTCTTGGGTTTAACATATACTTTAAGCAACTTTATAGTTCTAACATATTTATGATGCAATACTAATTGTTTAGATGTCAAAACATCTCTTGTTTTACTCTTTTATGTCATTTTGGCATTTTAAGTCATTAAAGTTTCTAAAAATAGAAATCATCAAAATCTTGATATTCTCCATCAAGTTACCACTCACATGTTCTTACTAGTTATAAATATCATACCAATCAAGTCCAATGTTCTCTTTCATGATATTTTAGTACATATCAAAGCTTGTCCCAAAGGTTGGAATTCATGATTCCATTCCAATTACTTTACCATTTCCTTCAAGAATCTAACTACTTGCTTGTATTTCATGTTTTCATGCTCTTTAGATAAGTTACTATCTCCAATATGCTTCCAATGTTTATAAAAATCCACATGTACCAACAAGTTTCAAACTAATTTCATATTTACCAATTTGTCCCATTCTTGAAATATTTATCACAAATGGTCTTAAACTAGTACAATTCAACTCATACATAATTACCACACAAAGACTCAATTATCAATTCCAACTATAATTCAATTATAGTATTTTTATCATTCAATTCTATTCCTTTTCCCATATTTGTATAACTTCATACCAGCACCAAAATTTCATCTTTTCAACCCTACATTCAAGAATCCATGCCAAACATCAAAACTACAACTCACATATGTTCTTGAATCCATATTATGATGTAAATCAGAAAAATAGCTTCAATTTCAACATGCATTTGCTCAATTCATCGTCAACATTTCTAGGGTTCCAAAAATCTAAAACCAATAGGTGTTCTTGAACCAATTTATAATACATTCCAATGAATCATTACCAAATTCAACACACGCAATTGTAAATTCCAGAAATCTTTAAGAAACCTTAGCATTCAATCAAATGATAAACATCTTTTGAGAATTAAATCAAGTTTTGAGATATTTACCTCTAATTCTGTCCAAGCTCAAGCAAAATCGTGAAATAGAAGTTCCATTGACCTAGAAATCGGATTTGCAGCTTGGTTTTCGGCCCCCAACACTACTGTCGGCCACCAATAGCCGTCGCCGGACCCCCACTCTCGCACCACCGCCGCCTACAACGGCTTCCTCGGTCTGAATTGCACTAGCAGCAGCATCTGCTCACCATTCTCGTCTCCTCCATCTCGATCTGTTCCTCTCTCGCTCATTTGTTTCTGAATGGCAAACCGAGGAGACCAATTGAGGGTCTTGATTTCAATCTCTCGACCTCACTTTCCCGTTTTCCCCGTTTCTTCCTTTTTTTTTCTCGAATTAAGATGCGCACACAGGAAATACGCGATCAGGGGACTGAAATCCCTGATTTGGATTAGTCAACGAAAAATTACAAAAATGCCCCTTGCTGTCAATTGCCTTAGAAAAATTCTGCACTTGTACCTAATTTTCCTCGACCTTTGCACACTCGTAACTTCTACGTATGATTCCCGAGTTTTACAAACTTTATATCGTTGGAAAGACGGGAATGAGCTTTACAACTTTATTCTACTGACTTAAGTCTGAATCTCTATATATTTTACGATACTGACCCCCAAACATGACCCTTTGGTCATTTTTGTCACTTTTTAACCATCTTTACACCTTCATAACTTCTTTGTTATAATTCCAAACGATCCGAATCTTTTTCGTATATTCTTATTACATAAAAATCTACAAAATTCTTTTTGATGACTTTTTCCCAATTCCTTGTAGATATTTAGATATTAAATTTTGAAGATTTACAATTAATACTTTCACTTTTGTCTCCTAGTTTCCCATTTTGCCCTCGGGCTTTCAAGACTTGCTTCCAATTGAAGTAACACTTCAATATGACTAAATAAATGTCTTAAAACATAAATTCCCATATTTTTACCTCCTTTGACCATTTTTCCCTTTTTCCAGACTTAAGACTAAGACGAGTCCTCTTAGTCTAAATTTTACTTGATTTTATAAGACTAAGACGAGTCCTCTTAGTCTAAAAATTTCCAGCTTTTCTCTTTATTTATTTATTACTTACATTAAATTTTAGTTGTCACACAAGATTACCCAACAATCACCCCCGTAATCTTGATGATCTTGACCCGTTCCGCCATCACAGCAAAGCTGGTTCTTCCTCTAGAATCAAATTGGCTGCGTTCTCCTCATCTTTCCATTTTGTGTGTGCACTCTTTTTCGTTTGCCATTTTCTTGCTGAAATACCAAGCTCCAAAAAAAACGGTCTCGATCGTTCTTGATTCTTTCTCTTTATATCTTGCTACTTGCTTTCGTTTCTTGCTTGCTATTTGCTCTCGTTTCCTGCTGCTCGATTTCGTTTCTTGCTTGTTACTTGCTCTCGTTTCCTGTTGCTTGCTTTCGTTTCTTGCTTGCTAACAACAACCTTGTTGGTGCTTCTTTCTTTCTTCAGGTAACATAAAGACCCAACACCACCGAGTCCTTTTTCATTTTTTTCACTCTCTATAAAGAGTCTCTCTCACCAAACAATCAAACAATAATGCCTGGTTTACTTCATTGAGTTTGCACTCAATCCTAAACCACACCATCACCCATGCACGTACAGACATGAACAACAATAGTCTCTCCTTTCTTCCTTCTCTCAATCTTTTTTGTCACAGGTACTCGGTCTTTGGTGGAACTCAATTTCCAGCAACGGTCTTTCTTTCTTCTTTTTCTTTCTATCTTTCATCTTTCTTTCTGTCTTTCTTTCTTCATTCTTTCTTTCGGTCTTTCTTTCTTCTTTCTTTCTCGGTCTTGATCCAGGTATGACTTATGAGCCCCTTGAATCATCAGTCTAAATGCTCATGCTGTCGGTCATCTACAGCTTTGTCATTCACTGGTACTAAGCTTTTTCGGCGACGGTCTTTGCTGCTATGGCAGCCGGTCTTCACTTATTCATGTGGTTCACATGAAATCATCTACATCATTCTTCTTCACTCGGGCTGCTCCTCCTTTCTACCACCGACTCTCAAACCGGCAGACACCTCTAAACGAGCCCTAGGCTCTTATACCAAATGTTGGTTTAACCTTTCTCACTCTCTGCTTTGTTTCTACATACAAATAAGGAGAAAAAGATAGAAGGAAAAGAAACCCAGCTGTTGGGTTTTGTATCATACGTAAAGAAGAAAAACAAAGGGTTTTTGGTGATTTTCACTATTTTATTCCACTGCATAAAGTAGGTTACAAAAGTCCTATTTATAGCTAAAAGAAACAAACGGAAATGCTAAAAACTTGCAGTGCATGTGCTCCTAGAAAATGGCAACTAAACCATATTATTCTCCTTCAAACTTGGTCAACATATGACCAACTCGACACCTAAAAATCTGACCAACGTGTGACCCATTAACCCAACCCAATTAACCAAGGACTAACTATGACCTGTACCCATTACCCGACTTGAACAATCAAGATTACCCAACAGGAACTCTAACTTTTTCCGTGAGAGGTAAGAAATCGTATTCGGAGGCTCTACCGGTAATCACAATCTTAACTCGGCTCCCCATGTTTATTCCTATCCCTATCTCTTGAAAAAAGTTAATCAAGTATCAATGGTGTTATCTTTTGTAATTTAGCAATGCATATATCATATTTGGGTTTTAAAAAATAGAAAAATTCAATAACCCGGTACCCGGAACCGGAATCAATTCCAAGCGGTTTCAATTTCGGTTTCAACATTTAAGGAATTCGTATCCTGTTTCCAACATTCCAAGAATCGTTGGTTTGGATTCCAAGCAATTAAGGCGGATACGCGTCTATGTTCACCTCTATAACCCTACTAATGTCCCGTAAATATAAATCTTTTTCATATTTAAGTTGCATCTAATTATTCTATATGAACGGTTCTGTTGCATACCGTATTTATTTTAAATTAGTGTTACATGCATTTTTAATATGATACAGAATTCGAAATTGTAGAGTATAAATTTTATTATTAATATTAACTAAAATCAAAAAGTTAAAAAGGATAGTAAAGAACTCCAAACATACATTATGAATTTCGTTAAGTAATACCGATATGGGATGAATATAAAAAAAATGAAGTTACAATTAATGAATACTTTATATGTATATCTCGTTGAGATATTGATTCCCCGATTTATTGGCCATTCATATTCCAATATCATGTATCCACCTCTAGGTCGGGGCATATACAAACCACTATGGAGCAATATTTGAACATTATCATATTGCAATTCTATCTAATATACTTCGTTCTTTTGAATTTCTTTTTACATTTTTGTATCCCTCAAACTCTGATAATTTACAAATAAATATCAAAACTTTGTACCCCTCAATATTTTATCATTTATTAAAGATAAGGTGTGACATAGTCACATAGATTAAATTTGTTTCGGTATTTTCAGTCGAGGCGAAATCAATGACTACTTGAAAACTTTATCAAGTAATAAAATAAAAAACATGTGAAGAGTATGACTTTTAAAAATCAAAGTTCTAGAACTTTAAAATAAGAAAAAAAAAAAAAAAAAAACTTATTTTAAAGAATAGAATTATAATTATGACCAGCGTGGAAAGTCCAAGTTGGGCATTATACCAGCTCGCCACAAATGTTTGTAAAGTGACATCTCAAACGTGCATTGACCTACAATGATAATTAATATATATGTACATGGAATGTTTCTTTTTGTAGTGTCCATTATACGAACAAATATGAAGTGACATCACAAACGTTCAAGAAGTGAGACGTATAACATCCCTCACCTTTGTACAATGGAAATAGCAACATAATATTGCAAACAACGTAGACATAAGTAACTCAAATAGAAAACAAATGTCTATATCGGGAATATAAACTAGAAACCATTGTCATTGTCTCGGTTATCATCTTAAATTTCCGTTTGTTGCATTTCACCTAATTTTAGAACCTAAGACATGCATCAAAGATACAATGTTAGGTAATTTGAAAAGCTTAGTGAACAATATGTGGCTTTACTACGTACAAGATACATAAATATGTATTTGTAACCATCATAGAGAAACAAATAGTTGTAATAAAATTCCACTTAAGTAATACACATGATATTACACCCAACCCTAGTCATCATATGTTATGAATTATGATGTAGCACAAACTATAATTCACCGTTTAAAAAGAAAGTTGTCATTCATAAACAATAATCGGTTTGCAAATCACCATTTAACATAACCATGTCTAAAAACAATCATCATTTAACTCTTAGGCTGGGGGGAGCAGTCAGCATGCGTTGAGCATGCTGAACTATGCCACGTCAGCTTTCAGCATGTTAGCACATGCTGATCAAATTTGGTGGGAGCAGTCAGCATGTGCTAACCATGCTAAACTATTTTTTTTAGATTTTTTGTTAAATATTATATTAAAATAAAACACAAACTTTTATGGAAACATAAAAACAAACATTTCATTAAAAAAATTACAAGACATGAAACTTAAAAAAAATTACAAGATATGAAATAAAACTTAAAACGACTAAAACATGACATAAAATAAAAATACGACTTCATATATTGTCTTCATCCGAATATTCACCGCCGTACTCGTTCACCGGATCCATATTTAGATCAATATGGTCCACCGTCCAAAGATGATCGATTAGATGACGACGAAGATCGCCATGAATTTCTCGACTGCGCACTATCTGCACTCGCTGAAAGTATTCTGGACTCGTAACTGGAAGCGGTTGTGGAGGGGGAATGATTTCATTTTCGTCGTATTGACATATAGCATGTCCTTCGTCTTCTAGAATCATGTTATGTAAAATAATACATGTAAACATAACCTTCATAATAGTAGATTTTTTTGTAAACAGTGATGGTTTAGCTAGTATGGCAAAACGTTTCTTCAAAACACCAAATGCTCTCTCGATGTCCTTTCGAGGTCTTTCTTGAGCTCTTTTAAACTTTTGCCTTTGTGGGTCATCTGGGTAAGCCAGAGTCTTGACGAAAATAGAATGCTCTGGATAGATTCCATCCACAAGATAATGAAAGGTTTTCTGCAACCATGAACTAAATAACCTAAGTTCACATGCAACCTACAAGGATCTATGTTTTCTTCTAATTGAACATATAACAAAACCTAAAGGCCATAAGAAAATTAACTAAAAGAATAAAATCAGAAAAACCAACCTTTTAGAATTTCCTGGAAGCTGAGCAGCAAAATTATCCTGCCTCAAATGAGATCACACCCAAGCCGAGAGGATTATGGATCGAAATTCCAGAGAGAATTAATAGAATGAGCAACTGATAATGAGGCCTAGGGTTCCCTATTTATAGGGAACCAAAGGGCAAAGCTAGAAACCCTAGCCGCAGCCCATTTTCCGGATTATGTGTATGCGCGCCGCGGCCTTTACATTTGCGCGCCGCGCGTCGCAATTCAAACTATTGAATTCATACGGATATGTACGCGCGTCGCAGCCTTTACATTTGCGCGCCGCGCGCCGCAATTCAACTATTGAATTCGTACGACTTTAATCCCTGACCTCCTGATTAATCCAATTAATGTCACAGAAATTAATCCAATTAATTTCTGATTAATTATTAATCAAACAATATTATTTCTAATTAATATATTATCTCCATAATATATTAACAAACAATATCTTGATTTATTAGTCATATAATAAATCAACCATCTCTCTCTACTTAACTTTCCAACAAACCTCCAGCCATGAGGGCAACCCAAATGGACTGTGCTACTATTAATCAGGTAAATACTAATTATTAGTCATGGCTTAGACACCTAATCCAACAGTCTCCCACTTGGATAAGTCTATGACTATAATTACCAATTTAACCTCTAATTAACCAGCATTTTTAGCTTCCTAGAAACCGCTGCCAAACTCTGATCTAATCAGTTCTGTCCATAGATAAGTGATCAGATGATCCTCCGTCCAACAAGATATTTTCAGACTCAAGACATGGATAAAATCAATCCGGTCTGATTCACTGTTCCTCGATATCCGATTTGCATATGACTCTTAGACTACCAATTTAGTCCCGGTTGGCCAACCATTTTAGTCAACTCTAAATTCATCGAGAGGCCTACAGATATCTGTTCCCCGTTAGGGTCAAGGGACGAATAAGCTTCGACTCATATACTTATGTCTTTTTCCAGACAAATCACTCACAACAATACGTTTTATAACACCGAGTTACCGATGCGTTTTCGTATTATCAATGAACAACCGTCTAATAAATCATAACTCATATGTCTTAGCTTAAAGATCAAAAGATATTATCGTCTCAACATTGCTCGTGATGAAATCCATGAAGCAATCCATTGAGCGCGGGTTTATCCAATACTCAAATCTCCATTTCCAAGTACTCACGAATGGTGCAGCAATCCAATTGCAATGTCTAACTCCTTAGACAATCTATTACCAATTCATGACAGTCTTACTTCACACTTACTCCCAAAAAGTGTAATCGACTGTGGATATTTGAATAATCCAATTATTCAAGAAGTAAAACATGCAAAATGAAACACAACGATAAAGTATTGACAAAAGTAGTAAACCATTACTCATTAATAAATCTCTATTATTAAACCACAAGAGTCAAATACAATACATTGTTACAAGTTTCGAAACCTATCTAATTTATATAAACTTTATATCATCTCTTAATCCAATGCTCCTAGCATGCTGATTATGCTTAATCCTACTCAGAGCCTTTGTCAAGGGATCTGCAGGATTATCTTCTGATGATACCCTCTTTACCACGAGGTGACCTTCTTCTACCTTATGCCTTATGTAGTGGTACTTTCTGTCGATATGCCTGGACTTTCCATGGTCTCGCGGTTCCTTTGTCAAGGCGACCGCACCTTCGTTATCGCAGAACAGTTCCATGGGCTCCTGAATACTCGGGACTACTCCAAGGTCACCGATGAAGTTCTTCAGCCAAGCCGCTTCCTTTGACGCTTCACTTGCTGCTATATACTCTGATTCACAAGTAGAATCAGCCACCGTATCTTGCTTGGAACTTTTCCAAGTTACTGCTCCTCCGTTCAGAAGGAATACCCAGCCAGACTGAGACCGACCACTGTCTCTATCCGTCTGAAAACTGGCATCCGTATATCCTTCAACTCTCAATGTATCACTGCCTCCAAGGACCAATACCATCTCCTTTGTCCTTCGCAGATACTTGAGTATATTCTTTACAGCTATCCAATGCGCCCTTCCAGGGTTACCCTGGTACCGACTGACCATGCTTAAGGCAAAAGCCACGTCAGGGCGAGTACACGTCATAGCGTACATGATCGATCCTACAGCCGAAGCGTAAGGTACCCGACTCATTTCAGCTATTTCTTCGTCTGTACTCGGACTTTGAGTCTTACTCAATTTTGCATTACTTTGGATAGGCAGCTCTCCCTTCTTGGAATTTTCCATACTAAACCTTTTCAGTACCTTTTCCAAGTATGTACCCTGACTAAGTCCAATTAGTCTCTTCTTCCTATCTCTCAGTATTCTTATCCCGAGAATATAGGCAGCCTCTCCTAGGTCCTTCATGGCGAAACATTTCCCAAGCCAAGCCTTGACACCTTGCAAGGTTGGAATATCGTTTCCCATGAGCAGTATGTCATCGACATACAGCACCAGAAAGGTGACTATACTCCCACTAGCCTTGACATATACGCAGGACTCATCCTCGCTCCTAGAGAAACCAAATTCTTTGACTTTCTCATGGAAACAAAGATTCCAGCTGCGAGAAGCTTGCTTCAATCCGTAGATTGATCTCTCAAGCTTACACACCTTATTAGGATACTTTGCATCGACAAAACCCTCTGGCTGATTCATGTAGACATCCTCAGTCAACTTTCCATTAAGGAAGGCGGTTTTGACGTCCATCTGCCAAATTTCATAGTCATGAAATGCAGCTATGGCCAGCATAATCCTAATAGACTTTATCTTGGCTACTGGTGAGAAGGTCTCGTCATAGTCAACCCCTGGGGTTTGAGTAAAGCCCTTCGCAACCAATCTTGCCCTGAAAGTGTGTACTTTTCCGTCCATGTCGGTCTTCTTCTTGAAGATCCATTTGCACCCGACTGTCTTTCGACCCGGTACATTGTCAACCAAGTTCCAAACTTGATTGTCATACATGGACTTGATCTCGCTATCCATGGCCTCTTTCCACTTGGCAGACTCAGGGCCCGCCACTGCTTCTTGGTAGTTAGCTGGTTCATCCAAATTTATCAGTGTCCTATCACTGACAAACGTGTCCCCATCCGAAGTTATATGGAACCCATAAAACTCGGGTGGCATGCTAACCCTACCGGAACGCCTAAGAGGTAAGGATACATCTGTCGGACCAACAGGAACTTCTTCCTCATGTTGGTTGCTAGTTTCTCCTAAGGTTGCATCATCTGATGATTCTTGAATTTCTTCCAGATCAATGGTACTCCCACTGTCCTCTTTGAATATGAGCTCTCTCTCTCGAAAGACCGCTCGTCTAGCTACAAAGACCACGTCCTCGCTTGGTCTGTAGAATAGATATCCAAATGACTGTTTGGGATAACCAAGGAAGAAACACCTTTCGCTTCTGTCTGCGAGTTTGTCTTGAGTCTCTCGTCTAACGAAAGCCTCACAACCCCAGACCTTGATATGTGCCAACGAGGGAACTTTCCCCGTCCACATCTCATGAGGTGTTTTAGCAACCTTCTTAGTTGGGACAAGATTGAGGATATGGGCGGCAGTCTCTAAGGCATACCCCCAGAAGTGAATGGGAAGTGAAGCTCGACTCATCATGGAACGAACCATGTCCAACAGAGTTCGGTTGCGCCTCTCTGCAACACCATTCAACTGTGGTGTCCTGGGAGGTGTCAACTGCGAAACTATTCCGCATTCCTTTAGAAAGTCTAGGAACTCGATACTTAGATACTCTCCGCCTCTGTCGGACCTGAGCATCTTTATCTTCCTGCCTAATTGATTTTCTACCTCGTTTTTAAACTCTTTGAACTTTTCAAAGGTGTCCGACTTGTGCTTGATCAAGTAGATATAACCGTATCTACTAAAATCGTCGGTAAAGGTCACGTAGAACCGCGTGCCATCCTTTGTGGTTGATCTGAATGGACCACACACATCCGTGTGAATGATGTCTAGCAGACCCTCACCTCTTTCAAAAGATCCTTTGAAGGGTGATTTAGTCATCTTGCCCAACAGACAAGATTCGCATACATCATCCGACCTGAGGTCGAATGATTCCAACACTCCATCCTTTTGGAGTTGTGCGATGCGTTTCTTGCTGATGTGCCCGAGCCGACTATGCCACAGACATGCCTTTTCTACACCACTAGCAGAATCAATATAATTTACACTATGTCCTAAATTGTCAACACATTCAACAGTTTCATACACACCTTCACAAGGATAAGCAGTAAAAATCAAAATACCATTTTTGAAAACAGAAATAGAACCAATTTTATTATCAAAAGAAAATTGAAATCCTTGTCTGAACAATGCGTGAAATGAAATAATGTTTCTTGCCATTTCTGGCGAATAGCAACAATTTAATAATTCTAAACTAACATCACTACTAAGCACTAAACTGTAAACGCCGATCTTGGTAACAGGGGACGATCTCCTATTGCCCATGATCAAGTTCAGTCTACCGTGCTCCACCTCCCTGCTTTCCTTTAGGCCCTGCAGATCAGAACAAATGTGAAAACCACATCCTGTATCAAGGACCCAAGAATTAGAAGATGGTGAGTTTTTAGAGATAGTGTATATACCTGCTGTCGATGGCTTTACTTTCCCATCCTTGACATCCTGCAAGTATTTGGGGCAGCTTCTCTTCCAATGGCCCTTCTCTTTGCAGTAAAAACAGTTGGCTTCATCAGGGTTGGCCACACAAGGAATGTGGGAAGTCTTGGTTCTCGAGCCATTACTGGATGACCCGACCTGAACCTTTTCCCTCCAATTTTGCTTAGGAGGGCCCTTCCTTTTCTTTCCTTTGCCACTTCCAATGGCTAGGACGGGCTGATTAACCGAGGGTACACTTTTACCCTTCATCCCGTCCTCAGCTACTCGAAGCATGCGATGCAACTCAGTCATATTAGCCTGGTTGTTGTTCAAATGATAAGCCAGCCTGAACTGGTCATAAGAACTCGGTAACGAGTTAAGCACTATGTCAACGGCCAACTGCTCCGGTACAGGCATCGCAAGCTTTCTAAGCCGCTCCACGTAACCTTGCATTCTTTGCACATGAGTGCAGATGGACTCTCCATCTTTAGGTTTGCTGTTCGTGAAGTCCTTGACCACCTCGCACCTCTCGATGCGCTCTTGCTTGCGGAACTTTTCCGCAAGCTCCTGGTGCATCTCAAAGGGCCAGTAGTCTTCGTATATTCTCTGCAATTCTGGGTTCATTGTGGCGATCATGATGCAGGCCACTTTGGTCGCATCATCAGAATGTTTTTGGTACAAGGCAATTTCCTCGGGAGTAGCAGTTTCAGGGTCTATATCGACAAGCTCGGTCTCGAGGACATACTCCTTGTTCTCGTACCTCAGAGCCATCTTGATATTTCTAATCCAGTCATTGTAGTTTGTCCCGTTCAATTGAACCTTGGAACACAGTGAGAGGATTGAGGGAACACTGGAGTTTGAGTGGGGAGCGGATTGATCAGCAGAAGACATCTATAAAAGAAGGTAAGTTTAATTAGATACTTGTCGGTCCTTATAATAACCCAATATAAAATAAGGCTAGGATCCAACTATAACAATTTGCAACATAGAAGAGGGATGCCGTAATCTATAAGCAAATTTTATAAAGGTAGGCGAATGACGATTCAGCCAATTCCACCGCGGAAAAATAATCTTATTATGAATGGAATTCCTAGTTTCTTTTGAGATTTATTGAACTGTTCAATAGCATGTTTAATCTCGGATATGCCCCACCGTTTATGACTGGGATGCCGAGGATCACAAACCGGGTGTGAATAACCATGCAAATTAGCTTGGTACTCTCGGGGTCCATTATCATCTCAAATTGATGTGCCGGTAAACCACACACGCTCCATCAACAATGATAACACCCGAGACACCCATTGCCACTCTTTATGAACCCCCATTGGTGTGCCGGTAAACCACACACGCTCCACCAACGTTTCATAAAGTGCAATGTGCAATTTCATGGGGTAGCATCAAATTCACATTTTTCTTAAAGTAACTAGATTGGGATTTTGTGTAAAGGTTCTAGTACTTTGATCATTATACTTTTAATGATTATGTGGTCCTATCAAAACTGTTCGGCTAACGACCCTCCACTGATCAGGCGAGCGGTGGGTGAGAGTGTTCACCCATTAGACTGCCATTTTACAGGCAGCCTCCTTATACCCACTTTATAGACCAGCTTCGTGAATGAGGCCTACTATTGAATTGACTGACCAATTTTTTTATCTTATACATATAGTATTAACAATTAATAACATATATAAGATGTATTTTAAAACCCTTTAAAATATTCAAGGTTTATCTTTTAATTTTACCAAATTTAACAATTAAATTTTTTGAATTAAATTAAACCTTAAATTCGATTTAATCAATTTTAATTACCAATTAATTAAATTAATTAAATCTAAATATTTTAAACATTTTAAAATATTTTTCTGGATTTTTCAATTAATTTTCGACAATTTAAAATTAATTAAATCCTTTTGAATTATCTTTTAATTAACAATTAATTAAATTAATTCAGTTGAAGATAGGTTTATCCAAATTAATCAAATTAATTAAAACTTATCCTAAACCCCCTAAAAATCGAATTCAAATAATGGGGTTTAAGGTTATCCATTTAATTAACAAATAAAGTTACCAAAAATAGAAAACCTTCCAAAACCCTGATTGACATTTTCGAAATAGGCAAAGGGGGGATTAGGGTTTCCAAAACCCTAACCCTAGAAATCGATCCTGATATATATTAGGGTTTATAAGCTTTAAACCCTAAAACAGTTATAGCAATTCATCAAGAAAACAAGACAGGCTCTGATACCACTGAAAGGTTTTCTGCAACCATGAACTAAATAACCTAAGTTCACATGCAACCTACAAGGATCTATGTTTTCTTCTAATTGAACATATAACAAAACCTAAAGGCCATAAGAAAATTAACTAAAAGAATAAAATCAGAAAAACCAACCTTTTAGAATTTCCTGGAAGCTGAGCAGCAAAATTATCCTGCCTCAAATGAGATCACACCCAAGCCGAGAGGATTATGGATCGAAATTCCAGAGAGAATTAATAGAATGAGCAACTGATAATGAGGCCTAGTGTAACATCCCAAAATTTTAGGGTAAATTTAAAAAAATTTTAAACGAAAACTACAATATAAGAAAAGCCACTTAATTAATTTTCATAAAATTCCATAACTTATAAGTTTAATGAAAACACCCCAGGATTAACAGAAGTTAACGAAATCTCAATATAGCGGAATATTAATTCAAAAACAGTCCTTCAATGAAGCAGCACAGTGTATACACGTCACGCCTTGCCATCCATAGTACCTGATGTACCTGAAACAATAGTTTATATAGGGAAAGGGTAAGCACGAAGCTTAGTGAGTTCCTCAAAATACCATACGATCCATCACATAACATACAACACATCATAACCATTCATATGTCTGTGAGACTCGCGGGCTATCCCTGTTCCACTGAAGACTCACGGGCAGTTCCCGTTCTGTGTTATCGCTCGCAGGCTTTTCCCGTTCCGTCTAATGACTCGCAGGCTATTCCCGTTCCGCCTATTGGCTCGCGGGCTATCCCGTTCCGTCTAATGACTCGCAGGCTATTCCCGTTCTGCCTATTGGCTCGCGGGCTATCCCGTTCCGTCCACAAACAATCATTATCATTGCAATAATTCATACAATTATCATAACATGTAAGATCGCCTTAGTCTAACATATCTTCCATCCTACGCATGCAATATCACCTATAGTATAGTGAGAAGACTCACCTGATTATAGTTGACTATTTCGTTTATCTTTCTCGGCTTTTTATTTCCTTCAACTGTTAACATAATAAGAAATCTATCATTTCTTAATCCTTAACTATATTGTAGTCGTATCATTAAACCCTTCAGTAATTCCAATATGATACTCCATGATTTATCAAGTAAAGAACGGCCAGGTAGAAGATTAGATGGGGTGGCAGGATCCTTTCAGCATTTTAGCCTTTCGGAAAATCCAACAACCAGATCCCAAGTAATCGGCCTAGTCACCGTCCTCGTAAGTAAATCAATCGGTATTATTTTCGGAATTACGAATTGTTATAATAACGACATTTTAGGGTTTTTGTTTACTATTGTTAGAAATGAGTATAATATAACATATGTTATACTTATTAAATATTCTACTTCTTAACACAAAAACTATTTTACAATACCTAATTAAGCTATAGAAAAGTTTGTAGTTACCTTATGACCAGTCGTCGGAACCTATAACTTCTTCGCTAGGCTTTTGAGCTTCCTTCCGCTCACTTCTTACACTCTAGTGCTTAGAAACCTCTATATATTTGATTGAGATTTGTTGGTGTGGTTTATGAGATGTTTTGGGGGGTATTTATACTTGAATTCTTGAATAAAAAATGGCATGACACTTTTGACAAAAGATTTTAATAATATAATTTTGTTGAAATTAAAGGCCTTCTAGAATCAGTCTGTTCAAGACTGGTTTAGCCGATCTTAAACCCATTAAATTCACGTTTTTATTTGATATTCAGAAAATTCATCTCAATACCTTTCCAGGGATGTATTTTACGTATTTATACGATTTTTCTATGATTTATTATGAATTTTTTAAAACAGACTATCTAATCTGTCAATTCCGAACTAATCAGTAAAGATTGCATTTTTTACCATAGATAATGTCATTTTCAAGCTTACTATTATTTTTGGTAATTGTACTAGACTCAATTTGTAAACTTTGTGCACTGGTTTGAGGTCCAAACGATTTTTCTAGAATTAATTATGATTTTTCTAAAAACGACACAAAATGCTGATTTTCATATGAAATTGTAACTAAAGTTTTTCTTAGCTTTATAACTACAAAAATCATATAATTCCTAACACTCTTATTTTAATTATATGTTATAATCAGGATACGGGTCTTACAAGTCTCCCCCACTTATTTGGATTTCGTCCCGAAATCCGCATTCTCGAACGCCTTTATGTATTTCCCATCGAGTCTTCAAAAATCCTCCTCGTCTTATTGTCGAACCTTTACAAGGTTTCATTATCTTTCCCCTTCAACATTCACATATCTCTGTAATAATGCTTAAGGTCCTATTATTCTCATTCACTCCATATTTTTTTTTCTAGTTACTCTGGATGTACAAAAAAACTCTAACTGTTTCTTACAGTTCCATAAATCAACTTTACCGGCTACTATCTACAGTATATATTTAGTACTTTCTAATTAGTTAACCTAGTTAACTTGCAACACCTAATTTTTAACACTATTTCGTATTTATATGAATTCGCATATTTTAACATACATTTGTCTCAATTCAACATTTTCTTTTAAATACTTTTTGGCTAAATAAATCTATATTTGTAAAATCTCCAAATGTTTTTGTTTCTCCGAAAAAATATAAAATTTACATCATCTTTCATAAGTTTTTTTTTTTTTTTTTTTGGAGTACCGAACACTCTTTAAACTATTTCCATTATCAGGAGACATAAAATTTTGTTTTATTTCAAAAGTCTCTTTATTATCTCGTTCTCACCAGAGTCAAGCAGAGAATTTTGAAAAAATGTCACTTGGGGTAGTGAAAAGTCGCATCTACTGTAGTTAGTTTGAATTTCGGTAATTAAAACGTGAGGCGTCCTTTTAGTTCCGTGTGTCCTTTCGGTTCCAGCTGCAAGATACTATATATACAGGTATGTAGTATCATTCATTTCCACATTCATTTTCAGTCTCGTCCTCTCTTATCACTAGTTTGTTCATAAACGAACTCATATTTAAAGCCGAGTCATGGAAAACAGATCTTCAATGGGCGATCTGTCGAACCCTGGACCTGGTTTTCCGCAAGGAGAGGGTACTTCAAACCAAGAATTCTTAATAGAGTTCGGTGACTTAACATTCTAGACATCTATCATCCATATTTTGTTTATATTTCTAATGTTTTGTTTGATTCTGAATTATGTTACAGTCTTCCAGATATACTACCAATAGAGCAACTCCACGGTGAGCCGGAAAATTTTCCCGAGTTGAACATTAACTCAGAAGATCCGGTGCATGCATCATTAGACTTTGCACTTGATCAGACTCCATACCTTCTACCAGGTTAAATTCTTTAAATGATTGCTTCTATGAATATTCAATTTTGTTTATCATCTGACAGTTGTTATTCGTAGACCCATTTGTGGATGATCTATCTGACTACAATCCATTCATCGACGTACCCTCAACGAGTAGTGAGATTACCCCCATGAATCAAGGATTCATGGCTGACATTCAGAATGAAAGTCAATTACAAACAACTCATAACATCAATATTGAAATGAATCCCGAACTTGGGGTTGGTTTTCAATATCAAAATCACCTTCAGGTGATTCAGAGGAACCTAGAAGGATTTCAAAATCCTGGTATTTTAGTTGAAAACCAACAATTATTACCGATAGAGGCCACTAATTTTGATGAATCAATGTCCATCTTTGGGTCAAAAAATCAGGATCATGTTCAAATGATCCAGAATGATAACAATACAATTGGATTTGAACCTTCTAGTTCAGTAAACATAGCAGGTGGCAGTGGAAGGGGTTTCAGACATTTATTAAGTAGGGAAATAATAGTTGAACACTTTAACGAACCAATTGAGAAAGCTGCGGAGGAACTCAACATTGGAACGACACAATTAAAAAAACGCTGTAGAGAATTAGGTATCAATCATTGGCCCCAACGACAACTTACGAGTCTGCAAACTCTTATTGATCGTGTTGAGGTAAGGAATTACATTTTTTTATATCGTAAAGTTGTAATTACTAAAGTTATTTGTGTCACAGGAATTTGGTTACGAGTTTAGTGGAGCAACAGGATTATCGAAAGATTTAATACCCAACCTAAAAAGAGAGAAAGAAGCAATAATTGAAGGATCACAATCGGGTCTAACAGACGGCACAAAGAAACTGATACAAGCTGCTCATAAGATTGAATATAAGAAAAGAAAATTTCTGGAAAAAGGGGAAACTTCATCCAGAACTCATACACAGCAGCAATCTCTGCCATCTAATTCTGGTATGAGTAGTATTAATCCTGGTTTACTCGAGCCTGTGAGTGAGGGGAATTT
Source organism: Cichorium intybus (assembly GCA_023525715.1). Taxonomy (NCBI): domain Eukaryota; kingdom Viridiplantae; phylum Streptophyta; class Magnoliopsida; order Asterales; family Asteraceae; genus Cichorium; species Cichorium intybus. The sequence goes on from CM042010.1 coordinate 138,216,295, forward strand.
TGGAGGCTCTGTAGGTAACCTAGCCTGGTTTCCTCCTTATAGCTACCCCCAACTGGTTCCGAATTGGAACCCTTCCTCATCACTTCCCTACTTACACACTCCCCAAACGAGTCAGTTTTTAGCCCATAATCATGGGGTTACGGGTTCCAACCCTATCGAGACCCCACACCTTGGAGCTCCTCCTCCAATAACTGAATACATACCCCTTCCAAATTCTCAAGAAGGTACAAGTCGACCTACTGATGACAAAGAGTGGAGTGTAGAAGATCTTTTTTCGCTTCCTTCTGATTCTTCAGTTTAGGTTAGTAGTTCTGTAAACTTTTCTTAATGTATTAATATAAAGTTGTAGTAATGAATTAAATATATTGACATGTTACTATAATTTTAATAATTTCATCGATTCAATATAATATTCATGTTGTTCCCTTAATTTCGTATTCCTCCCCCACTTGGACTAAAGTCCAAGTCTGTTTATTCGATTTATAATTTTTTTTTACGAGCCCTTACTCTCTCGAACGAAAAACAAGCCCACTCTGCTCAGCCAACAACTTGCATCGGGGCAAACACTATCTCAATAAACATGTTTCGATAATGTAAAGATGTTTACATCAACCACCATATGTTACTCATCCGCTTGCGACCCTAGTCAACACCTCTATCGTCAGTTACCTCAATCACGAGTGAGTGATCCAAACTCTCAACCCACACGACCCGCTATCATCTCAGGCGCCGCTTGCACCTCTTTGACCGTGAGTTGGAAAACTCACCCTTACATCCTCTAGTCCCTGTATGACTTGTGCGCCCATTAGTTGCATGAAAAATAGCTACCACAATAGCATTTTGGCATTCTCCCTTTCAACAGTCTTTAATCTCAGTAATTAACTTAAGCATGATCGGTCTAACCAAATTGGTATGATCGCATCTTAATTGTTCCTACTGAACCTCACAATCAACATTCAAAAATTGAATGGATAAAAGTTTACCACATTACACTAGCATTTAAGTTAATTATGCCAGACACTCACATATTCAGCTCCTTGGATCCTTCGTGACGAACTCCCGACTCGAACGTGGATCCTGTGCTTTCGATAGTAGGAGCTCTACTACTACCTTCCACACCTATCCATGTTCGTTCCAAGACCCGTCTCGAAATATCCAATTCGCTTCTTACCGATAATTTTAACACATATGCCCTTACAAGGCATATGTCAACCCTTCTAGGAATACTTGGAATCCCACCCCCACCCTGCTATTCTAACTAAGACGGAACTTCCTCCAGTGATGACAGGTTGTTTCGCGAACGTAGTTGTATACAATATCGAACTAAACAGTCTTTCAAATAAGAGAATCTTCCCTAAGGCAACAACCAAACAAGGAACATGCAATAAGGTCAACTCACACATTCTATGACTATTCAGTCCATATTGTATACAACTTAGTGGAAATCTCTAAGCAACCTATCGGCACTAGCATACAGTTCGATTAGAAAATAGCAGATAATAATACAACAATGTGTGATCTCTACCAGGCATTTCAGCAAACATATACTATATGTTTTTTTACATCGACAATATTAAATCCTTAACCCTTTTACCATGCTGGCTTCGGCTGGCGGTACACACTGTGTCTTTAGTTCACCCTTCATAAAACATATTTCTTTCGTAAAAATGTTCTAAGAAAACCCTTCAGCCTCAACTTGAGTCCAGAACTCACTAAGTGAGCCTGATTCTCTCAAGCTGTGCTCTGATACCAACTTGTAACATCCCAAAATTTTAGGGTAAATTTAAAAATTTTTTAAACGAAAACTTCAATATAAGAAAAGCCACTTAATTAATTTTCATAAAATTCCATAACTTATAAGTTTAATGAAAACACCCCAGGATTAACAGAAGTTAACGAAATCTCAATATAGCGGAATATTAATTCAAAAACAGTCCTTCAATGAAGCAGCACAGTGTATACACGTCACGCCTTGCCATCCATGGTACCTGATGTACCTGAAACAATAGTTTATATAGGGAAAGGGTAAGCACGAAGCTTAGTGAGTTCCTCAAAATACCATACGATCCATCACATAACATACAACACATCATAACCATTCATATGTCTGTGAGACTCGCGGGCTATTCCTGTTCCACTGAAGACTCACGGGCAGTTCCCGTTCTGTCTTATCGCTCGCAGGCTTTTCCCGTTCCGTCTAATGACTCGCAGGCTATTCCCGTTCCGCCTATTGGCTCGCGGGCTATCCCGTTCCGTCTAATGACTCGCAGGCTATTCCCGTTCTGCCTATTGGCTCGCGGGCTATCCCGTTCCGTCCACAAACAATCATTATCATAGCAATAATTCATACAATTATCATAACATGTAAGATCGCCTTAGTCTAACATATCTTCCATCCTACGCATGCAATATCACCTATAGTATAGTGAGAAGACTCACCTGATTATAGTTGACTATTTCGTTTATCTTTCTCGGCTTTGTATTTCCTTCAACTGTTAACATAATAAGAAATCTATCATTTCTTAATCCTTAACTATATTGTAGTCGTATCATTAAACCCTTCAGTAATTCCAATATGATACTCCATGATTTATCAAGTAAAGAACGGCCAGGTAGAAGATTAGATGGGGTGGCAGGATCCTTTCAGCATTTTAGCCTTTCGGAAAATCCAACAACCAGATCCCAAGTAATCGGCCTAGTCACCGTCCTCGTAAGTAAATCAATCGGTATTATTTTCGGAATTACGAATTGTTATAATAACGACATTTTAGGGTTTTTGTTTACTATTGTTAGAAATGAGTATAATATAACATATGTTATACTTATTAAATATTCTACTTCTTAACACAAAAACTATTTTACAATACCTAATTAAGCTATAGAAAAGTTTGTAGTTACCTTATGACCAGTCGTCGGAACCTATAACTTCTTCGCTAGGCTTTTGAGCTTCCTTCCGCTCACTTCTTACACTCTAGTGCTTAGAAACCTCTATATATTTGATTGAGATTTGTTGGTGTGGTTTATGAGATGTTTTGGGGGGTATTTATACTTGAATTCTTGAATAAAAAATGGCATGACACTTTTGACAAAAGATTTTAATAATATAATTTTGTTGAAATTAAAGGCCTTCTAGAATCAGTCTGTTCAAGACTGGTTTAGCCGATCTTAAACCCATTAAATTCACGTTTTTATTTGATATTCAGAAAATTCATCTCAATACCTTTCCAGGGATGTATTTTACGTATTTATACGATTTTTCTATGATTTATTATGAATTTTTGAAAACAGACTATCTAATCTGTCAATTCCGAACTAATCAGTAAAGATTGCATTTTTTACCATAGATAATGTCATTTTCAAGCTTACTATTATTTTTGGTAATTGTACTAGACTCAATTTTTAAACTTTGTGCACTGGTTTGAGGTCCAAACGATTTTTCTAGAATTAATTATGATTTTTCTAAAAACGACACAAAATGCTGATTTTCATATGAAATTGTAACTAAAGTTTTTCTTAGCTTTATAACTACAAAAATCATATAATTCCTAACACTCTTATTTTAATTATATGTTATAATCAGGATACGGGTCTTACACCTAGGGTTCCCTATTTATAGGGAACCAAAGGGCAAAGCTAGAAACCCTAGCCGCAGCCCATTTTCCGGATTATGTGTACGCGCGCCGCGGCCTTTACATTTGCGCGCCGCGCGCCGCAATTCAAACTATTGAATTCATACGGATATGTACGCGCGTCGCAGCCTTTACATTTGCGCGCCGCGCGCCGCAATTCAACTATTGAATTCGTACGACTTTAATCCCTGACCTCCTGATTAATCCAATTAATGTCACAGAAATTAATCCAATTAATTTCTGATTAATTATTAATCAAACAATATTATTTCTAATTAATATATTATCTCCATAATATATTAACAAACAATATCTTGATTTATTAGTCATATAATAAATCAACCATCTCTCTCTACTTAACTTTCCAACAAACCTCCAGCCATGAGGGCAACCCAAATGGACTGTGCTACTATTAATCAGGTAAATACTAATTATTAGTCATGGCTTAGACACCTAATCCAACAGATAATACCCAAATCGATATTGCGTTCCTCGGAGTGTAAACGAAGAGTCCGGAGCAGTGCCGTTATGAAACTTTGTGTAATCATACGCTGCCTCCATGTCTCTAACAATCTTCAAAAACAACGATTTGCGCATGCGAAACCGACGCCGGAATTTATACTCTGGATATGTGGGATTTTCATCAAAATAATCCCTAAAGAGACGTTGTTCGGCTTCTGCTCTTCCCCGATCAATATATCTTCTGTGTAGACGAGGCCCGCGGCTTGGCGATGGATTTTGTAATTCTTCGAGTAAATGAGCCGTAATACGATCTATTGACTCTCCTATTTGTTCACCAAATTCATCATCAGATGACGACAATGATATTGAAATTGAAATTGACGACTCGGATGACATAATTTTTGAAATTAAAATTGTGGGAAAGGGGATATAAAATGTAGAAGATGTTTGATATTTAAGTTGTGTGGTAAAAATGAATTGAGAGTTGTGTTTAAATAAGAAATAAATTGGATTTTTTTTAATTAAGAAAAGGTTTTTTTATTTTGACCGTTCAACGGTCACATGACCGTTGCCTTTTCTTCCCGACGAGCTCGCTGGGAATTAGGCGAGATGGCTTTGGCGAAGGCGAAGACGAGCAGCGGAGGAGTAGTTTGGCGAGGGTTAGCGACTGTTTGGCGATCGTTTGGCGAGGAGGGACAGCGAGCTGCTCCCTCCAGCCTTAACGGTTAAGATCGTGTGTAAATCCGCTTTACTCCGTGAATGCCACATTATTGATAGCAACACCACATAAGAGTCCAAAAATATAGTGTAACTTACACATCGTCAATCAGAAACAAAACTATATTTAAGAGCGACATGAGTACTTCTATTATTTTCTTACATTCGCCTCGTATGTTTGCTAACTCCCATGCAACATTTACTAAGTCTTCTTAAATGTCACTAACATCTAAATATTGATAGAAAAAACTATTAGACACCGGAGAGACCCGTCATGTACATCGTAAAATAGACATCAATGTCCCCCAACATTAGGGTAATTTCCTTTGAAAGACATGTTTTCCCTTATGTTGAAGCTTGCGAGATTCGAACATATGTCAACTCCCACCGATATCAAGGTTACTATGACACGACACTGCCTCCTAACATCCTGGTGGGAGTCAGAGACACACACTCCAACGTAAATGACACTCCATTCTACTCCAAGCATTTTATCTGGTAGGCCATCCGGTATCGTCCCTCACTTCCCTTCACTTTTTCCCTGCAACATTAGTAGTCAGTCAGTACCTCACCACTGGAAATGGTCACTCCTCACTACCTCTCATTTCCTTTCATTTTTTTTTAATTAAAAAAATGTTTGTGTGTGTAACCAGCTTCCTCGCGCGATGAGTTTGACTTCGAGGGGGAGAAAAATGAGGGGTCCCTTCACTAGGGGGGCTGTGTTCCCCTCACCTCCTCTCATCTTCCCGCACCATTATTCGCACCCACACTAGAGAGCCTTAGAACTGGTGACGAGAATAATAAACGAGGTGAAAATAGATGAAAGACGAACCACAGACATGATTAGTGAGTAGACATGATTAGTGAGTAGAGATCATCAACTAACTATGAGTAATCAAAGGTCAACGCAACAACCAAGCTTAAGAAAAAAGAAAGGTCCATCACAATTTTCTCGTTACATTATTCGAATTTCTACAATCATTGTACTCCATATTTAAAAACTTAAAATCACACCAACCAATATATGCATCTATGTAGGTTGTTGGGTTTCTTATTAAATCGGACATCTGCAATCCAACCCATAGTTTTTAGGGTAAAGGTTTGAAAATGTCAACTTGATGGAAAATGAATGTTTAGGAATATTGTCACCGTCTTGATGCCTTCCTTCTTAAACAAAACCCATGTTTGCCTTTCACTCGGAGCAACACCCGTTACCAACTCTTATTTTGACTTTAACAAAATTATAGATAAGTAAATAAACAATAATGTGAATCAATCATCACTGATCACATCATACAATCAAAATCAAAGTTATACTATGGCTTTTCAATAACAATTGTATAGCTCCCATTTTAATGTGTAATTTAATTAAACGGTGTGTTTTTTAAATATTTATTTTATGATGTGGACAAAATCCTTTACCCTAATAGTATACATTTACTAAGGAAATACAAGTAAACTATGATTCTTACTAAAAAATCTCAAAAAATAAAAATAAAATAATAATAACTGTTACATTTAGTTTATATAATAACAACCGAAAATTATAAACCATCAAAAATCATTATAGGTCAAACCGGCCTCAAAGACTCGTAATTGTCAATAACTTTATAAAAACATGTATTTCATATGGTTTTCGTATTATACATTTTAACGTTAATATATGTTTTTTACATAGTTACTGTTCATACCACTTTTCAGATATAAAAACCATATTTCATATGAACTGGCAAAATTGTTATTCCGATGTTCTTTTATAAATATTTCACGATGCTAGACAGTGGCGGACCCAGAAAAAATGGACACGGGGCACCTATATATAAAAAAAAATTCAGGATGGGCACCTATATATAAAAAAAAAAAAAAAAATTTTTTACACTACGGAATCAAATTTCAGGGGGCACGTGCACACGGGGAACCCCCCTAGGTCCGCCCCTGATGCTAGATGAGGTATGCCAACGCAATTTGATACTAAAAAACAATCCTCTAAAAGGTTAAACTTGTTAGCATTATGTCTTCATAAAAATAAACGATATAACGTCACGCAATGTGCCATAACATATACTATGCCGTGTATATATAAAATATTAAAATAATTTCATTTACATAAAAAAACTATCTGTTTAATATTATAGAAAGAGGAATCGAAAACTTTATTAATTATCCTAAAAGTTACAAAGTTGTTAGGTTCTTTTTCGATATTAATTCGGGAAGAATAGATGCATGCCATTTATGAAACTAGCACATCCAACGTCCTACACTTGTTTGTATCATTTTCTTTGTATATGTTAGACCTTAGCGAGCCATCTAACAAAATGTCAACAAAAATCACATATGTATGTTTATTTTGAATTGACCAACATACATGCATATTTTTCCTTTCTTATTTCTCTATCAAAATTTTTTTTGTCAATACAATACATAGATAATTAGCATAGTAAATATAATTATAATAAATTAATAATAATAATAATAAATCTTTTTCTATTTCATCAAACTTTTAACGAAAAAGTCAAAAAAATCATTTCGATTTATGATATTTTACTTTATTTTTCGCCCAAAAAAGAGTATTTTGAGAGGAAGTGGCCGAGTAAGACAAACGAACATCCGTGGCCCCTCCGTGTGGGGCCCCACCGCATTTTGTTCCAATCTGTGCTCCATATGCACATGTATAATCATCGTAATTCTTCAAACCCTCTCAAATTAAATCCGTTGATTCTGCCAATCAAAGGAGAAATTCTCGCCGGAAAAAACCAATCTACGCCGTCTTTTTCTACATTTTGTTTCGGTGAGGAACCACCTGACGCCTGTAAAGAAGTTTGATTATGTCGTCTCCACCGCCGGGAGCTTCTCCGGCACCAACCACACCAGCTACACCACCTCCCACTAATACCACTTCACCTCCGCCAGCTGCAACTACCCCGCCGCCCGCTGCTTCTGCTCCGCCTCCATCGACCCCTGCGTCTCCTCCACCTCCATCCACGCCTGCTTCTCCGCCGCCAGCTCCAACCCCACCAACCCCCGTCACCCCTGTTCCTTCTCCTCCGACTCCTGTTACTCCACCTCCTACCACTTCCCCTACGCCACCCACAACCACCTCCCCGCCACCTTCCAGCGCTACTCCAGCCCCACCATCGCTATCTCCTCCATCGCCATCCGGCTCCACGCCATCTAACCCGTCGCCACCCGTTCCAAGAAACTCCCCACCGTCTCCTCCGCGGCAAAATACACCCTCTCCGCCGCCTCCCAGGAGTGTCTCTTCTAGTCCTCCCGCGGCTCCGTCGTCTAATGGTTCATCCGGAATTTCAACTGGGGCAGTCGTCGGGATCGCAATCGGCGGAGTTCTGATACTCGCAATATTTAGTATTTTATTTATTTGTTGTAAAAAGAAGAAGCGAAGAACCCACGACCCTGCCGGTTTCTATATTCCTCCACCCCCTCCACCTAAAGGTAAGATTCCGGTCACCAAAAGAATTTTTGGATTCTTAATTTCTTTGATTTTTCTGCAATGTCAAAGATGCTGATTGTCTATTTGGTGGTGCAGTTGATCCTTACGGCGGCCAACCTCAACAATGGCAGCACAACGCGCCACTTCCCGGCGATCACGTCGTGATGATGCCACCACTAAAACCACCACCAATGGGAACACGGCCACAACAATCACCAGCGAGATCACCTTCACCACAGCCCCCACCACGGCCGCCGTTTCTGAATAGCAGCGGTGGTTCGGGATCAAATTACTCCGGCGGCTCGAATCCACTTCCACCACCTACCCCTGGTATGTCACTAGGATTCTCGAAAAGCACATTCACATACGAAGAATTAGCGATGGCGACCGAAGGGTTTTCCGACGCCAACCTCCTCGGACAAGGTGGGTTCGGATACGTTCACAAAGGCGTGCTTCCGAACGGAAAAGAGGTCGCCGTTAAGTCATTGAAAGCCGGCAGTGGACAGGGAGAGCGAGAATTTCAGGCGGAGGTTGAAATCATTAGTCGAGTTCATCACAAACATCTTGTTTCTTTAGTTGGATATTGCATCAGCGGAGATCAAAGAATGCTTGTTTATGAGTTTGTTCCGAACAACACCATGGAGTTCCATTTACACGGTATTTTTTTCATTTCCGCATCCGATTCCATCAAATTAATAAAAAAATCGAGCTTTATTATTTAAAGATTCAATCTTTTGAGAAACCCATTTCAATAAGATGTTAATTTAGTAGTAAGATTGGAGTATAATCGGCCTTGTCGAATTCATAATCCTGAATTATGTTTCAGGCAAGAATCGACCTGTAATGGAGTTCCCAACAAGATTGCGGATTGCTCTTGGAGCTGCAAAAGGACTAGCGTATCTCCATGAGGACTGTAAGTTCTCTTTCATTAATGTTTGTTTTGTTTATGTTTTGAAAAAAAAAAAACACACACAACTAAAGTTGATGTATACCAGTTTCTTTTTCATCTGGACTTAATGTGCAGAAAGAACAATTTAATAGGAAAATGAAGGGTTTGTGGGGCCCTCCATTAATTCGTAAAATTTTACAAATTTGCCATTATTTTTTCAAATACTTTTTAAACATCATTTATACAGACGTCACTTGAAAATAGAAAAACGAAAATGCGGGTCGTAAGTCTTCAACATTTTTTCTATGATTGCAGGCCATCCTAAGATCATTCATCGCGATATCAAGGCTGCCAACATTCTTCTTGAATACAATTTTGAAGCAAAGGTAAGATCTTTTGCAGCCTCTTTATTGGCTTTATAGGACAAGTTTTTATGATTGTATGAGTCTTTGTCCCATCTTTTTGGATGGGATAAAAAAATACTTTTTGTCCAAGTGACATCACCAATCACTGTACAATCTGTTTTGTCATGTCCTGATTTGTATTTATCACATTGCCATAATTTCTCAGGTTGCCGATTTTGGGCTTGCAAAAATTACTTCCGATGTTGCCACTCATGTCTCGACCCGAGTGATGGGAACTTTCGGGTATGATTATTTTTTTAATTGGGAATTCCATCTTTTTTATCAAATTATTTCTCACTTATTTATTTTGTACTCTATATAGTTACCTAGCACCCGAGTATGCAGCTTCAGGCAAACTCACAGAGAAATCCGATGTTTTCTCATACGGAATCATGCTTTTGGAATTAATCACCGGGCGCAAACCCGTGGATACCGCTCAAACATTCATGGACGATAGTTTAGTCGATTGGGTAAGTAAATAGCAACGTACTTTCATTCGTGTGTTATAAATTATTGCATCCTACTTTCTTTTCTTTATATTTCACAATTATATTGAATTTTTTTTTTTTTTTTGCATTTATAGGCAAGGCCGTTGCTAACACGAGCTCTAGAAGACGGAAACTTTGACTCGATAGTTGACCCGCGTCTACCAAAAGACTACAACCCTAACGAGATGGCTCGGATGGTGTCATGTGCCGCCGTGTGTGTCCGCCACTCGGCCAGGCGGCGGCCCAAAATGAGCCAGGTGGTCCGAGCTCTAGAAGGCGATGTGTCCCTGTCTGATCTCGACGAGGGGATCAGACCGGGACACAGTTCCGTCTACAATGGGAGCTCGGACTACGATACGGCTCAGTATAATGAAGATATGGTTAAATTTAGAAAAATGGCTCTTGGGACACAAGAGTATGCTAGTAGCGAGTATAGTCGACCCACGAGTGAATACGGGTTGAACCCGTCCGGGTCAAGTAGTGAAGGGCAGAATACCCGAGAAATGGAGATGGGGAAGTTGAGGAAAGATAGTCGGGGTTATAGTGATGGGTTTTGAATTTTGATTATAATTGTATAAAATTTGATGCTAATTTTCTATTTTAAATTTGTATTTATTTTGATTTGGCTCTTTTTGGAAACGATATAATGATATACAATTCTTTAATTTGAAAGATTTTGACGACGGGTTTTGATGAGATATGTATAAAAGTTCGGTGATAATTCTTTGATTATTTTGGGTTCGTTTTTGATTTGATTTGGTCTTTTAGGATATAATGATATAAGATTTTTTTATTTGAAAGATTCAAAGGTTTTTGGTTGAGACTTTCGTGGTGTCTTTTTTCATTGACAGTTGGGTTGAGGATTATTTTAATGGAGGATTTACGAGTTGACAAATAATGTAGCTGTCATTTGGCATTTTGGACGTTGTCGTGTATGGATTATGGCTACCATGTTTTATGGGAATTTGGGCGACAAATGGATATTCGTGTGTTTTAAATTTGAAGGGTTACGTTAGTTGTGACTTGAAAACCAAATTAATTGGATAATAGTTTATAATATTATACAAATAAATATGAATCTGAACACAATCTGTTTCTGATCCGTTTCTTTTTGCAAGAAGTTACAAAAAGTTTGTTCATAATAGTTAGATAAATATATCTCAGTTGCAATCTTATAAATAATAATAAGTTTTCCAAAATAGTTTAAGTTAAAATTTTCTTGAATTAAATCCAGTTGTGCAAGTTTGATAGTTGGGTTTTAGACCCACTTACCTAGTTAGCTGTTAGCTAATTAACCAATTAAATGCTTTTAATTAATGATAAATTTTAGTATCGGACTGCCGGTTGTGTCATCCGATACACGCTTACCATAAAAAAATTTATAAAATTTGAACTTTTGATTGGCTAGTTGTCTCTCTTTACAATTGTGAACTTAAATCAAATTAAAGAAGGAATTTTATAAGTTATATCAACCAAATCATTATTATATAAAAAAAACTATCCTGAATATAAAAATATCATGTTACTGTTGATTTATTTAGAACATAATATAGAAAAACACAATTTATTATATATTTATATTCAAAAAACAATTAAATAGTTTTGTAGATACATGCATTTTGAAGATGGATCGGCATGGCCGTTTTGTAGATATACTTATATTCAAAAAACAATTATATATTTACTGTTTATTTATTTAGAACATAATATAGAAAGAAGACCTGTTGCGTCTTATGCCTAGTTTTGTAGATAACTCTGAAGTTTCAAGTGTCGACACAATTTAGTTAGGTTTTCTCTTTTTGATGTATCTAGGTGCATTAGGGGTTTCACTAAGAAAGAAGCCCCCATTAGTTTATTGACTAGCCAGTTAGAAAAAAGATCAACACTAGACCGACTGATGTGTTGATTTTGGGATGGATATAAAGAAAACATACATATGAGGATCTAGCAGGGGTTTCCCCTCTCATAGGCTTAATGAGTGGGGGATTTATGGTGGGACAGAATGATTTAAAAGTTGTCTCATGCAAAGTGATAAAATACTAGAAAACGTTCATAGATTATCAACAAATGTTTATACCATTCGCATTTGATACATATGGCCTCCTTACACTAGATGTTGTAGAGCTCTTAATAGAGACCAACGAGTCATGCATAATAATCATATAACCCTAAGATCCATGGATGTAGTTTTAAAAGAACTGGCTTTGCAATCTATAAGTGGTTTGTTGTCCCTTTTCCTTCCATCTTGATGTAAAAATTAATTGCTATTTCAGAATGAACTAATTATATATAAAAGTTTCGGACGAAAAAATCCCCTTGCTCAAAATTATACTCGGTAAACACATAGACCACAAGAGTGGCTAACTCACGACCACCATACTAGTCTAAAATTACTTATAAGAAGTGATGGTGTCCAACGCATACAACATAAATATTATGAAGTACGCATAGCATATAACTAATATTGTCTAAAGATGGTTAATTTCATTTTCTTAATAATTGCTTTCCTATTTGTTCTAGTTGTTTCTCTTATGGTCTTTATTGAACATACAATGGGGAATAGAACAACACAATAGTATACCACATCGACCAAGAGAATGACTTGCTTCCATATTAACTATTTTTGTCAGTATGGCCATAACTCATCTATTACAACATTAGAAACGGCGACAACTACTTGAAGTGAGATCATAGTCATCAAAACCTTTTTTTTTTCTTTATCATGAAGATACGATTTTAAGAAGGATTGAGCATATAGTCCCAATAAAGACAATCAATGCGAATAATTTAATTCATTTTAAGAAGATGAAAATGTAAAACAGAGCATCCCACCCTTGAGCTGGTATGCTTAATATATGATTTATCATCATTTTAAATATTTCAACTTTTAGTATATGAAAATTTTGTCTTTCAACCGCCTCATAGATTCTAGTTTTAATTATCATAGAGTTGAAAGGCTTTAAATTGATGACTTGGTTGATCAAACCCTAGATATTTTTTTCGCTCAATAAATTGATGACTATACATGCCAAAATAATATCGTGGTCACTTTAAAAATATTATAAGCCAAATCGGATTTCTAGCAGGTCACTTTTCTTAAAAACCTGCAATTTGGTTGGATTTGAAAGGTAAAAAGCAAGTTACAGGTTTATTTAAACAAAAAAACAAAGGGTTTTTGAATATAGATATATAATAGATTGTGTGTGTTCTTTTTTCTTTTGTATTTTGCCTATTTATCAAGTATGATATTTATATTTGTTATTTTCTATAACAACATTATATTATCAAAAATATAATTAAATAAATTAATATGTATATGAAATGATTTTTATGAATTTGTTAGATTTTTTAAGTATAATGTAATCATGGGAAGAACTTTTAAAAGTTATAATGCGTAATTAAATTATTTTTTAAAATATAATATTTTAATAAAAAAATTTAAATTACACTACAATAATTAAAAATCTTAAAATATATATTATATATACAGTTAAATAAACATACATTTTGTATTTCTTATATTTAACCCAAAACAAATTGACTTGGTTAAGTGAAAGTGAAATGGTAAAATAAAATTTTCTATCAACGTGTTAAAAATATTGGTTAAGTCGGTAGCTGTTTTCCGTTAAACGTTTCTGTTCCGTCAAAAAGAGGGACTATCCGTACATTCGATATATCTTTAAGGGGGTAAAGTGAAATTAGGAAAGAGGACGAAAAGTGCGTTTTGTTTATCTTTTTGGTTTTGAATTTGTGATCCAAGCCCTAGATTTCTTTTCATCAAAGTGAATCAGAGATCTTGAAGCTCGGAATCCATGGCGTCCCGTCGTCGAATGCTGCTCAAGGTCATAATCCTCGGCGATAGCGGGTCTCTATATCTCTTTTAATCCTTAATTTACTTTTATTTGTGATTGATAATTCTGTTTAAAACTGATTTATAGTCTATTAAACTGTTTTTGGTATTTGATGACTGATTACAGGGTTGGAAAGACATCTCTTATGAATCAGTATCCTTCAGTTCTAGATGTTTTTTGTATTAATTGTGCATTTAATACTTCGTTTAGCATGAATTGGTAAAGTATTGCATCTAATTGGTGATCATAATTCTACTATCTCTTTTCTCAAATAGAAAGCCATACTACTTTTGGTTGTCAATCCGTTTAGTTTAACTTCAATTTTGGTTATGGATCCAAAGCTCTTGGAAAAACAGATTGCTGTTAGATTAAATCCATAGAACGGTAATCGTTATCATATAAATTCTGCATACTAGGAGAACTAGATTTGCTGTCAAATACCACAATGCAACTGTGCTATTGATGTTGCCCTTAAATGATGCTAATTTAGATACGTGAATCGAAAGTTCAGTAATCAGTATAAAGCCACCATTGGTGCTGATTTCTTAACTAAAGAAGTCCAATTCGAGGATAGGCTTTTCACATTACAGGTATACATCACACCATCTTTTCCCTTTTCCATCTATGCTCATCTCATATGATGTTCTTTTATCTTGAGACATGTTCATTGTGTTTGATAATCACATTTGATTATATATCATTAGAACATTGCATATGTAGATATATTCTCCATTTGGTGTACTTTCAGATATGGGATACAGCAGGACAAGAAAGATTTCAAAGCCTTGGGGTTGCATTTTACCGTGGTGCAGATTGTTGTGTTCTTGTGTATGATGTTAATGTCAAGAAGTCATTTGATAACCTAAATAATTGGAGGGAAGAGTTTTTAATTCAGGTAACAGTTTCAACTAGTGTTTCATTATTTATTAGCCCACAGTCTAAATTATTGTTTTATATTTTATTAATTAAACATATTTTCATAATTCAGGCGAGCCCTTCTGACCCTGAAAACTTCCCATTTGTTGTATTGGGGAACAAGGTAGATGTTGATGGAGGCAATAGTCGAGTGGTAAGATGATTGTTGGTTTTTTATCTCCATTTTTTAATTGAATTCCTTTCCATTTCCTTTGAATTCCAAATCCTTCAGATTCCAATTCTTTTGTTAGATTTCATTCCTTTTGAAAAACATTCTCTCCTTACTATCCACAAGAATTAGAAACTTGATAACCCACTTGATTATAAAAAAAATGTATCTCATATAATTTGTTATGATTTTCACTTTTATGCATAAAATTTTCTGATATCTTTTTCCTAATTTACAGGTGTCTGAGAAGAAAGCAAGAGCATGGTGTGCTTCAAAAGGAAACATTCCATACTTTGAAACTTCCGCAAAGGAGGGTTTTAATGTTGATGCTGCATTCGAGTGCATTGCCAAAAACGCCCTCAAAAATGAACCCGAAGAAGAAGTGTAAGCTTATATTCATTTTTTCTCATTTAAAATTACCAAATTCATGCATCATGTTACGAAAAAAATAAAGATGTAATTACGGGTCCCCTTACTCAATCGAACGTAAAAAAATGGCATAAAAAGATAAAACGAGGATGAGGGCATTTACGACTTTTGCACAGACGAGAGATGGAGGTCGAGTCCATGCCCCATCTTGTTCCACCTTTTTGGGTGGGGAAAAAAGCTGCAATTTTTATCTTGTTAGTCTGAGTCCTAGTCCAATGCATGTCAAACGCAGTACAACCTGTACTGTAAAAAATGAGGCTAAGTTTTTTTTTTTTTTTTTTTTTTTTTTGATGAAGCTACCTTCCGGACACGATTGATGTGGGAAGTGGGCAACAACAAAGATCTTCTTCGGGGTGTGAATGTTAAGTGGAAAATTTGGAGGCATGTTGATGGGAATTGTGTGTACAATTTGGAAGTGATGAATTTACCTTTGCAACAAAACACTTTTACTTCATAAATTACTTGTTAACTTGTTAATTGGTTGATTTGCTTTGTGAATTGAAACATATGCATATCGTACAATTTTGTTATATAAATGTTTCTAGTAGATTTGGATTCGATTGATTGCGGTTGAAGATATGTGTGATGATTCTTGCAAATTTACAAGTTTTAAGGATAAGGCCAAAATTATAAACTTTAATAGTTGTTTTTTGGGTCTATTTAATGTCTTTAGGTCCATAGTACACCTCCGTCACACAGGTTATGTCTAGTAAAAGTAAAACTAGCTGGTAGCTGGAAACTTTATTTTTTACTTGTGTAGAAGTGCTGATCTTATTTGAAGGCTCTTGAAAGTAAAATTATATAAAATCTAAAATCTAAAACTCCTAAATAAAAGCTACTTGAAGTAGATTTTGGATTGGAAGTTTTTACTTAAAAGAAAAGCTAGGAGCAAATAAAACTTCTGAGTTTTTTTTAAAATATAAAAGTTAAAAGTTGCTAAAAGCTTTTGAGAATATAGACATAATTCAAAGTAAAAACAAGTACTTGAAACTTAAGGCCCGTTTGGATGTGCTTATAAAACTCCTTATTGACTTATTGGTTTTTTGGAAAAGCCATAAGTCAATAAGTAAGGGCCTCCTTACTTATTAAAAACTCCTTATAAGTCATAAGGAATGGGAAATAAGCAGTTTTTAATAAGTAAGGAGGCCCTTACTTATTGACTTATGGCTTTTCTAAAAAAACAAATAAGTCAATAAGCAGTTTTATAAGCACATCCAAACGGACCCTTAGTTAGGGTCCATATATATATGTTATCCTACTCAACTCTTTTGACGAGCTTTGATGAATGGTAATGACACATTGTTTCTCTTGATTATTTTGATTTATCATACTCCTACTTCTACACGTCTTTATAACTTGGTCAAGAGGCCATTGGCAAATGTTAAGTTGAATGAGTACTTTTAACTCTCGAATAACATATTTTAAAGAGACTCTCAAATGCGAATGGAGATTACTAGATTAGGTATTAACTAGGAAAGTGAAAAAGTTTAAATTTGTGTTACTTTGAAAAGATAACTAATCTACTTGTGAAAACTATACATATCAAAATAAATTATTATTATTATAACTAATCGTCGCCTAAACTCGTTTACAACAAACTTTGGTGACTACAAAAGGCAAAATGACACTGTAGCCCTATGATGTTTCCGCATTTGGTTTAAAAGGTCCCTCAACTTATTTTTTTTGCTTTCTAAGGTATTGAAGTTGTCTTTAACCTGTCTAAAAGGCCACACGACCTTTTAAAGCCGGTTTCCTATGCCTACGTGTCCTTATATGCCCATTATCAACATAATCACATGCTACCGTGGCCATTTGAAGAAGCTTATGACTCTTGATCTTTCGGTGAACTCCTTCACCTTACCAGAAACAATCATTCGCTTTCACCACCACACAGATCTTCAAAATTATGCAGGATACAGTCGAAAAAACCAGTTGTGGACAAGCCCGATGACTCCACTGTCGTCACGAGGTCCGACTAAAGCATTTTCATGTCTGTTTACAAGACAAAGTCGTTGATCAGTTTTGGTTAATCTCCATCACTTGGTGCAAGAATATGCTCCTTCACGGCCTATCAGTGCTAGGTTAAGTGGACGAATTCATTATCCGGCCTGTTAGCCGACAGTCTTGCGAACCTTGATTTAGTAAATTCGTTTACTCTTTTTTCAAATTGCGTATCTTGGTCGTTTCCTTTGTGGATTTCAAAATGGAAACTAGTGGAATCGATATTCTGGTCAAAGAATTTGTTTATCGGATCTCTACTACCGCTTGATATTTCATCGTTGACTTCTCTCGATCTCAGTTCCAATTTGCTTTCCGGTGAGCTTCATTCTGGAATTTATGAAGGGAATAGAAAACACTAATGGCGTCCACGATTGAAAGGTTGCAACTGTTTTCCGGTTAGTTCCAATCTCTTCGAAGGACACATCCCATGTTTCCCGATCGGTGAACTTAAGAATCTCACCAATTTTCCGCTTCACGGTAACATGTTTCTTTTAGATCCCATTAGAGCTTTCAAATGCACGAATTTTTTTGTTACTTTTGGGTTTTTTGTTTTCGGGATGAGTTGTAGGTTTTATGTTTCAAAGTTCTGATTTGAATATGAATAAATAGGAAATCCAACCCCAAAATTACAACGAAATGCCCACGGTGGCATGTGATTATGCTAATAATGGGCATATAAGGACAGGAAAGCATGGAAACCGGCTTTAAGAGGTCGTGTGACCTTTTAGACAGGTTAAAGATAATTTCAATCCCTTAAAAACAAATAGTAATAATAATAATAAGTTGATGGATCTTTTTTAAACAGCGTCATAAGGTGTCATAGAGCTATAATGTCATTTTACTACTACAAAATTATAGGAAAGAGATCGGGTGTTTTAGCTTCTTAAAAAAATTGTATTTTACTTAAATACAAAAGAATTGTAAATTATTTTAGCAACCCTCAAATGCTAATTGTTTTACCATTTTGCTTTTTATTTAAATAAAATACACTTTTTAATTTTTAAGAAGCTAAATTACCCTCATCAACTTTATCGATTTATGGTTCCCAATGCAAAGATGGAAGGCGTTCTAATTGGTTGTATCAGAACCACTGAAGACTCTGGATTAAGGGAGAAATTTTAGTTTGTACGTTTTGCTAGCAAACAAAGTCTTCACATGTTCTTTGCAGATGGTGGAGGAACCGTGAAAATTTTGCAGTATCAGTGTTGCGCAGAAATATCGAAGTCCGTGGAGAAACATGTGGAGGAGCACCATAATGATCGTAATGTTTACATTCACAGTGATGGTCCTGATGGATGATGAACAAGTTATCATCATAGAAAGGTAAGCCTAACGATGTAAATTATGCAATAATTTGTTCTAATTGATGATCGAGAGAGATTATTCACTTAACAACCTTCGATTAGATCCCATTATCGGAAGCTTGATATCGTTATGAATAGTTGCTACAATTTCCAATTTAATGACTCCTCATGTTACTTGCAACTTTGCTTAATGTAAAAATTGGGACATTTGATTCCTGTTCACTTCCTATGAAGAAACGTAATCAAATTTCGTAGTCGTTTATGATACAAGGAGTTCATTATAGAACGAAAATCCAATAGAATTAGTACTCCAAATGTAATCCACTTAGATCACTGGGATATAATTACACTACTCCTACACTTTTCACCTTTATTTTTTCAAAATCATGTTCCTTGTTCTAACAGTTAGGACGCCATTAATGTCTCGCAGTTGGGCTTCTCAATCCATAAGCCTCAAGCTTCTCAATGTACGACATCTTCGCTTTCGTCAAAATCTTCACCGGTTTACTCAAATCAGGACTAGAGCTCCCATTCATCTCCATTTTTCCTTGATCCAAACCCCACCCCATGGAATCAAACAGTGTCATCGAGGTAGGTTTTCCTCTAGGACTATGAACCGGCGTCCATTCCTTCAATTCACCAAGTCCACGTACGCTTCGTGGCGATCCTGCTACAAGATCCATCGATTGCTCCTTAATCATCTCCAATTCTGGATTTCGTACCACTTCATCTGCATAAAGAACATCTTCTATACTGTTCATCACCGTGCTCGCCAAACTCTCCAAAACCCTCGAATAGCTCTCAAGTACAGCGTGACCAATATCCTACATGTTTCACAAAATCGTAAGTTACAGTCTATAAAATCGAAGATTGAGGGTTTCGTGAATCGTGATCATACTTTATTGAACTCGATTTTGCTAATGTCGAGTGACGATTGAGGAAGTCCCGGAAATCGTTGTTTGAGAAGAAGTAAAATCGTTTCTGCTCTTTCTTCAAAGAGTTCTCTTCTTTCAGAACTTATACTTGAACTCCAAGAAGATTTCAAGTCTTTGTGATTCATCTTCCTCTTCCATATCACAATTGAAGCTTCCAGTTTATTCTTCAGGTCCATTACATTTTTATCCGATGACATGTCCATGGACGATAGAAATTCTCCAGGATCAAAAAACTCATCTGTAATGCTCTTGTAAATTGAATCTCCTAGGCTTGATTTACCATTCTGTTTGGAAATAATTAAATAAAATTAGTTACAAATCATGAAAGTATGCTGGAATTTCACGATTACCTTTGGGAGGGTATCGATGTAGGTTTCTGGAATTTCCATTTCTGAAATAACTTGAGCATTAATGGCCATGGAAGCTTTAAGAACTTGATTGCAACATTCCTTTTGATGTTGCATCCATTTTCTTGTTTCGTATGAAAGCCCTCTTGAAGGAACCTTAACAGAAGGTAGCCACCATCTATCAAGTCTTTGTACACCTTTTTCAGATTCATCTGCATTCTTATCCACATACCAGAATTCTTTCTCATCTTTAAACTTGTCTAAACAATCCTGAAACATATTAATTTTTCAGTTAAAATGAAATAATTTGACTTTTATAGTTTCTGTAAAAAGGATTATTCTTCCAACAACCCTTGAGCTGACCCATACTGTCCTGTCCTAAAAACATCATGTGAGATGTAAATTAGTGTCTAGAGTCCAATCTACATTGGAATTGAAGTCAAACCCTAGGGCCTAGGGGCAATTTTGACTTTTTTACTTTAAGTAGGTAAACTTATATAGGAGTCATTACGATTAGCATGGCATCGAGCTTCTTTATAGCAGGGATGTTCATGAGGAGATCTCTTCGTTGTTGTGTCACCATAATCTGAAAAAAGAAAAGAATGAAAAACAATAAAACAAGGGACATAACATATAAGATGATAATACTGTAATTGGGTAAATTTTTTTCATAATAGGGAAAAATGAAAGTAGGATGCTATTATAAACAAATTAATGAAACTACGTTTTTTTGTTGTGGATTTAACCAAGTATTAAAACACACATAAAAATACCGAAAAATACACATAGATTACCTCCATATTTAATCCATCTTTTCCTTCTTGTTGAGATGGAACGAACTCAACAATGTTGTCAGTCACCGATACGAGCCAATCAATTTCTTTTCTCCATTTCTTTTTTAAATGATCCGGCATTGGAGCCAATTTATTTTGTTTTCCAAATACAGAAGCTGCAAAATAAATCTGAATATAAATGAACTAAAAAAAACTAAGTCGTCTATAAAATTGAATTATAGAAAGAAATTATCACCAGCTAGATTTGTAATCGCATTGGATAAAGCCAAAGCTGATGAAACACCGTTGCCACGACCCGACATATCTTCTCCCAAAAGCAACCTTGCGAATCTTTCCTTCATTTGTTCCATGTCTACAACAAAAAATCAAAAATCTTTAATAAAAAAATCATAATTGTACTATGTTTGACGTGTATAAGACTGTGACCGAAAGTCTGTGACTGATCTTAATAAGACAAGAATTGAAACTTTTTATCCCACCAAAAAGATGGGACAGGGGCTCGCTCTTTGATTATTCATTTTTGCAAAAGACATAAATGCCCTCGAAAACCTACCAGAGTTAGGCCGTTGCTTGACCTTGAGATGATCTTTCCCTTTAAGTGATTCAAGAACTTGATACTTATCATTTTCAACTTCATCCATGCTTCTTGTTTTTAGAGTGCTTGAAGTTGATGTGAGGAGATGTTTATGAAAATTTGTGCATTGCTATAGCATGATGCATGATCTGAAGTTTTTTGAGCTAAAATCTTTTGAAAATGCTTTTCGTATAAAGTAAGTAAAAAAGGAAAACCAAGAAACTATGAGAAAATTGGAGATTTAAGAGACTGGTTTTTCTTTGTGGTTCATTTGTTGTATCTCTTTTTGTTTGAAGGATATGAACGTGGGTGCATGTTTTTTATTAAACAATTTACACAAAGAGTAATATTTTGGTGGGTTTTATTCCGAGTGGCCGGCTTTTAATTCCTTCATGGCTAGCAGAAGGCGGGGGGGACTGATATTCAAAGGTCAACTAACTTTTTTTTTCATCTTTTTATATCATTTCTAGAAAAAAAAACGAGTGAATTATAATTTATATGTACGATAATAATTGTTTAAGTATATAGTATATTGTTTTAAAAGAACAAACCGCTAAATGATATCAAAATTCATCTTGTTTCAAACATAAAACCGTAGACAATGAATTTAACAAAATTCGTAGTTACGGGACTTTTTCAAATAAATCTTATACCAAATTATTAAATACAAAACGTCATATAATAAACAATTTGATTATGTTAACTATTAAAGGAAATAAAATCCGGACCAAGACCAGTTGACCAGCCCAATAAAATGGCTATTGGGCCCTAAACGGGCATTCATAATGGGCCCACGCCTATGAACGAGTGGGCCCAGAGTTAACTAACCGGACTTAATCGATGTTAACGGTCGTTGTGAATGCTTTGTATATTATATGTGAGTCTTAAAATATTGGGGACCAAATCGGACGTTAAACAATAGTAAAAGGATGTGTTTTGTAAATATTGAGGGTAAGAGCTGGAATCATATGATTGACACAGCTCATACACAACCGACCCCTGATAAAAAACATGACCCATCAACATTGTGCCCCTAAGACCGTTCGGAGTACTACGTGAAGAGGAGCCGTGATGGACACGGTGGCACCCATCACGGCGTGCACACCGCCCCGTGCTACCGTGATGGGGCGTGATCGTGTTCCACCGTGCTCGGTTTCACGCTTCATCACGAGATAATATAGCCGTTAGCCGTTGAACGGCTAGAATATTTAAAAAAAAAAAATTTACCTTTTTTTAAAATTACCCATATACACATATATAAACACACATCTTTTTAACATTTTACACACACATTCTTCATCTTTTAACCTCAAACATAAAAAATTTCAACCTTCTTTTGCAATGGAACAAAACCCAAACACCCCACCTTCAAACCAAAACCGCGAGTATGATCCATTCGGATTAAACTCGACCCCGCGTCAATACCCGAATCTTGAATCGCCCCGCGGTGGTTTTATGAATTTACTTCAAGGCGGGTCTCCGATCGCACAACCACCACTTTTTCAACAACCATATCCGGCATTCAACCCATATCAACAATATCAACCCCCGTTTCCGTTTCAACCGCAAGGATTCCAAGCTCAATCATCGCAACCACCGATGTCACAACCACCACCGCAACCGCAACCGGTGTCTCCCGAAATGGTTCAAGAGACACAAGAGGAAGGGGACAACCAAACCCGCCGAGCCGCAAGGAAGAAGGCAAAACAAACGGGGGGCGAAAAAAGAACGAATTGGACGAAAGAGGAGGAGTTAAACTTGGTGAAGGCGTACATTTCCGCTTCCGTTGACCCGATCGTCGGGGACTCGCAAACGCTTGCTACTTTTTGGAACAAAGTTCAAGCGAATTTTTACGAGCTTATGGGCGAAAAAAAACGGAACATGGATAAAATTTCGGGGAAATTTCGAGAGATGCGACTAAAGCTCAACGCTTTTAACGGCATCTTCAACAATCTCTCGAATATGCGGAAAAGCGGCTCCAACGACTTCGACGTTTTCAACGCGGCGTTAAAACAATACGAAACAACAACGCCAACGAAAAAAGCGTTCCCGTATATACAAGCTTGGAACGAGTTGAAAAAACAACCGAAGTGGCTTCTTGTCGACGATTCACAATCTTCGGGAACGAAACGCTCGAGGTCGGTCCACCAAGAAACGTCTCAACAATCGGACGGGCGTACGTATATCGACGTGAACGACGAGCCCGTCGATCTCGATGAGGACGAGCCCCAACCGATCCGTCGACCGATGGGGCGAGACCGGGCAAAAAAAGCCGGCAAGAATGCGGCTTCGGGTTCCGGGTCGGATTCGAGCGTTATGGAATTGTTTGGCGACAAATTCGACCGATACGTCCAATTACAAAGCGAAAAGGTCGGGATTATGGGTCGGGTCGAAAAAGAAATTGTCAAAACTCAACGGCAAATTATCCAAACGCAACGGGAGTTACAACGAAACGCCGATATCGACTTCTTGAAAACAAAACCATCCGACTTCGAGGGCGAGGATTTGGAAATTTTCTTAGCGATGCGGGAAAGTGTCCGCGCTAAATATCGCCCCGGGAACAACGACAACGACACCGACTCCGATGACGACAACTAGTTTACGTTTATTTTTATTTTTAGTGTAATTTTTATTTTCTAAGTTTGTTTTTATTTTTTGTAATTTTTATTTTTAATGAAATGGGTTTTAATTTTAAAATTATGTTCTAATTTATTTTTGAATTTTTTTTAATTAAAAAGATGATGTGGTGTGATAAAAATGTGATGGGTATAAAGGGGGAATGTGATGGAGAGTGATAGAATGTGGTGTGATGAAAATCTGACGTGGCGCTGAGGTGTCACCCATCACTTTTGTGCGTAGTGATGGGTACTCCCAATGGTCTAAATTACAGTATCTATATCTATATATATTTTAGGGTTTAAATAACGATTTTTAATCGATTCCTTGCTCTTGACGAACGACGAAGTCCTCGAACTTTTCGTACCTTGGATTCACAGTTTTAGTGTGATTCCAATTCAGATTCCCAGTGTTGTGTGTGGGTGTATTAGTAGAGCACCCACATACGAAGTTACAGATTTTGTGATTTGAAGCAAAGTTTTAGAGTGAGAAAGTAGAGAGAGAGAGTAATGGGGGATGAAAAATCACCGATTAACCGAGAGAGAGATCGGGAGCTTCTTATACCCGTCGCCAACACCGTTGATGATGCTGCCGCTACTCCAAAACCCTCTTGTTCTTCATCTTCATCATCTCATCTCGCTGGTCGTGAGGTTTCTCTCTCTCCCTCTCGTTTTTACAATTTCGTATGTATTTAGCTTGATTTTGTTGCTTACGAGCGTGTTCAATTTTAAACTGTGGAGTCATGATTAGGATTCTAGATTATTGCGGCGAGGTTTTGGATTTTGGACTGAATGATGTTGAATTCGCATTTTTTGATTTTCAGTTTATAAATTGGTTATCAGTTTTTGAAAATTTGAATCGACGTGATTAGGGTTTTAGATTTCCGGAATCTACGTCGTCATTTGATCGGACTACCGATATGATATCTGATAGGTGTCAAACTGTCAATTATCATCGATCAATTAAACTAAACTGGCCACTGGCCATTTATTTGTACACCGAATCTGGCACTCAGTAAGCATGAATAAGAAAAATAATCGATTCACAAACCTCAAATAGAGTAATAAACTATTTTAATTTCAACATTAATTCAAAATTCAGTGCTCTTTAATTACCCAAACTTCAAATAATCATCATAAACTTCTTTTATCACATTCATGTAGACTTTTGGCAAAGTTATCAGGAGCTGGGCTTCAAAAAAGTTCATGACAGGATGGTAAGAACAAATTTCCATTTTAATCATAAAACTGATTCTTTCTTTTTTCTCATTTGCTGTTCTTTATACTCTTTCTGTAGTGTCATCTTATTACCAATGGCCATTACTTTCTACATCACATGGTGGTTCATACATTTTGTTGACGGATTTTTCTCCCCAATCTATGATCATCTTGGAATAAACATATTCGGTAAGCACACATTTTATCACATTCCAAAAAAACAACCCAAAAATTCTTACTTCTTACACTTCCCAACTTATTTTCTACAGGTTTGGGATTTATAACCTCAATAACCTTCATATTTCTAATTGGAGTATTCATGTCATCATGGTTGGGTGCATCTGTTTTAAGCCTTGGTGAATGGTTTATTAAACGTATGCCATTTGTTCGCCATATTTACAACGCCTCTAAACAAATAAGCTCAGCCATTTCACCAGGTAATTCATAAAAAACAAAAAAATAAAAAATTACCCATTCTAAAGTTTATTTTTTTACACAATATAGATCAGAATACACAAGCATTTAAAGAAGTTGCTATAATTAGACATCCTCGAATTGGTGAATATGCTTTTGGGTTTATTACTTCTTCAGTCACTCTCCAGGTACACATTCTTTAATTTAATAATTGTTTATTTTTATGTTTGGATTATTGATTTAAAAATTTATGACATAGAATTTTACGGGGGATGAAGAGCTATATACAGTGTATGTCCCTACAAATCATCTTTACATTGGAGATATATTTTTAGTGAATTCAAAAGAAGTCATCAGGCCAAATTTATCAGTTCGTGAAGGAATCGGTAAGAATAGTATATTTATTTGTGTATTATAGCATCCTACTTTCATTTCTTTCTTTTTACAACATCGTACTTTCAATCTTTTTTCTTATTAAGGCATTGTAGTTTCACTAATAGGGAGATGTGAAAGTAGGATGCTATAATAAACGAATCAATGAAAGTACGTTGCTATTTTTTGCAGAAATTGTGGTATCAGGGGGCATGTCAATGCCACAGATACTTTCAACTTTGGATACAAACAGACCTAGAAATTCAGAGGAAATGTCAAGATATTAGATGATACCCTTTTACTATTACTTAATGTGTACTCCCATTTACCATAAAATTTAATGTGGTGACTCTTTTACCCTTCCTAAAAGTTGTAAATCTGGAGAAATGTGGTCTTTGTAGATATTATTTTATCGGATATTAGAGCAACAAAATACTTGGAGTGAAGTAAATAGGCATGCACGTATGTAATTTTTTTTTATTAACATTTTTTCTGTTTTGTATTTTTTTATTTGAGTTTTATGTGGTGCAAAATATTTGAGGTTAGTTTTGTCAATTTATAATTTTTACCATCCAACTTGGTTCAATTACGACATGGTTATTTAAACTTGAAGTTAATAATTCAGGAGAAATAAGCACCATGTATTATAACACTCGAATATGGATGTTACAATAATGTGCTAAACTAAGTTACATAAACATTTCTCTGTTTTTTTTTTTTTTTTTTTAGAAAAATCTGGATTTTTGGTTAAGGTGTTAAGGATTTATTTATTTATTATTATTATTTTGGATAAAAGTTGAAGTTGTAATGGTATTGTAGATATCCAGATTAAGATTATACGTGTTAAAAAAATGAAGCTACGATGAGATTGTAGATAGAAATGAATAACTTGATTTCATTGAACATTTAATCATTTCACAACTAAATGAAGTTGATAGTTGCTATGTCAAAAGACCCGTGTCTTCAAATCCACCTTTGTTTTAGGTTGTATGGCTATTTAAAGGCTAAAGCTTATGAATAGACGTATCAAAATGTTTTGTGCATCTGCGTGAGACAACTTTAGACTAGTAAACATTTGTGAGAGTGAAAGATCTCAAGGTTGTTTAGTTCAATCAACAAAATCATCATCCAAGCAATTATGGGATTCCATGATGGCAAGAACCAAGGTAATGCTAGGGTTTAACATGAGCAACTATAAATCCTAAGGAGAAACTTTAAGTTGCTAATTAAAGGGTAATAATCGTGGCTAACGGCATGATGAATTGTATACAAGAGATGTTGAATGTGTATATAGTGGAGAAAATTGTACGCACCCTCAATGACAGGAGTTACATGAGTTACATAGCCTGTCTATTGAGGAGTCAACGATATGTTTACTGTCATTGTTGATGCTTTACAAAGCTAATTGGTTGTACATTAACAGAAGTTTAAGAAAATTCTATAAGCATTAAGGAACAAGTATTGAAGATCTCTTGTGATGAAAGGGGATAAATATGCTAAGGAAGCACAAGTTTAGGAATAAGGAGAGGACGGTGGAGGTCATTAATTAAGAAAGATTTTCGATGTTACTCTATCACGAATCAATGGATAGAGAACGAAAAGTTAAAGGCATAATCCTTGAAAATTTGTTCAAAGGCTTTAAGATAGGGATGAAAGATTTGAATTAAATATAAGTTGGATTATTTAATCAGTTATCCTTATCCAGTTTGAATTTAAATCATGTTTATCTTTAAGCATCCTTTAAATCTATAAATACCCCTCCTTAGCGCTCTTAATTGGCGCCCCATTCCAGAGCTCCTAAATACCTAGAATATTTAATATTCCCTCAGCAGAGTTTATAATCCCTCTCGAGGGTTTTATAACGAGCTTTCTTAATTAACTAATTAACCTAATAATCCAGACTTATTGGGTGTAAACCATTAGAGGTATTCTCTTTTGGGTACTACCTTCCTTGGCTTGAATTTGATCTACATCAAAGGTTCTTCGAGCAATTTGGTTTTGTTAAAAGATTGGTATTCTTGATCACTCTTGTAGTTGTAAACATCGTTAGGTAGGATTCTTGTAGGTTTTAGTAAAAGTTACTTGCCTTATATAATTTTTGTATGTTTCCGCTGCCATGATTGTTGTATCGAGGGTATAGGAAACCTATCCGATACAGGGTGTGGTACTCACATTTGAGGTAATATACGATGTCTAAGGGAAAGTGGGAAGCTAAAGCAATGATAGCTCAACCTAATCATGGGAAACAGACACACTGCTATTGTTACAAGGATTGGGGAATACGAGCTTATGCTGACTAGTGGTGTTTCAGTTAGATTATTAGATTGTTGTGACTCGCCATAGATGACACGAAACATTATTTCATTTTACGCATTGTTTAAGTATGGTTTTTGTTTTGTTTTTATAAAGATAATGAATATATTTTGGCCATAAGAATGGTTGTTTTATTCCAAAGCTAGTACTTGCAATGTTATATATGAAAAATATTGTTTGTGTGAGTAAGAATGATAATATAATCTTAAATGTTGATTCGTTCGAAGGTGTATTTGATAAATCGTGTTTGTGGGATTGTCGTCTAGTCTATATAAACAAGAAATGTATCACCAAGCTACAATCAGACGGGATCTTGGAATCATTTGACTTGAATTCGGATGATGTATGCGAATATTGCTAACTAGATAATATGAAAAAATCTCCATTCATAGGAAGTTGTGAAAAATATAAGAGTTATTGGATCTTATCCATATGGATGTGTGTGAACCGTTCAGATATGCCACAAGGACCGTATCCAGATGTTTAAATAAGATGTATGAGTGGAATTGTCTGTTTTTCATAAACTTAAAAAGAAGCCATAAGAACTCCAAGTGCATATGATTTTGGAAATCATTTGACTAAAAGTCTTATGATAAATGTTTGTCTTGTTTATAAAGAGAGATAACCATGCATTACACACAAGTTATTATGGATAGGAACTAAGATTTTGTTAGACCCCGTGCATCTAATGTATTTTGGACCGTTCGATTTATCCACAAAATCGTTAAGAATACTTTGTTGCATATGAAACACATGTGGTGTTAATAAAATTGAAATAAAGCATAGAATCAAGTGATCAAAAGGATAAGATTCTCAAATCTAAGAGTAGACAACGAGTTTATTAGTCAAGAATCTTACGGTCATCTAATGAATTATGAAAAGTGTTTTAGAAGTCAATTCTATTGGATACACCACATTAACATACCCAATGTCTAAAGGAAATCGGACATAAATGTTCAAATCATGATGAATTATATTTTCCAATTAGTGTTTGAGGTTAGACATTAGAGACAACTGTAAAAGTCCTACATCTTGCACCAACATAAGATGTTCTACAAACACAGTCTAAAAATTTAGAGTGCAGATGCTTCTTCACTAGCATATTTAGAAATATGAGGTTTTGAGACTAACATTTACCATGAAGCTCAAAGAACACCGACTAAAAGAAGTGTTATTCGATTGGATTACTTGGATATAAAGAACAGTTTGACAACAATATTATGTTGCTCAAATGACACTCTTACAACAGTAGAAACTCAACATCAAAATAAACGAGCTTAGAAAAAGATTTGAAAAATAATGAATACAATATATTCTTACCAAAGTTGTATCAAACTGAGTTTTCTCAAAGTTGTAAGGAAGTCGGGCATATTTAAGCGCCCAACTCGAGGGGGAGCATCCAATACCCTACTATCCTTAAAACCACTCTTTTTATTTTAGAATGTATGTATGACAATATATAATTAATTATTTTTTTTGTCAAAATCGCTATATATTGGGATTCCCTGTTGTGAATGAAATGAAGAAATAACAATTCCAATGTTAAGATTTTGTATTTTGATTCATTTTAGACGAGGACATTGATGATGGAATTTAGAAGGAGGTTTCAACCTACCACCAAGTTTCATGGCATCTACAAAAGGTTTGGCCTTCGGATCTTAAACAAGTACTAATGGTTTGTGAAGCATTGATGAGAGATATGTTGAATTATCAAAAGCAAACTATTATTATCATATCATAACCACATGAAAACAATAACACCGAGTTTGTAGAAAATGAAAAATAAAGTTTTTGGACAAAATAGGACGGGTTAGAGCAGCCCAATGGACCTTTCGTCCACATATGGGCCGATCGCGTTTGGATTAAGAAAGGCCCGAATCGGGTCCTCAACGACCCGTTTTCTACGTCATTTGCGGCATAGGGAAAAACAGTGATGGAGTAAACCCTAGGACCCCTCTATAAGTAGAAACGCATAATCAGTCTATTCTCATCGCCCATCGCCTTCTCTGTTTATATCTTTTAGGGTTTAAAGATTAGGGTTCTTGATCGAAGGTTAGATCTTTCTGTTATCGACCATTTGATTTAGAGTCTGCCTTTACATCTGTTTTCTGTCTGAAATTTGTTATCGTTTTTCTACATGTTTAATAATCGAATTGATTGTGGGTCTCCTACAATTCGATCGATTCGTTTTTTGATCTTTCACAAAAGGGCTATGACGATCACAAGTGATAAGGTCTCGTTCGTCGTAATGGTGATGCATAATCACCTTGCCGACCAAACTGTTATATCACCACCCATAAACTGAGTCCATTAATTTCAGCGATTATTTACATCAAATTCTATGTTTTTCTTGATTTGGGGTTTTCTCGAAATGGCCGATGATTAAATTTTAAATCAAAGACAAGCATATGTCTGAATACACCATGTTGTTAAATCTAATCTTCTCTATGAGGCCATGCATTAGGATTTTTTAACCTTTTTATTGTTTTTTAATTTCATTTAGGTTAATTATTTTTGTTTGCTTAATTGACATTGAGCCAATGATGATTAGTTTTATTTGCGTAATGTATGATAAATCATGATTACACAATACTACTGCCTTCCTTCTGAGGCTTTTTAAAATTTCTTTAATTATTAATAGATTTTGTTTGTTGGAATTGAGAGGTTCAAATGATGATTATTTGCATAGTTCAAATGATTCTCTCTGATTATACATCTTTTAGTCTTTCGCTCCTATCTGATGAACTCTCTCGATGTTTCCATTTTCAAGATTTTCTTTATCATAAAACTTGTATAATCTGAATTTTTTAACTGTAGTGTGCTAACGAATGTTTAAAAGTTTTATTTTGAAATGAATGAGATAATGACGACTACATGTGATAAGGTCTCGTTCGTCGTAACGGTGATGAATAATCACCTTGCCGACCATCCTGTTATATCACCACCCATAAACTGAATCTCAATTCGAATTTGTTCACTTAATGTTAGATTAATATATTAGGGTTTTGGATTTCACGTAATTGGTTTTGTTCGTTTTGATAAAAATCTGTTTATATTGGCAAGTGATTAAGAAAATCTTACACAATGACAAGCATATGTCTGAATTATTTCATGTTGTAAATCTTAACTATGATGCCCTTTGCCTGATATGGTTATTGATTTTAGTTTTCAATCTTAAAATTTGTTATGTGTTAAGGATTGTTATATTTTGAATCTCGTTTATTTATTTGTTTGGAGGGAAATGGAATAGCAATTGGAATTCTTCATCGCAGATTTTCAAAGCTTGTTTTCGTTAACCAGTTTCAATCGTTAGTCTATAATGTAACAGATTCTTTATAGTGTATTATGTATGTTGTCAGGAAGAATTAATCATATTTTTTATTTTTAGGTTTGTCTTCTTTGTTAATTCTTTAAAACTATTCCCAAAATCCGCTTGGTATAACTACGGTTGCGACCAAAATTCATGATTGTGATTCGGAGCAGACCCATTGTCAATCATCGGGAAGATATATATATATATATATATATATATATATATATATATATATATATATATATATATCGCCACTCATTTAAATACTACTATTACCATTGAATCAATCCTTGGTGGGAGTTGTTGGCCTTAATGTATTCACACCTATATGCCTTAATTTGGCGAAATCTCGTAGAATTCGACAACCATCAGCCTTAATCATGTGACACCTATTGGCCTTAATTTGGCTTCTGTTAACAGCTCTTGAATGAAATTGCATACACTATTTGCTTTTTTTAATTGTATCAAACAATATAATCTCTTTGTTGTAAAAAATACTGTTTCTTATGAAAATTTTGGATATGTGGGGTTTTTATCAGGAATAAAATACGCATTGATGGTTTTTGTCAATCGGTTTAAGACCCGTTAGTAACTCTCACGTGACCTCCATATGAGGACAAATTTGTCTTTTTACAATATCCTCTTTTACACTTGAGATATATAACAAACTTAATGCTTTAATCTAGCATTCAAGTCCAATTTTCTTCTCCTCCATCTGAAATCATGTTGTGTTGGTGTGGTGGGTCTGTAATTGTGGTTACCTCATGGACAGACATAAATCCAGGCCGATGATTTTGGTGTTGCGGACATAATGGTCCAGCATGTGGGTTTCTAGGGTGGTCCGACCCACCGATGTGTTCTTAGACAGTAAGTTATACCTGAACTACTATGAGTCTACTATCTATGAACAAAGGTCAAGAAATGAATGTCAAACATCAAGAAATAATTGCCACATTATGATTTCAAATTAGGAGGTTGAAGTTGGGATTGATTTGTAGTAGGGTTTTAATTTTCATGTAAATGTTATTTGTGTAAAAGTAGATTTAGGGTTTATTTGTTTTTTTGGTTTTAGTAAGAAAATGATTGTATTTGAACCATGTATGTTGTTTTTAGCTAGGTTGTATGAAACTAAATAACTTGATGAGTTTTGTTAAGAAATGACTTAATGAGTATTTGTTATGAAATGAATTGATTTAATGGTTGTTTTGATAGAGCGGAATAGAATAACTTACTGGTTGTTTGTTCATAAGGAAGTGATCTCTACACAACAATTTTTATCTATACACAACAATTCGTGCTGTAAAGGTGTTGTATATTATGCAAAAAAATATATTAAATTGTTATGTATAAAGAAAAATTGTTATGTACAATCACTTCCCTTGTTCATATATGAAATGTATTAATTGTTGTTTGTATAGAAGTTAAATTCACTAAATGATGGTTGTTTGTTAAAAATTGGATTGACTAAATGGTTGTGCCAAAGGACTTGTAGCCCAGCGGCATCAAGTGTTGTCCTCCCTACTTGAGGTCGAGAGTTCAAACCTCGTATGAGACATAGGTGGTGTTAATGTGTAGTTTAGGAGTAGGAGTTTGTTAGATTGCCGTTCTAAAAAAAAACTAAATGGTTGTTTGTTAACAAATGACAAGACTTAATAACTATATATAATGACCATTTAAAATTTTTGGACAAATCCACCGCTAATGAGGCAAATGTCATAAATACTTAGATATTACCATTTAAAAATATAGAAAATTACACGAATGGTCCTTGTGGTTAGGGGTAATTTGCACGTTCGGTCCCTAACTTTTCTTTTTAACTCGGACCATCCTTATAGTTTGCTTTTATTACGCGCTTAGTCCCTGACAGACATAAAAAGACCGTTTTGCCCTTAATAATTTTTTTAAAATTTTTCATTATTTATTTCTTATTTTTTTAATTTAAAAGAGAAAACAAAATAATCCTATTTCGTTACCCATTCAAACGATCTATATATATATATATATATATATATATATATATATATATATATATATATATATATATATATATATATATATATATATATCTCTCTCTCTCTCTCTCTCTCTCTCTCTTTTTTCTCTCTCTCTCTCTCTCTCTCTCTCTCTCTCTATTATAGATGAACAGTCTACCACAACCACCAACCCCTCACTCCTAATCCCATTTATTTCTTACTATTTTGTTATCTAGGGCAGACATAGATTTAGGTTTATCTGGTTCTCGACATAAAAAAATCTGAGGTTAACGGTCCATTTCAATTTTCAACGTTTCTCCGACATTCTTCATCTCCCATTTTCGTCACAGTTGGTGCTACTAGCGGAGGTAGACTGGAATTCGAGCAATTATCTGTAGTTGTTGCTTTAATTTCGAACTTGCTCTTGTCACTACAAGCTTGCAGGTCCATTTCAATGTCTCTTGTGACCACCAGTTCACCAGTTCGTCCCCATCTCTCTATTCTGTGATCTCGTCAGAAACCTAATCAAGCCTCTCAAGGTTGCAGATCTCACCCGAAACCTAGTCAAACCTAGTTGTTAGTTTAGCAATCAAGAACCCAGATTGCATACGTAAATAGGAGTTCATGGATATATTGTTGGAGTATCTGATTTTGATTTCTTATATATCATTCAACGGAGATCGGCAGTGTTGTCTCTTACAATGATATGCACCACAGAATCCCTAAACCGCAGACACCCTGAGACGAAGACGACTCCTATCCCCGTGGATTAAGACGGTGACAAACCAATAAATTTACATTGATATAGAAAGTATCGGTCTGGAATGGTGTTGCAGATCAGGAATAGATGTGTTGAAATTGGTTTTGAAACACTAAAATTGTTTAGAGTAGATCGTGAATGGATGGTCGCCGATTGGGAGGAGGGTGACCAGCTGGGGGGAATAGACAATATGAGGCAACGTGAGGAAGGGATGGAGCCCACCTCATTTTTGAAATTATAAATAAATAATTAAATAACAAAGTAATTAAAAAAAATCAGAAACGGGCATAACAGTCATTTTACATGTGACAAGGATCGAAGACACAACAAAAATCTATCGCAGGGACCATCCGAGTTAAAAAAAAGTTAGGGACCAAACACGCAAGTTATCCCAAACCACAGGGACCATCAATGTAATTTTCTCTAACAATAAAAAACAGACGTCATTACAAGCCATAAGTTGTTTATAAGACCAACACATTGACCATACTACAAAGACAACCATAAAAACCATAACATGTTTTGAAACACCTAACAAGAGTTTAGTAATTAGTGCATCCCAAAAAACACAAAATTTCAACCCCATACTATAAAATCGTCACCCGTCTGCCACCCTTTTGCCATTTTTATCCATCTTTGCCCCCTTAACACCCTGATTCTTCCCATCCTACATCTTCTTCCTCTTCACAGTGGTCCTCACCTCAGCTTCTCCCTCTTGGCCCTTGCAACTTTTTTGATTGTGACCCTTGTTTCGATCCTGCTGCTTCTTCCTCTTCATAATGGTCCTCACCCTCACCCGTCTGACATCATCTTTATCCCCAAAATCATCATTTTCCCCAAATTCATGTTGCGTACTTGTCTCACACTCATTAAAATCATGCACCATACTTGATTCTACCACATTAAATTCATTCCATCCTTGATTCAACCACATTATCACCACGCTGGATATTTGACTCAACCATATATTCCCCTAAAATTAAGCCCTTCAAAAGGATCAAAATCAGGGCCCTTAGGTACAGGAGGAATGGTTTTGAGTTGTACTCTGGCCCAAGTTATGGAACTCATTTGCAATAAGACTTATGCTTTCTTGGTTTTCCATATTCTCCATTGGTTGGGATTGACCCTGAACATATCCAAATGGCATAATGGACAAATTACTTGTGTCAAAATCCAACTGTCTACCACATGAACCAATATTCTTCATCGTAACTGTTGTCTTATTTAGTTTTGCTGATCCACATTGTTCAAGTTCTTCAATTACAACTTTGGTAGGATATGAAAAGTAGTTATTAACTCTTGTACTGCCATGTTTCGTGTAAATTTCAATTTCAAACATATACTTAACATGCTTACTCAGCACAATAACATCTATGTCGTTGCTTAGAGGTAGTAAACCATAGTCTAAAGTAGTACCATGTATACGGAAGCTATTGTTGATGGCCTCCCCATTCTTGTAACCAAGTTATTGAAGCATGTCATTGAGCTCGTGGACGGAAAACAAATCCAATTCTACAAAGTCGACGTAGTCAACCGTACCATCAACATATCTTTTGTATCTATTCTTAGTGAAAACCCCATTATGGTGGATTTTGAATGTGCAAAAATTTTCTAAAGAACCTGCAAAATCGGAAAATTCTACTCAGTAATCAGGCCAAAAAGGTTAAATTAACCCATATTTGAGGTCCAACTTGGGTTTCGATCATGATGGACTCACCGTACTGTTCCTTCAAGTCAGGTTTAGGGCTGAATCATGAACGAATGTTCCAACTTGGGTTTCGATCACTTTGATGAAGCAATTTTGGATGTTGTGTATCAAATTATGCATGTTGTTGGGGTTGAAGATGAAGCGTTGTTTTGTGATATCGTAGGGTAATGGGCATGCATTTTTACTTTGAGAAAAAGGACGGGGAACATTGTAAAAAGACAAATTTGCCCTTATGTGGAGGTCACATGACGGTTGCAAACGGAGCAAAACTAACGAGGTTTGTGATAAGTACCATCACTCTGTATTTTATTCCTAAAAGGGACCTCCCATGTCCAAAATTCTTCAAAAGGACATGCAGTTGTATTTTTTTGACAACCACCGTGATCATTTATGAAATTTTGTCTAACATAATTGTGGGTTTGTACTCCACTACTATTCTCCTAAAATTAATCTAATGTGGTTTCATGGCAAATTTTAAAAAAACACCTAATATATTTTTATCAATTTCATTAAAAAATTATTACATTATTGTTGTAGTATATTAAAACTTCGATATTTTTTGAAATGTCTAGTTTAAGTTTTGCAATCTCAAAAAAATCCAATATATTATTTTCATCAAGTTATTAAAAAAATCATTGCATTATATTTTTAATACGTTAAAACTCTTATATTTTTTGAAATTGTATAATCTAATAGATTATTAACTAAAATTTGTGGCTGTCTAATTTATCGATCTGAAACCTTAAATTAAACATTTTATAAAATATAACAATTTTAATGTACTAAAAATAATATAATGATTTTTCTAAAAATTAAATAAAAATACGTTGAATTCATATAAAAACAATAAGTTTCATGTTTAACAACTCTTTTAGATTGCTTAAATTCATACAAAATATGTCCTTTGGTTAAAAAAAAGTGCTTTGAAGTATAAACAATACCCAGGGCCGGCCCTGAGTAAATACAGGATGTGCGACTGCACAGGGCCCGTGTTGTTTGAGGGGCCTGAAATTTATTTATATATACTGTACAATACTCCTATATATTAAATTTGAGAAATGAAATCATAAGTTATCTCCTAGTCAAGTGGTAAGGCCGCTTGATTCTTAAACTTTATGGGCCTTGATTGAAACTCGTGACTAGCAAATAAGCAAGAATGAATAATTTTTGTTGCCAGTTTTCAAATCAAAGGCCCATTAATATATAAGAACTATTTACAGCAAAACTTATTAATTTGCTTATTAATTCTTTTTATTTATCATATTAGATTTATTATTCTCAATTTCTTGTATCAATCAAGACATACTAACGAACGTCAACTACAATAATAAAAATTCTAGTTTTAGCCTTCGCAATTGTTGATGAATTCTAATTTTCCAATAATTTTAGGAGAGCCTCTCAATTTATGTAGCTATATATAAGATTATCTATTGTAATACAATTCTTTTGTTTTTGATTATTTTTATAACAATTATGGTACTACTAATGAATTTTAGTTATAAGTAAAAAAATTATATATAGAAGACCAATTTTTTAGTATTCGCACATGTCCCTTAAAATCAACAGACCACCCCTGACAATAACCATTACCAAGTTCCATACACATTTCTAAATGCTAATAAAAAATAATATTTTGATATGATTTTAGTAGACTATAGATCAAAGAACATGTACATAACTTCTTGGGTTGAGAAATACAACGTGTATGTTTGCCTGTGAATCTAGGCATTCTTTATACATAAATTACACCATTCCCATTAACAAATTCTTCATAACCACTACCAATTTGTGCATCCAATCTTCAATATTCAATCTTCTTGCAACTTCAAGAGGCTTTCTACTTCATATCCACCTCAAAACACCAGCTTCAAGGTGTTAGCATGTCCATAAATTGCAACCTGCAATTTAACTTGAACCCGTTTTTGAAACATTTCCATGGCTTTCACCCCAAATCGACAACTATTTGCAATCAAAATCGACGTTCTTGTCACACTTCTCAAGCTTTCAGGTGAAAACTTTGACCTGTTGATCACGATTCTGCTTCTCGAATTCATACCCAAATCAATTACTCCATCATCACCGTTTTCATCATAATCATCATCGTCTTCTTCATGATCGAAGATCCGTTGAGTTTCATTAGTAACACCAATGGCACGCCACGCATCTGCAACAAGCTCAATCGTGTTCTTTTGTGGAGCGATCTTCTTTCCCTCCATTACCTGCAACAACTCTTCGGCTTTCCATGGCTGTCTCGCTTCTCCATACCCCCAAATCAAAGTTTCAAAAGTTTTCAAATTAGGTGAAATCCCCATTTTCCCCATCTCATCGAAAACACTAATTGCGTAATCCATCTTTCCGGCACTGCACCATCCGCTAATGATAGTGGTGAAGATGACGACATTAGGGCTTACGTTTGATTCCTTCATGACTTGTAAAAGTGATTCGGCTTTTTGGGGTTCACCTGCTCGAACATAGCCCTTGGCCAAGATGCTGAATGCGTGAATGTCTGGTTCGATTCCAGCTTTGATCATGTCATCGAAGATATCTTGACATTTTTCCATTAATCCTACTGAACTCCATGCGTTCATGATGGTGCTGAATGTGATCACATCTGGTTTGACCCCATAATCCTCCATCAACTTTAATGCCTGGTAGATACGTATAAACATAATATCAGGTTAATCTTCAAGAACCTAATTTTTAATCGCTTAAATTCAAGATTTTTGAAAGCTCAAAAGTAAAAAAAAAAAAAAAGGCATAGCTCTTTGTATGTTGTTCAGATCACAGGTGTAATTTGTAAATATGAATACATTCATGTGAACCTCAGCAACATGTAAAGCTTTTTCACTAAACGATTTTGCTAAGCATATTAATAGGTCCTACCAATTTAACTTTATATCATTTCCTTTATAAAAATCAATATAAATGATACTAAATATAAATTTCTTATTATATAAAGAAAACAAAAATATACAAATTTTAACTTAGATCTACATATTCTTTTGATATAAATATATATATTTGAGAGAATTTGGAGAACAAAAATTTTTATTAGGCTATGATTGACAGAATAACTGAAAAACTAACTAATGGTTGATAAAATAGTTGGTA
This sequence comes from Cichorium intybus, assembly GCA_023525715.1. NCBI lineage: Eukaryota > Viridiplantae > Streptophyta > Magnoliopsida > Asterales > Asteraceae > Cichorium > Cichorium intybus. Next base: position 138,255,448 of record CM042010.1, read on the forward strand.
GCTGATAAAAAATAACGTTCGATAAAAACTAGCTTACTAGCTAGTTGGAAAATAAAAATGTCATAAAAGAGTATACTGAGTTTTTTTTTATAATTATTAAAGGTATGTTTGATAAATGTTTTTGGGAAAGCATAATAAGCTCATTGAAACATTAGTCTAAGTAACTTTATAAACTAATTTATAAGCTATTTTTTAACGTAACAAAGATAACAACCTAAAAGAACTCAAAAAATAAGCTAGCTTATCAAGTAGCTCTGACGCGCCAAACATAAATGTTATGAAAATAGGCAATATGAAGTGGTAGTTTTATCTTCTATTTATAATACAAAATATTCCACCAATAATAAATATTTAAGATTAACGTGTTACTAATAGTTACAAAATTACTAATTTCTAAGATTTATATATTTCTAAACATTAGCAAATTTCTAACTTGTTCTATTTATAGTCTTATATTATTAAAAACATGTTACATTAGTTTTAGATTAGTTTATGTATCTATTCTATATTATATTAAACCATATAAAAACCTCACTTGTCATTAATAAACTAAAAGAATAAAACATAAAGAAAATTATGAAAAAGCTAATATGGTCACGCTTGTAAATACACAAGCATACCTTAAATGCTTAATTGAATTTCTTTTTAATTATGTCAACCAATAAGCTTGTAAATAAGTTTCTATTACATACATGCATGCAAACATACCTCATCAACTCCATCAGAATCCGAAGCATCAAGAAACCCTTTAATAAGCGAATTAAAAACCACATCATTTGGTAGCACTCCAAGATCCTTCATTCGATAAACAAATCTCGTAGCATCCATCATATTACCTTCTCTACAATACCCATTAACTATAATCCCACACGTGCGTTTATTCGGCTCCACTTTATTATACTGCATCTCAAAAATCATCTCTTCGGCTTTATACGTATCTCCATTCATCGCATACGCTTTTGCTATCGTATTATACGTCACAACATCGGGCTTTATACCATAAACAACCATCTTTTCAACAACATTCCAAGCTTCTTTTATATTCTTTTTACTACACCACGCTTGTGCAATAATATTAAACGTTCTATCATTCGGCTTCACTTTTTCTTCAACCGTCATTATTTCCAATAACTTTAAACATTCTTCGGGTTTCCCTATTATTCCAAGTCCTTTTATTAAAGTGTTTAAAGTGCTTGTTGTAGGCTTACATCCACTATCTTTCATTTTCTTGTACATTTTCATGGCTTCTTTGATGTTTCCGGATTCGGAAAACGCGTTGATGATGGCGTTGAAGAAGATGGAATCGGGTTTTAAACCGTTGGATTCGACTTTGGAAAGGAGGGATGGAATGGAATTGAAACGTTTTTGGAGTGTTAATGCGGCTAAGAGAGTTGTGTATGTGACTAAAGTTGGTATGTGGCCATCTTCGATTAAATCTTTCATGATTGATTGGACTTCTTGTGGCTTCTTTCTTTCTATCAAGATTTTCATTAGTTTGGTTCTTGATCGAACCGTTTGGCAACTGTTGTTTTTTTCTTCCATGCAAATATTGCATCGGGATTGAGTTCGTGAACTCACAACTGCTGAAACCGTACCCGAATGGACCTTTTCGTGAAGATGCGTTTCCTGCAACGTATACAAATCATCAAACTTGAAAAGTCCGAACTTTTTTTTATAGTTTTTTAGGTTTGCAATGAACTTAAAAAAGACGTGTTAGAATTTAGATATATGGAGTTCATTCATTTTCTCTCTTTAAGGAGAGATGTGAGACAGATGAGACTGTGTCTAGCAGACGTGGGATTCTAATATGATGAATTTAAGTTGTGATTTACCATGGTTGTAGATGCTTGAATCTTTGACTTGCTTGTGATTGGTCCATTTCGGTGCTTCTTGATGATGACAGGATGTAACCTTTTTCTACCGTATTCCCCCATTTTGTATTAAAATAATTCTCTATTTTGCTGAAACAAAATTAATCTAGAAAGTTGATGTGTTCAACTCAAATTTATGATCTTAGCGGATGCATGATGATATTCTTTGAGACATCCTAAAGAGAATCAAGAAAAAGTAAGTGAAAAACAAGGACAAAGACATATGACGTTATAAAGATGTCAATGAGCTAAAAATAGCAAATCTTTTTAGGGTATTGGTAAATAAACCTTCAATGATGTGACATGTGTGTGTGAAGGTCAACACACATAACACACACACATAGAGGGAGTTTATTTTTTTTATTTTTTGGAAACGGCAAACGAATTAGTGGAAGCCTCACCCGAATATTTCACATGTGATCCTGAGTTCGAGCTCCGCAAAGCGGGCAAACCCGGCTCCCAAGGGGATTTCCAGGGAAAAATTCCACCACATGGAGCAACAGAACGAGGCTTACGGGAGTTGAACTCCCAACCTCTGCTCCACATGGATATAAAACCCCACGCATCAAACCAGCTAAGCTGGCTATCATGTAAAAGACTAGAATGCCCCCAAGAGGGAGTTTATTTAAGATGATCCATTTTTTATCTCACCTAAAAAGGTGGAATGGGACAGGGTAAAATTGTAATTTTTATGTCCCACCTAAAAAGGAGGATTGGGACAGGGTGGGTCACTCGTTTGTGTAAAAGACTAAAATGCCCTCATCATAAAAATCATCTAATAGCCCTAAAAAGATTGTCTAGTCCATTCCCATATAACAAACAATGCCTGAAAGCACAATAACATTATCTTGAAACATTTGGGCATCTATGATAAAACATCAGAATATCATTTATTTGAACTTTATATAGAATAAAAGTCAATAAAAGATAATGGGTATTAATCGAGAATTCAATTAGATCAAGACTGGATCCTATAATCGTCATTAACTAGCAAAATATGTGCAGAAATTTTCCAAACAATAGTGCAAAATGACCCAATTTCTCAAGTCTAGTGACTAATACTCTTCGTTTCCAAGAATCATGGAAATTGAACTCTAATCATTATACCCTATTCCAGATTTCATTTTTAGAATACGAAATGAATAAAAAAAATTAAACCCAAGATGAGCATCGGCACTAAATAAAAACCCATAAAGAACAGAGCGTAATAATCAAAGAACAAAATATCAAGCAAAATGTGTCGATAGAGATTTAATTTGCTATGCAGAACGATCGGATTTCTTACCTCTAGGGCCCACCGTTCTTCAATTTCAAAAAATCGCGGAAATTGAGCTTTAATCATCAAATCCTATTCCGAATTTTCTTTTTCAAATTTGAAATGAAACAAACAAACTTAAAATGCTTAATGGAATCGAATAAAAACCCTCGAAGAACAAAGCTTTAATCATCGTAGAACCAAATATCAAGCAAAATGTGCCAATCGAGACTGACTTTAAAGAGAGAGAATACCTGTTTGAGTAAAGCAGGATGAAAGGGAGACTGGGTATGCATGATGGAAGATGAATATATGTTTTTGCATGTAAGAAATCGTTGTCTAGTTACATTTAGGTGAAATCTTATCCACAAATATTATCAAGAAAATTTAAAATTGGTTTTGAATTTCTTGAGGTTGCTAGTTGAATGAAGTGAGCAAAAATACCCTGTTTCTTTTTCATATTTTCTGGAGCTTATTTGGCCACGTCTCGCTTTTGTACCCTTCAGAAACTGTTAAAGATTGAAAGACCATAACTTTAATTTACAATAACGGTCCTTGGACTATTTAAAGAGTGAAATGATTTATTAAGGGGATGAAAATATAAATAATACAATTGTTTAGGACCATTCATGTAATTCACTCTTATCTCCTCATGAAAATATTCAAACTTTACCCCTATTGTTTCTTAAAATTACTTCTTACACCCTTTTGTGAACTCCCCTTATTGGATTGGATGCATCGGCAGGTGAGTGGATAGAGTTGTCAACGGAGATTTATCTCTCTTAAACCTCTGTAGGTGGCGGTGGGTTGCGACGGCAGTGGTTGTGGTAGGTGGGTTCGTATTTTTGAGTATCTTTTCAGTCGCACTTGATTTGCAAGAAGATTCGTAATATGACGGCGATTTACACCTCCGTGCGTTCCGCCGCGCCTTCTTTAACTTCGTTATCACCGCCGTCTTCGTCACTAGTTGCAGCAACCTCAAGACTATCAGTTGCGAGGTTTCCTAGATGTGCTCCCGCTCATCGGAGGCCGTCGTCGGCGATGGTTGTTTGTATGGCCCCAGACGAAGAGAAATTGACCCGTCGGAACCCTCTCGATTTCCCTGTCGTATGTTTCTTTTCCCCCTTTCTATCTGTATCTGTGTATATATATTAATTGACTAACTAGGGTTCAAATTATCCAATGATATCTTCGTAGTTGCTCTTGAATCTGCTTCACAATCAATTAATTTATGAATTTAGAAAGCATAACCTTTGATTGTTTCACAAAGGGTATCGAATTGAAGATTATTATGATGTTAGAAGCCGAATTTACTCATTTCTAAGCTAGATATATGTATAATCAAAATTGCAATTACCAAAACATTAAACATAACGTAATCTATAAGAATATAACAACCCTTGTTTTAATTACCTTTCTCAAACTTGATTCATGTTCCATCTAGTTCATGGCATTTGCATTTCTTCGAGTGATTCTTTGCTATGTTCCTTTGATTAGGTGATTGTTCTCGAATAGTTGTATTTCATTTAGTGTTTATGAGGTTGTAAGTCGTGTATTGAATGTGGCAGGAATGGGAGAGGCCAAAACCAGGAAGAAGACCTGATATATTCCCGCAATTCAGTCCAATGAAAACACCATTACCACCGCCATTGCCATATGACCCTTCAATTGAAGAAGACGAAGAAGAGGAAGAAGAGAACAAAGAAGAAGAGGAAGAGGATCCTGACAAAGAAGGACAATCAGACAAGTAAACATGGTCGATCCATTGCTCCATTTTTGTTCTCAAAGTTGTGAGATAGATTGAGAAGTTATTGGTCGTTAGGACTTTGTAATGGGTAAACGATGATTCGTGGTTTTTGTTATGGAAGAGTGTTAAAAACTTAAAAAGGAGAAACTGGAAAGCTCTTGTGCCTCGTTAGTATTTACAAGAGTAAACTGCAAAATTGGTATGTTGTTTTCTTTGCTTTCTGGAGGCTAGTCATATGAAAATTCAAGGTGCCCAATTGACATAAAAGTTTCAGCTTAATTACGAAAAAGGTGCTGACAACCTAGATGGGAATTGATAAAATCAAAATCTAAATAAAAAATAAAATTAAAAATCGGGATCAAAACCAAAATCAAGACACAGTAACAATTTCGAATCAAAGAAGATCATTCCACAGAGAGAGTGGTAGATGTTGGGGTTTTTCTTATTTTTTATCCATGAGGAAAAGCCCCTAGTAGGCCCAAATACAAAGATTATTTAGGCCATGTTAGCTAGCTATTAATAGAAAATTTTATTTAGTAGTATTTAACAACCACTACACTTCTCTTGACTTCATGACATCATCGCCCCCTTCTCCCTCTCACACTCTCTCCGATCTGCACACTTTGTTTGCATCCCTCCGCCAGTACCGCAAGTGTCGTCGCCTCTGCCAGGCTCGCTTCACCCTCCACTTCCTCAAAGTATCGGTTTTCGGTGTAGGTAAGGTTGTTTTCTACCTGCCTCCCTCCGCCATGAACACCGCTGTTGCCAGTCCTGTGAGCAATGCTCTCCACTTCCTCAAAGTCTCGATTTTTCGGTTTTAGGCAAGGTTTTTCTTTTTCTTTCTTGCCCTAATAATCGCTTATCAGAACGGTAGAAATATGGAATGGTTGTTATTTGGTTTATTTTTCAGAAATAACGTTTTTTTGGATTACAAGAATTGGATAAATCTAGATGGTTGTTTAGTTATTTTGTAGAATTTATTTGGATTTTAGTGGATTGTCGTGAATTTGCAAATAGTTTATATTTGATTTGGATTTGTGTATAATGTTTATATTTTTTATAATTATTCGAGAAGTTGATTTAGTTATTTTATAACATAGAAACATTTATTTTGACAGTAAATAATACAAAAGAATAAAATGATCATTTTTATCATTCAACACAACAATTCAAAGGTTCCAACCAAACAACATGTTAGAAATCAAGATCTTAAAAGTTCAGACCTCTTAAAATTTCTGATCCAACCAAATAGCACCTTACTTTGTATTTATTTAGGATTTTAGAGAGAAGAGGATTAGTTTTTGGTAGGCCACCATTGAGAGAGAAAAATAAATAAAAACTATATAGATTTCTTTGGTTTTTCCGGTTTTGAAGATACACCTATAGAAATTGATCATTTCCTAAAGTTTCAAAAATTGGATTGCCTTGATTTTTGGACATATTATTCACATCATCTAGGCCAATATTTTCAATGGTTGGATTGAGTTGATCGTATCCGGAAATTTGGATATCATTGTTTTTATTTGCTGGATAATAGATTTTGTTTGGTGATATTCCCCCTTTTTCTTTGTTGTTTGATTCTATATACTTAGTTGTAGGGGTGAGCATGGGTCCAGAATCAACCCGACCAAAACTGAACTCAAAATTAACTGACCCGGACGGGACTGAACTCGAAAAGAACCGAACCCGAAATTGGGAGATGAGGGCAACCAAAAACCGACCCAAGTAGAGGGCTCGATCCTTGGTTCGGGTGGTACTAGGGTATGGTCGAGTTTGGAACTGAAGGAAAAGCGGGTTCGGGTTTTGGACCCAAATCGGGTAGGAACTGAACGCAATTATGGATCATCTTAGACTTAAGTTTGGATTATCTAGGCTACCCCCGGTCCCTTCATTTTTAAATTGTAAAATATTTTGGTTTTTCCATGTTTTTACTACAACAACAATAATGTTTTTTGCACGCTTGATGTACCATTTTTTTAGGGTCGCCCTTGATCATGGTTGATCGAAACTTCATTTTCCATACCGAATTGATGCACCACTATCGTCTACAACTTGCTATTGCATAAGATATTGCCAATACTCCGAAAAATATTTGCCTTCTGTTGTGTTTGCTTGCCTTTTTCTCTTTTGTGATTCAACATTACATTGTTCTTGGGTATTTGTAATGAAGTCTTCTTCTTCTTCCTACAAGACATACACAAAATATATTTGATCAATAATCTAGAGTATGATTTATCATACATATAATCAACTAATATTCAAACTACATTAACATTTTAAAACTAACATATACATTGCATTATCAAAACTAACATCTACATTTATCAAAACTACATTAACGTTGTACAAAAACATTAAGATTGTACAAATAATCAACTAACATCAACATTAATCAAAACTACATTAACATTGTGCAAAAACATTGATATCGTGCATATTTCGTACATATTTTATACGATATCCGGGTGTTTTTATAGATAAATCGAACCTAAAAGGACTATAATACTCACTTTACTTGGAAAATGTCAATTAGTCAGGTTTTTAAGCAAAAAGGACGAAAAAGGACAAAAGTTGGAACAAGCAGGGACCAAAAATGACAAAAGGCCAAAAATCACACATTTAGCGCCGCTAACATTAGGGTTAGCGATGCTAACCTGGTAGTTGAGAAAATCAAGGTGGCGAGATTTGCGTTTGACCAGAGAACGAGGTTTATGGAATTTTGAATATTAGCGACGCTAACACATATGTTAGCGACACTAATGTCTCCTGGAGGCTATAAATAGTAGTTGGTTCCTGCCAGAAAGAGAGTTCAATCCCTGCGTTTCAGCCACGACCCCGAGCCATTTCCAAGCAGTTTTTAGACCCTGCTTACCCTGTACTCTAATCCAGTGCAGTTGAGCAGTGACTGGTCGGATTCAGTTCCGATCATATTTGTTAGGGATTGACACCCTTAACGAATTGGCGCCGTTGCCGGGGACACGACAATACTAACGTTTATGCCAAGATCTCTTCGTATAGGTACACCAATTGCACTTGACAACGAGATCGAGAAAACTGCCAGATGCCTAAGGAAGCAAGCCACACTCCGCAAGAATCATCCTGCTTCCCAAACTTCTACACCACATTCAGGAGGGTCGAGAACGAAGACCCTCACCCGCTTCCCAAACTTCGAGCTCAAGTCTGGGCTAATTCATCTTCTGCCAACATTCAGGAGGGTCGAGAACGAAGACCCTCACAAGTTTTTAAAAGAATCCCATGTGGTGTGCACCGACATGAACCCACATGACGTAACAGAAGATCAAATCAAGCTTAGGGCATTCCCCTTTGCAGTCTAGGATTCCGCTCGAGATTGGCTTTATTATCTTCCACCTGGATTCGTAACCACGTCGAATGAGCTGGCCCGTAATTTCTAGATAAATACTTCCCTGAAATGAAAGCCTCTGCCCTTCGCAGAGAGATTATTGGCATTAAGCAACAAAAGAGGGAGGCATTACACAGTTACTAGGAAAGATTCAAGCGATTATGCACTCGATGCCCCAAACACGGCATCACAGACCATCAATTACTACAATACTTCTATGAAGGACTAACAACATGGGACTGTCGACTATTAAACGCTTCAAGCGACGGATCTATCGTGGATAAAACCCCGACTCAAATTCGGGAATTGATCAACACAACGGCTGTAGATTCCAAACATACTCTTCAAGAGGAAGAATGGTATCCAGACCCACCAAGAGCAGTTGATGAAGTCAACAACCCTAAATTGGAATCTCAAATTTCCGAGTTGACTAAAGCTGTTCTATTGCTGACAATAGAAAAGCCGCTCAACCGCCAATTTGACCGTGTGACGTTTTTCTACAAGTGGGCCATCCAACCGATATGTGCCCATTACTACAAGAAGAAACCGAAGAAGCCAAAGCCACGAAGCCATTTCAAAGACAATATGATCAACCATGAGGAAACTCGGGGTGGAATCAAGGCCAATCATCAAACTACCCACCAAGAAACCATCAACAATATCAACCAAGGCCGCCACCGCAAAATCAACAGTACCAAGCTCGTCCACCACCAGCTGCTCCTCAACCAAGCAGCTCTGGGATGTCATTGGAGGATATTGTTAAAAGCTTAGCCACAAGCACACAGACCTTCCAAAACGAAACTAAAGCAAGCATCAAAAATCTAGAACAACAAATGGCTCAGCTTGCTAGCTCAGTAAGCAAATTGGAAGCATAAGGCAAGCTTCCAGCTCAAACAGAAGCAAACCCTAAGCATAATGCTTATGCCGTTACTTTAAGAAGCGGTACACAATATGAAGGACCCAAAGCCCCAGATGAAGAGGAAGAGCTGGAAGTGGAGAAACCGACGAAAAAGCCTGAAGAGCCAAAGCTAGAAGACCCAGCATCGATAGAAGCCAAGATACAATCCGCACATTTTCCCTCAATACTGAGAGGTGGTAAAAGAGAAAAGGAGGAGAATGAGATATTGGAAATATTCAGAAAAGTCGAAGTGAACATTCCCCTCCTAGAGGCTATTAAACAGGTACCTAGGTACGTCAAGTTCCTCAAAGAGCTGTGTACATCAAAGAAAAAGTTAAAGGGGAACGAAACGGTCAAGGTCGGAGAAAATACATATGTAGCCTTGCAAAGGAAGATGCCAAAGAAATATAAAAATCCTGGTGTGTTATTTCACAATATAAAGGATTACAAGATATGTGGATAAGTACAACATAAAATACATATTAGATTTGATATTTAAACTAAACAACCAAAACTAATCTGATAAGATATTATCGCTAATACCAATGAATCTTTATTGTAGTACTTAAGTAATCATTGACAATAAATACAAAGGAAAAGACGTCAAACATGTTAAACTTTTTTTTTACCCGGAACTCTATCTCTAGTTCGTGATTAATCTCTCTCGCAAATACTAATTTTACGAAGCTAGATATTGATCGGGAATAATTTTCGGGATCAAAGTAGAAAAAAGGATGTCAAAGTAAAGATCAAGCTAGGACTGTTTTTTAATGCTTTATCATTCTTTTATCAAACTTATTTTTCAAAGACTTATCTTGATATGAAAAACGGAAAAACAAACCCACTTGACGAGCACTATACAACAAAGAGGTGCACGTTGCAATCGGAAAAAGATGAATTTCTCGAAAAAGACCAATGAATCTCTCCATAAAAAACAAACAAAAAAAGTAAAGTGATCAACTGAATTGAATCTAACTAATAAACCCATGCTATTCTAGAAGAACATTAATTTGATAAAAAGGTTGTTCGTTACATTGTTGACTTGCGATGTACATTTTACTCTATGTCTCTAAATCATGTTGACATTGTTCACACGCTACACTTACGTATTAGTTTACTATAAATAATATATTTATTATCGATTTAAAAGAAACATGCAATCATAAAAAGCAGTAAACAAATAATGTAAGATGTATGAAAATAATAATATTTTACAAACAACTAAATCATTTGCATCATTTTTGAAGCATTTTAGCTATTAATAGTATTTTAGTTTTCGTGGTGGATTTTCTGAGTTTTAGTCATTTTTATGGCGTATTCTTTTTAACGGCAATTTTATGGCTTATTGGTTAATCTTTTTGCATCAAATACGTAAACGTAATCAATGACTTAAAAATTTTATAATGACTATTAACGCACAAAGAAATTTGGATATGATTCTCACTATAAAAGAGAATACATTATTCTATTGCATTCAATAAAGAAACAATTTATTTCATACGTAACTTCATGAAAATTTTAACTAATGACCAAATATCTATTACATTGGAAAATTTTGGATTGAATTACAAATATCTTGCAATAATCAATATGATCAAAAGTAAAAAAAAAAATTGAATTATATTTTTCCGAGAATTAGAAAGCTATCCTCTTTGTCCCTGTCTACATTAACAATTTTCGACTTGACATGCTATATAATTAAGGATGTTTCTTTTTAACTAAATGAGTTTAATATGTGTATGACTTAATATATTCGGATATATATTTACGTTTTTTTATTTAATCGACCAATAAACACTTAACTAACAAGGAAAATAGGGAGATGGAGGGTTTATGAGTTCAGTGGTGTTTGTTTCGGATTTGTCATTGTCTTCTCACATCTCCATCATTTTTCACACAAAGAGAGCTCTATCCCAAACCAATTGACTTTTTTACTCCATATTTTTCTACATACTAGACTTTTGATGCACTATATAATATATATATTGAGCACAATATTGTATTTTCCAAAAAGTCTTTAGGGAAAGAATAGAAATTTCAATCTATATACACACTTCTAATATCATGTCGCACCAACGTGAGATACATTTACACACCAGTCGCCAATCGACTTTGCTGTTTAATCTTCTTATTGTGTCTCTTTTTGTTGAAAGTATCCGATTATCTTCTTCAAACTTAACAACATGATATTATTTATTGAAGCTAACTTAATTTGTTTACTGCAGAATTGTACAAGGGGCTGTATGGAATTAAGGTGGAACTTGAAGGTTTATGACTTGTGAATGTGCAGCAGGGAAGGGGAAGCCAAAGGACTGAAGCTGGACAAATAAGGAAGCTGAAGGACTGGGGCTCGCTTCTTCTAAAGTTAATAAATGACAACACGCGGATCTTATTCAACCCATGGACCATCTATGGGTTAACCTGAGAGTATAAGAAGCTGAAATGAATAGTTTCAGAGAGATGAGTGTGTTATTTTCTTCTGTAGGTCAAACTCATACTCCCTCTCTGAGTTTTAACTTGATTTTTCTTAGGGCTTATTAAGTTCTTCTTTACTGAACTTGTTACCAGTTCAGATTGTAATATTTGTTTTAGTCTTGAGCGTAGATTAGGGTTCTTGTAGTGAGATTTTGATCTGTAAAAGTATTATAGAGATTTTTTAGTAAAGGTTTCTATCGATTTATGAAGTTTTCACATGGTATCAGAGCCACCACCTATCTAATTTGTGGCTATTCTTTCTTCCGCGAATAATCTCTTCTGACCAGATCCTATAGATCTGTGTTGGATCGATTAATCTGTTGTGGTTGAGATCTTATTCTTGACTATCAGTACATGTTGTTAACAGATCCGACTTGTCGTTTTTTGACTATCGGTATTTGTTTCTTACTCTTGAAGCTTTCTGGCTGATTGTTGTGATTTTTTCGTGTTTTTTCTCTGAGGTTTGTATCTCTTTCTTTTTGTTCGTGATTTGATCTGACGAAACCATTGTTGGTTGTTGTTAGGTTAATCTGAACTACACCTTGCTTTTCAATTTGGACTCTACCTCGTCAGGTCTCTCTTGAATCTGACTCTTCTGTGTAGAGGTTTTTTTGATTGATTTTGTTGCTTCAGATCTTGCTGATCTTAGTGATTTACGTTTTAACCTGATAAGATCTTATTAGATCTATGTTAGGTCTTAATATTTTGCTTTATAATCTGATGAGATCTTGTTGGATCTATGTCGGATTTTGTGTATATGGATTAGAAGAACTTGTGTTGTATTCTATACGATTTCTTTAGTTGACAAGTGAATTAGTTGGCTGCACCTGTTCTTGAATATTGTAGTGATTAGACGGGTTGTGTGGGGTTAAAGATTGATTGGGCCTGAGTTCTTCAGGCGTGAGCGGCACTGTTGAGTGCACGGTTTTCCCTCTCCTATAACGAACTCACTGTAAGTCTTCTTTTTCTTTTTCTTGCATTAAATTTGTTTGGGTTTTTTTAACCTGGGAAGCTGCAGCTGTTGACACTCTGTAAGTCCTATTTCCCTCTCTGTCAGTAGCAAGGCTGGGATTCCATCTGTGGTATCCTAGTTCCTTGGCCTATTGGCAGGTTTTTTTTACTTTTGCATTAGAACTTAGGTTCGGGATGAACTGGCTATGAACACCAGTCTTATGTGCAAAGTTGCTATCTGGTTCTTGTGCTAGCTGTTTGTTTGCTGTTGTTCTTTATGTGTATAATCTTTTGATTACTTGGATCATTACAATTTTTTGTTTTACAAGAAGTCTGTGGTGTCCTTGACCTACTGTCATATCAGTGTGGAATCCTGGCTATTGTCTGACATTCTTCTTGTCATTCTGTTTGTCTGTGGTCTCTTTTAAAACATGACTGGACCTATTGTTACATCAGAGGGAAGTGGTAAATCCCACGACTCTGCTGAGTATGATGATCCATTATATCTACACCCTTCTGATAACACTATTGTAACAATAATTGGTTTCAAATTGGTAGGAACGGAAAACTTTCGAATATGGCTTAATTCTATGACTAGGTCCCTAAAAGGGAGAAATAAGTTAGGGTTTGTTGATGGTTCTGTGATTAAACCTACTGATGATAATGCTAAAATTCTTAAATGGGAACGTGCTAATGCCGTGGTCTGCTCTTGGATACTTGGATCTCTTTCTGAGCCAGTCTATGCAAACCACGCATCTACTGAATATGCTTCTACTATGTGGAAAGAGCTATATGAAACCTATCATAAATCAGATGCCTCTGTTATTTTTAATCTTCACCAGAAAATTAACTCTATTAATCAAAGCAGTTTGTCTGTGTCGGATTATTATAATAAGTTGGATGCTCTTTGGAAAGAGTTCGACGGTCTCACTAACTTACCTGGTTGTGTTTGTGAGGCGTCTACTGGATTCAATGATCACTCAAAGTTAATCAAACTAATGCAGTTTCTTAATGGTTTAGATGATACTTTTAATCAAGTCAAAAGTCATATTCTACTAATGAAACCTCTTCCAAATGTTAGAACAGCTTTCTCTATTATTTCACGAGAAGAGTCCTTTCAAAAAAATGGTTCATTATCTAGTAATCAACTAAAAGTTCAAACATCTGTTTTTAATAGTAGGTTTAAGGATTCAAGAAATAATGAGAATAGATCACAAACTCAACTTTTGCAATGCAAACACTGTGGTATTAAGGGGCATACTATTGATAGGTGCAACAAAGTAGTTGGATATCCCAAGGACTATAAACATAAAAATAATTTCAGTAACAATGGTCCCCAAAATGACTTTGGAAAACTTTTTTTTAATAACAATGCTAATTCTTCCAAGTTTCTTTGTTTATTAAATGAAAGCAAGAGTGGTAAAAATGTGCCTGCTATTGCTAACATGGAAGGTATATTTTGTAACTCTGTTGCTGTTTGTCAAGATTTTCAAAATCGGGATGTTGATTCAGGAGCTTATCAACATATGATAGCTTCTGAAAGAAATTTTAGAGCAAGTTCGTCTCACTGTTTTATTTCAAAATTTACGTGGCATAGAAGACTTGGTCATCCTGCTGATCAGGTTTTAAATGTTCTTAGATCACAACTTTGTTTAGATAATGGGTCTTTATCACCATGTGAGGTCTGTTTTAAGGCGAAACAAACACGGGTACCCTTGTCCATGAGGAAAAAAATAACCACCAAGATGGGAGAATTAATCTATTTAGATGTATGGGGACCTCATTGTTTGGCTACTGCAGATGGATTTAAATATTTTCTCACAATAATTGATGACTTTTCTACAGCAACTTGGGTTTATTTACTCAAGTCAAAAGAAGAAGTTTTTAACTCTTTTTTGGCTTTTGTTAATATTTTGTTAAATCAATTTGATACTAAAATTAAAACAGTTAGATCGGATAATGGAACTGAGTTTGTTGATAATAAAATGAAGTCCTTTTTTGAAAGCAAAGGAATTCTACATCAAACTTCTTGTGTCCACACTCCACAACAAAATGAAATTGTGGAACGAAAACACAGTCAAATTTTAAATGTGTCCAGGTCGTTACTTTTTCAGTCTAATCTACCTCTTAAATACTGGGGTGAAGCTGTTTTGACGTCTGTGTTCTTAATTAATAGAATTCCTTCGTCTGTTCTAAATGGTTTGTCACCTTTTGAACTTGTTTACAAACGTCCTCCTAAATTGGATTTTCTTAGGATATTTGGATGTTTGTGTATTGCGACTCGTTTTACTAATTTTGATAAGTTTTCTGAACGTGTTGAAAAAACTATTTTGATTGGATATTCGGTAGATAAAAAGGAGTATAAATTACTTAGTCTTGAAACTGGCCTTGTTTTCTTTTCCAGGGACGTGACGTTTTATGAAACTGTTTTCCCGTTTAAGATGAAGTCTGACCAAACAACAGTTTTACAATCTAGAGATCTTTTTTCCTTTGATGAGCCGCCTTTTCCTGATTGTGTGACTACACATAGTGACTTTAGAGACCTAGGTGGAACCTGTAGGACTGATGGTGTTAGAGCTGTTCACCCTTTGGAAGGCAACCAATTAGTTCCTAGTCTAGTTCAAAGGGATGTACATATGCCTTGGTCAAATTTGATTGATGGTGTTAGTACTGGTCGTCCTATGGCAGATAGTGAGTTTGTTCCTGGTTGCAGCCAGGGTGACAGGGTTCATATGCCTCAGTCAAATGATGGTGAAATCTTGTCTCAAAGGGTGGCTGAGGAAAATAATGAAAGATATACTGCTTTATCTCGTGTTAGTTCTTTGGGGTCTTGTAAACTTAGGAGAGAGTCTAAATTACGTGCTCAATTTAATGACTTTGTTATAGATAATAAATATAAATATAATATTAACAAGGTGGTTAGTTATTCTTTTTTGGATAAAGAAAATAAGTGTTTTGTGTCAAAGTTAAATAAAACAATTGAACCTCGAGTTTATCATACTAAAGGAGATATTTGTGTGTGTAAATTGCTAAAGTCGCTGTCTGTTCTAAAGCAAGTGCCCAGAAAATGGAATGAAAAATTATGCTCTTCTTTATTTGATTTTAGGTTTATACAAAGTGTGAATGATTGCTCTATGATTACTAGGTCTAATAATAAATCATTTGTTGTGTTGTTAGTATATGGTGATGGTATAATCCTTACAGTGAATGATGGTTTTGAAATTACAAAAGTAAAAGAATTTTTAAAGTCACAATTTTTAGTCAAAGGCTTAAGAAAACTGGAATATTGTGTGAGCATTGAGGTTACTGATATAAGCGGTGGTTTGTGCTTAACTCAACGAAAAAATTGTATAAAGTTACTTCATGAGTTTGGTATGTTGGGTTGTAAACCTGTAAGAACACCTTTAAAGTTGAATTTTGTGTTTAAAAGAACTAAAAGTGATAAGTTGCTACCTAATATTAAAAAGTTTCAAAAGTTAATTGGTAAACTGAAATATATGACAATCACAAGACCTGACTTTGTATATGCTGTGCCACAGTTTAGTCAGTGTATGCACAGTTCTTGCAAGTCACATCTTGAGGTTTCATTTCGGTTTTTTTGGTTCTTAAAACAAAATCTTAGAAAGGGAATTAGAATTAAAAGGTGTGTCTTGGGTTTTAAAAGGGTTTGTGGATGCAGACCAGGAAAAATGTTTAATCTCAAGAGGGTCTGTTACAGGTTTGTTGGTGTATTTGGGGATTCTCTTGTTTTGTGAAAAAAAGAGAGATCGTCTCTTGTTCTTCTACGGATTCTGAGTATAGAGCTTAAGTTTTAGTTTCATGTGAAATTACTTGGGTTTTAAAAGTGTTGTTTGTTTTAAAATAAAAGGGTTAACTCCTGTTAACATGTTTTGTGATATTGGTTCAGCTATCATGCTGGCATAAATCCTGTTAACGGAACGTTTTGAAGTTAATGGTCATTTTATACATGGAAAAGTTTCAGAAGATTTTTTAAAATTGAGAAAATTCGTCTGAAAGTTAGCATGCTGGTTTTTTAACCAAGTTTCTGTCAAATTCTCCTCGGAAAATAAATGGGTCTAATTGAACCATTTCAAGGTAAGGTTTCAATGTTGTTAAGTTTGAGAGGGGGTGTTGAAAGTATCCGATTATCTTCTTCAAACTTAACAACATGATATTATTTATTGAAGCTAACTTAATTTGTTTACTGCAGAATTGTACAAGGGGCTGTATGGAATTAAGGTGGAACTTGAAGGTTTATGACTTGTGAATGTGCAGCAGGGAAGGGGAAGCCAAAGGACTGAAGCTGGACAAATAAGGAAGCTGAAGGACTGGGGCTCGCTTCTTCTAAAGTTAATAAATGACAACACGCGGATCTTATTCAACCCATGGACCATCTATGGGTTAACCTGAGAGTATAAGAAGCTGAAATGAATAGTTTCAGAGAGATGAGTGTGTTATTTTCTTCTGTAGGTCAAACTCATACTCCCTCTCTGAGTTTTAACTTGATTTTTCTTAGGGCTTATTAAGTTCTTCTTTACTGAACTTGTTACCAGTTCAGATTGTAATATTTGTTTTAGTCTTGAGCGTAGATTAGGGTTCTTGTAGTGAGATTTTGATCTGTAAAAGTATTATAGAGATTTTTTAGTAAAGGTTTCTATCGATTTATGAAGTTTTCACACTTTTCTCATCTTCTTCTAAGTATGGGCATAAACGATTTCACCATTGCTGCTCTCCTCACTGGCCACCTCCACTCACCCCAGTTCATCACGATATCTAGTGATACGTACAGAACAGTGACAACACCACTTTTATTCTGATTTCTACAAACCAAAACTCAAAATTTTTAGTTAAATATTCCTTCTCTTTAAAATTTCTAATATAAAATTGGTCAGTTTATAGAACTTTTTGATGATTAAGATCAGATTTTTAGTGAGACCCTAACTTTGTTTCTCTTTACTAAAATCATATACCCATTTATGTTTATTATAATTGAAGGATGTGCAATTGCTCCTCGCTCGTCAGAAACCAAAACTATCTTTTCGTAGATAGTTATTTTTATATGATTTATAGCCATAGGCCTGATTATTTTTATATATATTTTTTCCTTTTTGATTTGTGGTGTTCGAATTTTGATGGCTAATTATTATTATTATTATTTTTAGAATTTTGATGGTTGATTATTATTATTATTCTTCTTCTCCATATGGTGGTAATTTTAATATTTGACAATCTTTTAAAAATTTCCTCCCTCTATGATTAACTTTTACTTCCCAATGGTTATTATTGAATAGCTATGTATGTTGATTTTTTATGTTCAATTTTTGCTGGTTGATTTTTTATTTTGATTTTTGGTGTTTGATAAACTATAGCGGGTATGTTGATTGTATCTTTGCAAATTGCACTTATAGTTTCCAAACTTGAAAAGGGAAAAACAGTATTATACTTTTATTAAGATATTTCATTCCGTTAAAACGTAAAATAGTATCTATGTATAGATGTTTATCAAGAAAAACATCGTTATTCGTTCAATTAATTCATCCATTCAACACCGAACACCTATAAAAAAAAACCATAAGATCTTTGCATCATCCTGCTATACTTGAAGTTAAAAAACCATATATAAAAATAAGATCCTCTTTTGAGGGGTTAAAGTGTGCTGTTTTCGCGATTAACTTAACTTATGTAAAAAGTTTAATCAACTATAATTAAGAACAATAAATTTCATATATTATTATTATTGTTAATTTTAGTTTTTTAATCTACTAATTTAATATCTACAAATCAAAATATACTATTATTATAAACATTCAAAAACAATTTTTTTTAAAGAAATAACGTTGTTTTCGGTGGAGAAGCAACTGATTTGTACACCCATCAAATCCAGAAAACAAACCTTACATTCAACGGTATTAATAAATTTCCATATAATATATGCATAGTTTTCATTTATTAATTGTATATTAGAAAACAAATAGTTTTTAAACATCCGAAATAAATGTTAGTATATTTAATTTACGGGATTATATCTTTTACGAGGGTAAAAACGGAAATAACTTAAAGCCTCTCACTGACACAACGACCATTTTACGTCCAAACGGTTTGTTTTTTAAATGTTTTCTCTTTCTTCCTCATGATTCCCAGCGACCCTATTCGTTTGGTGCGTTGGATCCACTGGTTCGGTGTATCTCAATCAACCACAATCACCGCCGTCCATCTGCCCAATACACTTTTCCCACCTTCTCCTAAAATATCCAACGGTTGAGATCTAATCATACACCACGACGGAAAAGGTTATTTTCGTCAACCGAGAAATAAGTGTTGTGATCTAGTGGAAAAGTGTTTGACGCTATAGCGGACAAGGCCCCATGTGACAAAAGTTTATTTAATCCCCTTATTCTGTATTGTAACGCACTTTTTTCACACCCCCACTTTCTCTTTTTACATAACAGTCCCTTCAAAAGTCATTAGATGATTAAAATTCGACTAACCAGGTTTTGAACATTCTTTGTTGGCACTTGGTAGCCTTTCTTCTTTCAGGTTATGAATAAAGTTAAATCATTCATTTTTATATTCAGATTACAAGATCACTAATCCATTATTCTTGTTTATAAAGACGCCAATTTTGGGAAAAGAGAAAAGTTGAAAGGGAGCTAGACGGAAAAGCAAAAATGGCTAAAAAAACTATGATAAAATCGAACATATTATAGCACCAACCAATCCATGTAAGAGTAAAAAATGTTGTCATATGCTTAAACGAAAGAAAATAATTAAGTTGTATTTCATCTAAAAGTTTGGGAACGTACACCATGATTTCTTATTTGGAAAAACCCGTTGTAGCTTTACATTATTCAATTTGGCGCCTATACGCACACTAGACGATGAAATGTAACCGTCTTGCCAAAAAACAATGATGAAATTGAACCACAATGAGAAAATAGTATGTGTTGAATATATTTGTGATGTTATGACGTAATATTTTCACTCCTAAATGTTGATGGTACCTTACGGTCTAGTTTGTATTCTCATGTCCATATTTTTTTCTCAAATCAATTATTTTCCATCTTTTTAATGTTACCATGTAAATTTGATATGACAACTCAGTTTGGTAGGGTTGAAATAATAAACACATGTATTAATAATAGACATTCAAACCTACATAACTAATAAACAATGAATCCAAGAATAAAATAAGGGACTTGAACCCTCATAATTAACGACATTATGTGAATGTAAGACGTATATAAAAGAAAAAAGAAAGTAAAAAAGCAAAGTGATGCCTATTTTAATTGTAAAGCCTTTGTTTCTTTGAAGAGAAGCATGCCATATTTTGCAATGTTATGGGTTTAATATATTGGAAAAAGGAGAAAGGAAAAAGCATATACAACTAAGAATTGGGCACAAGGAGTAAAAAGTCATGCACTAAATATTCAAGGATCTCATAAGAAACTATAAAAAACTCAAGGGGCCAAGGAGAAATATACTCTTAATCAGCACAAAAGCGACATCACTAGTGGTATATAACACAACCATTGACAACGGTAATGAAAGCTTCCGCTTCCTTATTTTTTACTTACAGCAAAAACCTCACACACCTACAATGTGTATATGTGTGTGAAAATTTGTAGATCCGAAAATTTTCACCGATGTTTGAGGAATTATAATTAATAAATCACAGAAAACGACGGAAAAATCAATCTCAGTTCAGAAGAATCAGTTCTTCTGTCTCTCGGATCTGCAACAATGTTAGACGGATTGCTTGGGCGCAGCGGTTTTAGCTCCAAATGGTTAGATTTATGTATAAAATAAGTGTATTTTTGTACTGTGTTTCTGAAGCTGAATCTCCCTATTAAATCGGCGATGTTGAGATGATGATGTTTATGCGTTTGTCGTTTGTGTGTTTTGAAGTAAATCGTTGATTAAGCCGACGAGGACACGAATAGAGGTGTTGCGGAGGAGGGCGGAGGCAAAACAGAAATTTTTGAAGGAAGATCTCGCGAAATTACTAGCTAATGGCCTTGATGTTAATGCATACGGAAGGGTAATTTTTTCGAATTCTGATTTAATTCATCCGATGCATGTACATGATTTTAAATCTTTGTGCTCTTTATCTTACTTTGTCTGGCGTTTCTTCGTTTAGATTGATTCCGTGTGTCTAAAGGAAATTAAACTTGAAGAGTATAATTTCCAAAATGATAAATTGAGAAATTAGCGATTGTCATTTACATTATACAGAGCAGCTTTGTATTTACAAGTCGTTGCTACATTAAGTAATGTGATTATCTGATAAATTTTCTTAGTATCATATTGAGATAAATGCTACCACATGATATAGAAACTCATACGCTTTGTTCTTTGGAATTTTTTTGATTAAAAGCAAGAAATATTGGTTATGGGACCGAAGGTTAGGCCAACTGCTTTAGCATTAGTTACACCTAAAAAGTGTATTCTCTTACTCCTTTCAATTTTTGGATAAAAAAGAGAGAGGGAATTCAAAGCTTTTTTGTGAATTTGTTAACACTAAAATTGTCCCTTTTATTTGCAAAAGAGACGAAAAGGAAAAAGCTTTATAACTCCTTATAGTTATCAAATATTTGCAAATTTTATAAAACAATATGTTTTCATTCCCTTTATTTCCAACTCAGTATGATGCATCCACCCTTAGTTTGTAATTTTCTTCTTTAACTTTCTCATTGTGGATGAAAAATCTAAGAGTACACTTCATATTTGGTCCCTCTGGTTAGGAATATTTTCACATTTTAGTCCCTTTCACTCACACCATTAGTTTAAATTCTGTAAAGCAATTTAAAAAGACTATTTTGCCCTCTCACGGTTAATTTAAAATTGTGTACCTGCATAAACTCTAATCAAAGGTTCTAAATTCTAATTCATGTGAGGTGATGATACAGACTGAAGACTTCATTGCTGGATTAAATCTGTTGTCTTGTTACAATTTCATTGACCAATCATGTGAATATATACTGAAGCAGCTGTCAGTCATGCAGAAACTAGGGTATGAAGAAAGATTACTTAAAGCTATAAATCTATAATCACCATTATATATTTCTTTTTACAAATTTTAAACTTTTCTACTTGATTTTTATTCAGGCAATGTCCAGAAGAATGCAGAGAGACAGTTGCATCACTGATGTTTGCTGCTGCAAGATTTTCTGATCTTCCTGAATTACGCGACCTTAGAGATGTATTTCAGGACAGATATGGAAATGGTTTAGAATGTTATGTTAATCAAGTGGTATGTTTTGAAATTTAACATATCTTTTGTGATCTATACTTGTTATATACAAATACAATACAACATCTAACAATGTTGATGATTTTTGTTAGTTTGTTGAGAAATTAGCCTCTAAACCTCCCGTGGTGGAAAAGAGAATAAAGTTACTTCAAGATATAGCAGCAGAATTTTCAATTCAATGGGATTCTAAAGGATTTAAACAAAGGATGGATAAATCCTCCACAGTTGTTCAGGTACATTTTACAACAAATAGCGTTTTCATTTCCAACGGAATTAACTATTCCATTCCTTCACTGATTCCATATATCTGTCTTCTAAACAAACTGCAGGACCAAGCAATGAAACTTGGACCTTCGAGTGTCAATGATGATAAATTTAGGGTGCAAAATGGAAATAATGTTTTTCGGAAAAACGAACCGCGTTCTAAAGAAAGAAAAGAGCATAACAAACTGCAGGATCAAGCACAAAATTTCGGATCATTGAATGTCAATGATGATAAATACAGGGTACCAAATGGAAATACTGTTCACCGGAAAAATGATCAGCATTATAGAGAGAGAATGGAAGATACTCACAATGGGCCACCGTTATACGATAATGGGAATGTAAATTTTAGGAGACAAGTGTCAGATATTCCATTTGTGAGAAGAGAAGAAAAACATTCTAAACAAACAACAAACCATGTTCGAGGAGGGCCCACATTGGTAGAAAGACAAGAAAAACATGGCCACAAACACGACGGCTATTTGTCTAAACCAAGGCCGGAATCCGATTCCGCCAACAACGGAATCGGAAACAACCATATGACGATACCTTCAAGCAGTTCTTATCACGACAGAAAAGAAAGACATACCAGAATCCCAGAAGTCAACGGAGATTTTCAAAAGTCAACAGGGAAACTACAAGAGGAAGAACCAATTAGGTTGTTAAAACCACCTCCATACATAAAGTCAAACGTCCCACCACCCTACACTAAACCCAACAACCACCACCCACCGCCCTCCCACAACCTCCCGCCGGAAAATCCATCCCGGAGGAACAAAGAACACGAACAAGAACAAGAACAAGAACACCGCCGTTACCAGAACGATCTCCCTATACCGTTACCCAAACCAAGATCCGTTAGAAGAAAACACTCGAAATCATCATCCGGCCACGACGATATCGGAAGCTCGGAAGATTCTAGAATCGTGAAGCGGATTTCGAGTAGTAGAAGAAAAGAAAGAAAAGGGTTACAGATTTTATTCGATGACGAACATTATTACCGTAAAGACGATGAGGAAAAAATGATGGATAAATTGTTGTTACATTATAGTAAAAAGCCATCGAGTTATGACGGAAAGTTAAAAAAGAAGAAATCACGATCGAATGCCAGTAATGCCAGTAAATCTCCGGTTGATGATGACGTGGAAGCGGTTGTTACTCCCGTGAGATCGATTTCGCTTCCTCATGAATCGGAACCTAAGAAAGTGTATGCACGTGCTAATTCGTTTCAGCCGGATAATCAGGCGGCGCACGTGCATCCTAAGTTGCCGGATTATGATGACTTGGCGGCTAGGTTTGCGGCGTTGCGAGGGCGGTGAATGTGATTTGATTGGTTGGTTCATTTGGGTATTTGGGTGGTGGGTAGGTTTTTAGATTTATACTGTTGTCACCCTGTGACTGGATGAGTGTAGAGTAAGAGTTTGACTTGGATTTATATATGGGACGTCTAATTATGTTTTTATGTGACGTTTTTACATTATAAGACAAAACATTTGATTGATCGAGTTTACAAGCTTCTCTCACTAATCAAAGATGAAATAGGTACACCAGCGTAGATCGTTATAAGCGACATACTTGCCTTCTACGTTAACAATCATATTTGACTCATTGAGTAACGGTGAGAATGGGAGGCAGAGCTCCTACAGTCAGTACTGACTTGGGAACGAATACGTATATGTCGTTGTATAGAAACATAATTGAATCGAGATCATGATGAATGACAAATAATTCGAAAGACGATAAGAATCACATTACAGATATCATATAAGTACCTAAAGGCATAACCTCCAAACCCTTAATTAGATCAACGTTGCCCTGCAACTATTTAAGGACAATAAATCCTTAGTGAGTTTTATTTGGGAGGGGCCATTAAATCTGTTATAAATGTTTCTCGCAAATAATAAATTGTACTCATTAATGTTTATATGTGGAGGTGTATGTTAGAAAAAGCATTTCATATTTGCAATTGTTAGCAACTATGATGTGAGTCTAGTAGTTAATGTGTGAAATTGCACACAATATGACTTATTTTCAAATACTGACACACCAAAAATATTGTCGATGCCCTGTGATCGAACTCCCATGTAATAGGCTCAGGAAAAGATTCGACGTTGACTACTCAGATGGTGTGCTTTAACATTTATTTAATATTTTCACTATAGTTGTGGTATAATCACATCCCGAAGAGTGGTCTTTTTGTTTTTCGATTACTATTCGGTTTAGTCTCGTTTTCGGTACTGATCTCCTCCCTAAGAGTAGTTTTATGGTGGCAGACTATCAGTTTACATATTCAATTTAGTGAATAACACATTATTTTATGGGATAATTGTAACACTCGGTTCACCGTATACAGTAAATCCAAAAAAAATTCATAAAAATGTCATATTTTTTATTCAAAACCACGCTACATTAAACTAGGTGTACCATATGCATAACCATAGTAATAAGTGTATCAAAAGGGACATATAGAACATATACAAAATATAATATTCTGAGTCGAGTCGCTACTTCCAAAATATCTATCCACAATCTAGCTACTCTAAGTATCCACTTTCTCCTTCCCTTTTGCAAGGTTACTAGAACCTAGTCAGATATACACAAAGTAAGCTTCTAAAGCTTAGTGAGTAACCAATAACAACTAAAATCAATCAAATTCATACATACAACCGCAACATAAGTAACACAATAAACATAATTTACAAGGATCCATGCATCAACATTTCCCTTTAATTCATAACTAAGTCCCTAACCACCAAGGCCTTCCCAACCATCTATCCCAGGCTCGTTACTCAACCACCAAGGCCTACACTCAACCACAAAGGCTACCGTTAAACCACCAAGGCTACCGCTTAGCCACTATGACTATTACTCAACCACCAAGCCTACATTGATGTTATATATATATATATATATATATATATATATATATATATATATATATATATATATATATATATATATATATATATATATATATATATACTAGGAAGTATTTCAGGCTGTGCTAAGCACAGCCCAATGATATAGCTAAAGAAGATTCAGTATGGTAATGTAATTCACAAGTATATGTTATAGGTGGAGTATTGCTTTTCTATATCCTTTTCATGTCAAAACGTGTCAACATAAAATGCAACTAAATAGATGATGGGTTTATCATTTGACATGTTTTTTTAGTACAATGCCTGTTAAGATATAATTTGAAAGTATTAACATCGTAAATAGAAACAAATGACCTACAACACTATAAAAAAAATCCAAAAGCATATTGTTATTCCTTGAATTTAGTCATTTCCAGACAACAATTAATGGGGCACATATCCTTATTCTTGAGAAACCCTGAACGAAAAGTCCATGAAAAAGATAAAAGTACAGGGAATTAATGTAATAAACAAAAATAGTTAATGTATTTGTTGAAAAGATCTAAAGCCACCTTATATACTGTATAGATTTCTTATAATTTAATTGGCATACTTGGTGGTGATCTAAACATGTGTTGATTCTTCACCACCTGTCATAATAAAGCAACACAACATAACACATACATATTGAATTAGTTGACTATCCAATAGAATCAAAAACGAATAATTGATTTCAGATTAAATTCATTAACTCTTATTTTAGGGTGTATGAAGTTACAGTATTTTACATATTTGCATATAAACTATCTCAGTTAAAGGTTAAGTACCACAGAAACAAGATTACACACACACACACACAATAGGAATTGATATGCAATTCTACGATAATTCATATTTGCACATTGAATGTCTTCTAGATACAAGCCACAAAAGTTCGAGAATGTCAATGGCCGCTTCTTTCTACCAGCAATATCGCCATTAAGTCTCATATGCTTCTCATATTCAGAAGAGGCTCACATTTCTATCCTAAACTACCTCATCCTTGCTAAAAATACACACAAATAGTCTCATTTAAGTAAGAAAAATTAAAATGGTATCTTAATCAAACAAAGAGGGGAACTTAGCATGAATCATACCATATTGCTTTTAAATTAGGGACCAAGGAGCTGGATCGTTTCTCGTTTTCTACAGCCATGTTCTTCACCATTGAAATAATTAGATAGAACCAGAAACCACTCTAACCCCAGAGCATGTGCAACGACAACGACCGTCCTTTACCGAAAACCATCCTGTAATCCACTGAAATCATGCAATTATCTAAAGTTAACTACTAAAACTCATAATATACAGATTTATATGAGTAAACCTAATATGGTAAGGAAACATCATGATTTAGAAATCAAACAGGAAAATAAGGATAAAAGACAAGCTGATTCAGTAATATACCTATCTATTTGGTGTGATCCATACCATGTCTTACTACATATGAAACCAAAACTTAACTCTTCACCACCAGCATCTCATTCCTCAGGGTTTAACATCGAGATGATTACAATCGAAAATAGACAGTAACTCTAATTAATCTAGTTAAAAATCAACACAAGTGAATGAACTCACAACCTAATCGAAAAAACGAAACAAACATAGACATACCATGATAAGCCTCATTATCGAGAGAGAAAAAAAGTTGCCCCCCTTCCTTGTCGGTAAAGCTTAAAAAAATTAGAAAAATAATCATAATACGCTTCAAATCATTTATAGGGAAATTGATTCCTCCCATATGAAGATTAGCAGGACCTAAAAACAGAAAAACCAAATTTATCAGGTCGATTGAAAATTAAGAATTAAGAATTTCGAAGTTAAAAGATAACAAGTGGCAATGCTAAAAAGCATACCCTCATCATGTTGCATCTAAAAGCACCGATAACAAAAATTTGCTCAAATTGGATGTTGGAAACAAAGTTCGGCAAGCGAGTGATAAAGAATTAAAGTAATAGAGAACTTTATTGAGAATTTTGTAGCAAAACCTGAAGTCTTCCTTCAATCATGAGTTCAAATTCAAAACGCTATGACTTATGCGGCCAATCAAAGAATATGAATAAATTAACAGATTTCGCTACTAATTAATGATGATGATTCAAAATTATACACACACTAGTTGTGAGACCCGTGTATTACACTGGTTGATTAAAAGAAAATATTAAATAAGAACATCCAAACATCAAGTATTGTACTAACTTAAAGTAAATAGCATACTATCTTAAAAATAAACAAAAACATACAAAATTGAGAATATAGAAATATAATAGAAATATATAAAAGTAGAATGCTATAATACACAAATAAATTGTAGTGCATTGCTATATCTTGCAATTAGTGCTTAAAAAATCTCGATTTACCATTGGAAAAATACAAAAATACCTAACATATATTCACAATTGCAATTTGATTTTTGAAATCGTAAGACGAAATTTGGGGTTAAATATTTAATTGACAGTTTCGTATCAATAAAAGCGTAATTAGGTGAGATAGAATTGCAATGACCAATTGTAACCGATCATTAAGGAGTATTAATGAACAAAGAATTTTTTTTAAGAAATTCAAAATCATGAGAAAATGACATGTGGCCAAATGAATGTGGTGGTGACATGTGGCTTTGAGTTACTTATTTATTAGGATTATATATATATATATATATATATATATATATATATATATATATATATATATATATATATATATATATATATATATATATATATATATATATATATATATATATATATATATATATATATATATATATATATATATATATATATATATATATATACAGTCCGAATCCGGTGAGGACTTCAAGTTTGGTGAGGACTGCGAGGACAATTCTCGTCCACTCATTTCCTTAAGGGCAATAACGTCAAATGTAATTATTGGATTTGACGTAATCACATGCGGCGCTCGTCCATTGAACGTAATACGGAGTCAATGATATAATCATATGTTACTCACGTCCGTACAACATAATTTAGCTGGGTTTTTTTATTTTTTTCATTTTTATTATTTTTTAAATATTATTTTTAGTTTTATTTTTTCAGTTTTTTTATTTTTTCAGTTTTTAAGTTTTTATTTTAGTTTTTTTTCAGGTTATTTTCAATTTTTTTTCTTTTTTCGTTTTTTTTTCCAGTTTTTTATTATTTTTTACTTTTGTCGTTGTATGTTTTTTAACTCGTCTTGGATCATAACTCGTTTTAGATCTTGGATCATAATGAATTTTGAATCTTAGATCATAAAACATATTTTGGTTTTAATATTTTTGGATCATGTATATTTTTTATGCTATTTTGATAAGTTTTGATTTATAAAATAATTAGTTTATAACAGTTTGAATCGCAAAACATATTTTGGTCCTTAATATTTTTGGATTATGTATATTTTTTTTGCTATTTTAATGAGTTTTTTAATTAAAAATATAAAAATGAACACTTAAAAAACATTTTTTTTCAAAAAATTCTTTTTGCAAACTTACTAATATAATATCTACAATGATTCCTTAACTTTTCATAATTTTTGGGGAAGTTTTTTTAATTTTTAATTTTTTATAAAAATAAAAAATAAAAAAAAAATTCAATTTTTTTCATGATAGTGCTTGTCTTGTAGAGAATTAAATTTTAAGAAGTTTGATTTTTTCAGAATTTTTTTTTACAAAGAAAAAAAAGTTATGGCCCAAAAACAAAGTTAGTGGAATAAAAAGACCCAACAAACGAGATTGTGACAAGTGTCGCAATGGGGGTGGGGTAGTCGATCAGATTACTATATTACTTTTCTTTATTTGTCTTATTCACCCATTAGTTTTAATTTTTAGACAACTAGCCTCCAAGCTTTTAAGATGTATCAATTTTTTCACAATGAATCTTAGCCATACATTTTCAATAGTAGAGGTCCATATTTGTCTTCACAGTCGTCATCCAAATTGGTGTCATTACCCGATCCTAATTCTCTCTCTCTCTATATATATATATATATATATATATATATATATATATATATATATATATATATATATATATATATATATATATATATATATATATATATATATATATATATATATAACGTCAATGTAGGTTGATTGGGATGGAAGTATCTTTTGACTTCGAGCCTGTGTACTCTTCTACAGCTACTTTATTATATCATATAATGAGTAACCCACTACTTCTCACTCTTATTGAGTTAATATCTGTGAATTACAAGCATGTAGCCTTGGTGGCTAAGTAATAGCCTTGACGGCTGAGTAAGTACTTACAAACACACAAATCCCCTTTTTACAGCTTAACAATATTGAGGATACGGCTTGGTATCATATTGTCCAAAACTACTTAACATAATTATCACTATGAAGATAACCTTCTGATCAATCATAGAGCCACGACCCAACCTTGGTCACGTCACAATAAGTATAATGTTTGGGAGTCATATTATGCCAAACCATCACCCGTGTCGCGACCGTAACTGTTTGGTCAGGTCTCGGTCTGAAGCATTTCAAACCATACCAATGTCATGTTTTGGCTTCTCCTGGCTTACTTCAACACCACACACTCTGATGGGACATAACCAAATTATTTCAAAGAACACATCAGTTACTCCTCCCCTCACTAATATAACATGTATTCAAATCAAACATGACCATAAGGCACTAGGGATTTCAATCCATAAGTGTAATTCAAGCACAATAAACATTCCTCTCAAGAGAGATTTGTATTTTTACCTTTAAAAGATTAGAACCAAGCTTAATCCTCAAATCCTTAATGTCTCCCCTTAATTTCTTGCTTACAGAAGTCGAAGATACTCCTCTTCTGCTCTGCTACACGAATTTTCTATGAGGGTGATGCAAAATGACCAACATAAGTCCTTTCTTTGTTTTAAGTGTAACATCCTCTACCTAGGGTAAATAATTTAATGAATAAAAAAATATAAATTTAATAATTATAACAATTATCTCATAGTAAATTTAATTAAAATGTGAAGTTTGCAGAAGTAACTAGTCTAAAATGACTTAACAAGGGTATAAAGGGAAATCTACCATATGGGGTTCTAGAAGAGGGACTTAATTTGTAATAAGTATTTTAGAAGTGGTGGGGAAAGACTTTTAGTGCAAATATGTCATAACTCAAGTTCTAGAGGGACTGGTCTTGAAAATAAGCAAGCTGGAAGTTTAAGTTGGGGAGAAAAACCCTATCTTCCCTTGTAGTTCACGTTTTTGAGAGGAGAGCAAGGAAGGGAAGGCGATTTTCAGGAGTTTCAAGTGGAGGAGCTTGATCCTAGCAAGATCTAAGTGGGTTACATCAATCTATTGAAGATTTAAGGTAAGAAATCTCATCTCCATGTTGGAAACCCACCATTTTGGGAAGATCAAGTTCAAATTCGGGTTTCATAGTTGGGGGAGATGAATTCTATGATCCCAAAGGTGTAGTTTATGAATTCCATTGATTATCTCTTTATAATTTGATGGTTTCATGCTTGGAGAACCATTTGGATGCTTGTGGACATCTATGAACCCTGATTTTTGGGGGAAAAACCCATCAATGGGTGAAACCTTAATGATTGGATTAACTTGCATCTTAAATATGTTCTATGAAGAGCTTAAGTGAGTTCCTAGTGATTTCAATCCAATGGAAGAAGGAACCTCTTGAATTATTGATCAATTGTTTGATTGGAATTGGATATTCCTTGATCCAAGTTTATGAAGTAAATTGGGATTTGAACATGGATTTGATTCAATGAAGATGTTAGTGGATGATTTTATTGAGTCAAATGATGTGTAAATGAAGTAGAAGTAATACCCTTTGATATCTAGAAGTTTGGGGTTGTATTAGACCTTGATGTGGACCAAAATGAAGGAGAAAAGGACCAAAAATCGGAAGTTTCAGTGCTCGGAACACGGTCCGGGTTGGGAGAAACACGGCCCATGTCAGGAGTGCCTAAAAACCCTCTGTTAACAAAACACAGACCGGGTTGTGTAGAACACGGCCCGTGTCAGCCTGGTCAGTCCTGAAACATTGGATTTTGAGCTTTAAGGGTTGGGCTGTTGGTTCTAATGTTCAAGTATACTCCTAGGACATGTTTAACTAATATTTTACATTTATTTAGTGAAGTTAAATAGTTTTAGAGTTGTTAGTAATGTTGGATATGATATCGTGTAGGGGAAGATTGATTGAAGTTGAAGTAAAAGAGTGACATTTCTTTGGAACGTAAGGAAGGTGAGTTACCGGGAGTACACATCTTTATTTTTTCTTTTGAGTGTAATTTACTTATTGTCCATGCATACCCTTATGTGCTAAATGTTGCATAAATTTTATATGTGCATGGCATTAAAAGAATTATTTTCAAAGATGTTTTACAAGGGAAATATTTATGTGATTTCTAAAAGATGTTTGACCATTCCATCATGCATTGCATATAGGAGGGGTGGACCGTGTGAACCTTATAACAAAGATGAGACGATTGTCCCGGATTTAGGGAAATCACGGGTTAAAACCCAAATGATTTGTTGTCCCGGATTTAGGGAAACCGTTCCCGACAATAGGGAACCGCATGAGGGACTTGCTAACCCTCATGGGACTAGTGTAGTGGCCACTAGTTCTAGTTTAGCCTATATGGGGATCGGATAACATGCTTCGTGCTTGTTGTCTGTGAACTTAGATAGGTGTCACTGTGGTGAGTTGGACTTCCAAGAGATTGACATGGGGTGGTTTAGTTGCATCATACATCATGCTGCATTTCATACTATCTATTTGAGTAAAATTTTAAACTATTTAAATTAGTTTATGTGAGTATAAAATCTATATATTTTTGGAGGATGTCTCGAGTGTTAGGGTTAACCTTTCACTCTCAAAGAGATAGCCTCGGGTAACTCACTAGGCATTTCAATTGCCTAACCGTTTTAATGTGTACTCAGGTTTTGAATAAGAGCTCGTGAGGAAGCAAGGACTTTTAGAAGACCACGAGTTGTGTGGCCATTTAGACCATGTTTTGTACTTGAATTATGATACCACCTCGCTATATGTTTTAAATTACCCTTTTGGGATGTTTTGGGACCGTATTTTCCGCAACAATGAGATTTCTTTGGAATTAATGATATCTTTATTTCTAAATAATGTTTTAATTATAAATCCCTGGCGAGGGGTGTCACATTAAGTCTATCTCACCATCGGTCGCTTTGCTAAATAATCGTGTCGCAATCCCATCGCGTCACTACCCACATGACATCGCGTCGTGAAACTCACACAACACTCAACTTTCAGATTTATTTCCATTATAGCATTGTACAAACGTCGTGTCGCGACCATTGGCGTTAGGCTGCTAAATTGTACAAAAGGTTCACACTATAAATTCTTTTAACCGGTCCAAAATCATCAATACTTATATGGCTATTAACGAAGCTATTTGTAATAATGTGTTACGAGGGGTCAATGTCGAACGATAAATGTTTTGGATTTTTTTATGCCGACGACTTTATATTTTTGTGCGATTGGTCTCATGAGAAATGAGAACATTTGTTCATCTTCTTAGATGTTTGTATGTCACTCAAGCTTAAGATAAATTATTAAATTTACTCAAAAGTAAATTGATTGGTGTGGGAGTAACCCTTTAAGAGGTGGAAGAGTATGTGGGTATTATTGGGTGTGCGGCTATGAAGATTCCTTTTACTTATCTCGGGCAACTGCTCGGATCACATATGAATCTCACTGGCAGCTGGAAAGAGATGGTTGGGCGTGTTTGACAAAATTAGCTGGAAGCTGGTAGCTGGTAGCGGGAAGCGGGCAGCGGGTAGCTGGTAGCGGGAAACTATGGCTTTTTGTTAAACACTACTTCAACTAGCTTTTAAAATAGTAGCGTTTAGTTTAAAATAAAAACTTCAAGCTCGTGTCGCCGAACGAAGCTTTTGGTTTTTATTAGAGCTATTTTCTAAACGCTAGAAGTTAGAAGCTCTCAAACGCTCCCAAAAGCTCCGTGTCAAACACGCCCGTTGACAAATTTATCACCAAATTATCTAATTTGTAAGCTAAAAGTCTTTCTATTGGCGGTAGATTAACCTTGCTTAAATGAGTTTTGGGCAGTACTTGTATCTATTATATGTCATTGTTTAAATCTCTCGAGACTATTATAGAAATGATGGAAGCCTTGAGAAGTCATTTTTTGGGAGGTGATTTGGGAGACAAAAAGGTCGCATGGGTGTCTTAGAAGAAAATTATGGCCAACAAGAAATCCAGTCGTATCGGTGTTGGAAGTTTGAGATCTTTCAACCGTGGTTTAAACTTTAAATGGGTTTGAATTTTTTTGGTACATGACTATACATTTTAGGTTCAAGTAATTAAAGGTTATCCATGGGTATTTGGGTGATTTGATGGCCAATTCTAGTGGTTCCACTTTATATGGTCGTAAGCATAATATATTGCATGTTACAAATTCGCTTCTAAGTTGCGAGATTAGCTTGTTGTTGCTTTGGAGTATTAAAGTTGGGAATGGAAGATTTTTTTGCTAAGATTGACATTCAATATTTCTTTTGGATTGTTAATAGAAACTTTAAATGTAAGATGAATTTGTCGGATGGTTTGCATAATCCGTCTCTTTCCATTTCTTTTATAATTTTTCATGGTAGCTCTTTGCTAATTTGTGTTAATATGACTCTGGCGTCTCAAAAAATATGATTATTATTATGATAACTATGAAAACTCGATATTTTATTTCGTATGATTTAATACCATAATATATTAATTATAGGTCGTCTTTCGAATCTTCCACCAAATGGTGGACCACCTTCGGAGGAGTTTGTTCTAGAAGAGAATACTCCTTTTAAAAAGGATAATTTATAAAGTTGTAAATATGTTCAACATAGTTGTAGATACATAAAGTTGCGGAAAATATGAAAACGAAAACAGATATCAAAATTCTCGACCATGTTACATTAATTTTTTAGAAATTATGTTAATCCAACAACTAACTACTATCGAGGTTTTGGACGAAATCAAGTTCGTTTAATGAGACCAAGTGGAGTGGTCACCACTCATATTTCACTTCACTCAGTGTCATATAGGCGTCACGTCACACTCTCATCACTCTCTTAAATCTAAAGAATGGATACAGGGTACCCCTCACCAGCGTTCACTTTTTAGAAAATAGTTAAATATATGTGTGTATGGAGAGAATAGAGAGATGGAAGAAGTGTGCAGTATTTTAAACTCGCGCGGGCTATAAAAGTGCGGTGTATTGCCTTAAGGGGGTGGTGTTCCTACAAGCATGCGGCGTCCACATCGCCACACGGCACCCTACGGGTTATGCACTCCAATTGGTCTAAGTTAAATATACAAATTTCTCCAGCTGCATTATTTAAACAAAATTGGATCAATTTAAAGTAAAATACATTAATCAACCTTAGGGTGGGGGGAGTAGATCCCTCCCATCCCACTGAACCCACGCGCCACGTCAGTTTTTCTCTCTCCTCTCACTTCCATTTTCCCCATCTTTCACCAATCTTTCACCCATGGAACCAGTACCCACTGAACCCACGATGCCACATCATATTTTTAATATTAAAATTAGATAAATAATACCCAAAATAATTTTATATATATATATATATATATATATATATATATATATATATATATATATATATATATATATATATATATATATATATATATATATATATATATATATATATATGTTTGTGTGTGTATGTATATATATTTGCAGCGGTTTCAATGGCTTCACCAACCCAAACATGAACCCGCGACTGCCGAACCCGATGAACCTGAAGGAGGCGGGCCAGCGGTACCGGCGGTACCGCAGCCTTCTTTTCTCGATCCCGCATGAACCCGCGTATTACTCCGTCTACCTTTATAGACTTGTAACTAAGCTCATAAAGAAATAATTAAGAAAAAAAGTGACCATTTCAATTCCATATCAAATCAGAAAGGATAAGATGTTGGACTTTTATATAATTAGTTGAAAATTTAATTTCTTTTTTGAAAACAGGGCAATCATTTTAGGCTAAAAGATACTATTTCATTTATAATAAGTATTTATATATCAAAATTAGAAATAAATGGACCCATATTTAATATATTATTTCAAATATTTATTTATTATTGCTTTCATGTAATATTCATATTTGTCCGTTTGTTTATTTTTGAATCTTGATGTTTCTGAAACGCTTGTGTGGTGGTTTGGTTTGGTGAAGGGGAATCGGGATAGGTATGAGACCATCTTTATCATCATGGGCCAACGATAAGGCCCAAATCTTGTCGTTTACTGCCAAGAAAACGAAGGGCCTAATTGAAACATGACGTGTCCAAATGTCTTGAATTGCGAACCCACCCATAGTAATTCAATGACAATTCATCCTTTTATCTTCAAAAAAGATTTTATAAAATATGTGAATTTTTGAAAATTATTAATCTCATTATCTTTTATAAATTATTTTACGAAAAAAGCTTACATTAGTGTTACAGCTTATTATAAAAAAAAAAAAAAAAAAAAAGATGAAAACTACGAGATTGTATAGAAATCGATGACTCTATATGATTTAAGAATTTTGACAAAAGTTGTATATGACCCAAGTTCAAGTTTTTCGTATTTTGATTTTCTCTACTAATAGACTCGTGATTGTTTTTTTCCCGGTGTTCAAATTATAAATGCAAATGAAATGTTCAGGTGAGTTATTTATGGCTTGCCATAAAACTTACCGGTATGTGTTATTGAATCTTACATCGGTGCGACACGGTTTTATAAGTGTGTGTATATATGTTGGAGTCTTCCCTCTCTCTACAAAGGCTTTTTTGGAAAGACACTCTTGGGCTCCACATATATTTACATGATATCAGAGCCAGTGTCCCGCACTCTATAACCTCATCGAGCCTACGTCTCTGAGGAGGAGCGTTAGTGTATCCCACATTGGTGTGACATGGTCTTATAAATGTGTATATATGTTGGAGTCTCCCCTCTCTCCACAAAGGCTCTTTTGGAGAGACACTATTGGGCTCCAGATATATTTACAGTATGTATCTCATCAACGATTTAATCAATTTTATAACAATATAATCAGAAAAAAAAACACAAAAAAGACAAGCGGGCCAGCGAGGTGCAATACACCATGCGGGGAGGGTCGTTGTTGGCCAAAAACATTTTCGTTACGTGCTTTCAATATACTCCAAAGTGTGTCGTATGTTAAAATTAGCATCAAATGTCGTTTTTTCGGGCATCTTCCCTATGCAGCAACTGTGTTCAAGAGGTCCTCCAGGGTGGACATTCCACCCAACCGAACTTCACACCACACCGAGATGAGATCCCATACACTTTTCACGAACGACATCCTACGAGGGCATGATCCCTGCTTTCCAGATCAATGTTACATACATCACAC
This sequence comes from Cichorium intybus, assembly GCA_023525715.1. Taxonomy (NCBI): domain Eukaryota; kingdom Viridiplantae; phylum Streptophyta; class Magnoliopsida; order Asterales; family Asteraceae; genus Cichorium; species Cichorium intybus. The sequence goes on from CM042010.1 coordinate 138,291,803, forward strand.
ACCATACTTGGAAGATTAACACCTCTATGAATCAACACATCCGATGTGGGAATCCCCCCCCCCCCATCTTGGCCCTCCAAATAAAACAAGATACTTTATACGGTACTTCTTTTAGCCATTTCATATTGCCACCACTTTGAGACATCGGTTGAGAGTTTTCTAACTTGCTCCTCATAATCCTCACAGTGTATAATCCGTCAGGAGATAACTTGCACCTCTATTGATCAACACTGACACCCCTCTTTAATATTTGGTTGTAATTTAGATTTTATTTATTGAGCAACTTGTCCATGCCATTAATATTATTCCATGTGCCCGTTAAACAGGACCATAACATAGATGAGGGTCTGGATTTGAAGAAAACGTGGTCTATATCCTACTCAAAGTTGTTGCAGAAGGGACGTACCAAGGAGGCTAACGCAACTCTACAACCAAGTTTTTCACGACATGAATTGTATTAAGCATCAGCCGCCACACAAAGCTGTTAATCTTCATAAAATAACATCTTCTTTACTTATCAAATTTACTTTATTTAGTGTATTATTTATCTTTATGAAACAAAATGTTTGAATGACTGATTCTATTGTTTTGAATCAACCAAACATTGTATTGAAATGTAATGATTCATTCCATTAATTGCTTTATTGTATTACGTTGTTCGTTTCATTCTTTCATGATTCCATTTCATCAAACCAAACAAACATTTAGAGTTTTAATAAGTTTTGAGGCTTATTCTAGTCTATAAAGAATTTAAAAATGCGGATCGTTTTTATTGTTTTTCATGTCTTGCCAATTCCATCTCTCTTTTGTGTCTTTCCTCTTTGGTTGGGGATAATCTCAATTGGTTTGAGTGGTATTCATGTGCAATGCATGTTCATATTTTGTTGGCCTATCATGACCCGATTCAAATGATATGCATTAGACTAAACGGAATGGCTTCAGTGATGCCGTCGGTATCCTCGCTGGCACTCGATGCCGGCGGCATCGTCCATACCGAGTTATCGGCATGATTGGGCGGCATCGGCTAGCGGCGTTCTCTCGTAGCTGAAAATTGAGCCGTTGAAATACGAATTGACCGTTGAAAGTATCCGTTGGAATAAAAAAAAATTAACTTTTTCAATTTTTACCAACATATATATATATACACCTTCTGTTTTATAATGTTTCAGCAAACCACAAACAAAACCAATTGAATTTCTTTTACTCATTCATCCACATGGCTCAAAACCCAAACAACCAAAACCCGAATTTTTTTGGGTTCAATCCGTCGTCCCCACCGCCATACCGTCCGCAATTTGAAACGCCAAATCCGTTTAGTTTATACACCCAATTCCCGATGCCCTCGCAACAACCATTTCCACAATTCAATCCGCAAATGATGCAACAAAATTTTAGCCCATTTCCACAATTCAACACTCAATACCAAACGCCATCTCCACAAACTCCACAAACCCCAAGCGCACCCATATCGGTCGAGGAAGCGGAAAGCGAGCCGGAGGAGATGCCGCTTCAACGGAAAAAAACGAGAAAAGGGAAGTCAAAAGCACCGGTCGAGGAAGCGGAAAGCGAACCGGAGGAGATGCCGATCCAACGGAAAAAAAAGGGAAAAGGGAAGGCAAGAGCACCGGTCGAGAAACCCCAAGGGAGGGCGAAGAACAAGTTATGGACTCTCGAGGAGGAGATGGAGTTGGCCCGGTCGTGGCTCGATATATCGGAGGACGCATCCACCGGTAAAGACCAAGGGCGCGACAAGTTTTGGTTTCGCGTCACGAACCGTTTTCGAGTCGGCATGGACCTAGGAAATGATTACCGAACTCAAGACCAATGCACCACCAAGTGGGCGAATATGAATAAGGAGGTGTTGCATTTCAACGCGATCGTAAAAAATTTGAAGGCGCAATGGTCTAGCGGGGCTAGCGACGCGACGATTTTGGAACGTGCTAGCTACATGTTCCAAAATGATATGTTGAAGCCGTTCAAATTTTTGCACGTTTGGAACCTTGTGAAAGACAAAGAAAAATGGAAGGGCGCAAACCATAATAAGAACAAACGTAGCAAAACCGACGAAAGCGGGTCGTTTCACGATACATCGGACGCTCATATAGGAGTGGATCTCAACGATGATAACGACGACATACTTGAGGTCGAACGACCAACTCGTCCGATGGGTCGCGATGCCACGAAGCGGAAGGGCAAGGGAAAAGCGGCGTCTTCACACTCGGCGGTTACATGTGGTTCCGACGAGATTCAACAAATAAGGACGGAGTTTTCGGGTTTGCGTACAACTTTACAAGAACACATCGAATACTCGAAGGTTGTGAATGCCGACAAAGAGCGCCGGTCCGACATGAAATTGTTGTTTGCCGACGTTAGTCATTTGTCGGGTGATATGTACGAAGCGGCGATGGAGGTGAAGCGGGGTATCAAGGAAAAATATAATTTGTAGGGTGGAGGTGAAACGGGTTTGCGTTGGATGTGTCGTTTTTTAAATTTCGTAGGTTTAAAATTATCCGTATCGTGTGTCGTTTTTTTAAATTCGTAGATTTTAAATTATCCGTTGTATGTCGTTTTTTTTTAAGTTTTTATGTGAAATGAAATGTTTTATTTTTCGTTTTGTTAATTTTAATTTTAGTTTTGTTTATTTTAAAATTAAATGTGACAATTAAAAAAAATAAAAAAAGAAAAATAAAAGTTTTCATAGGCAACCATTCCAAGTTAGAGGCATAGAAAAGCTATTTCGTAGGCATCCTACGTGGCGCCTACGTGGCATCCGATGCCAATGGTTTCGTAGGCAACCACTCCCTTTAGCCTTAGTGTGATTGGTACATTGTCATTTTGCAGATATATCTAATTGTCTATTCATAAATGTTGCATATTTTAACTTACCACCCTTTCACTTAACAACCACTTTACCATTGAGCTACTAGGAACAACAAAAGAAAACCAACTCATGTTCTTTGGACCACGTGTTTGTTGGTTAAGCCTTCACTTAATTAGGACGAGTCGTGCGGGTCACATTGAAAGAGAATCCCACCGCTTTGCCTTTGATGAAAGCATAAAGTGACAAGTTTGTTAATTGATGTAATTCAGTTGGTTGGATCATACCATGTTTAAATAATCACTTACAATTTAAATATAAGATCTATGGATTCAAAACATTGCTAAGTTAAAGTATAAAATTATGTAACTTATGATCAATTTTCATTAAACGAATAAAGCAATAAATTTAAGATTCTCACGTTACAATTGTTATGAATATATTAATCGAAAAGAAAAAAAAAAAAAAAAAACCTGAAAATATTCTCTTTCATAAACTGAATTTGTTTTCCCCACGTAGACTCATGTGATAGATTTGTAGCTTTATCCGACCACTCCAAGTTTTTCGTTTTTTAAACCCTAATTTACCTTATTCTATATTCAACACATACAATGTTTTATATTATAATAGGTGCAGAAGTTTTATTCTTTTCTAAAATAAACTTCTTTTGGTTGATCTAATTCCTAATTAGCAATTAATAGATTTTTTTATGTCGGGTTGATTATGATTCACTAGTTTTTCAATCGGCCCAACATAAATATCTAATTAAATTAATATATTAAATTTTGCAAATGTTGTGTATTTTAAAATACATAAACATATATAGATAATTATCCCTTTCAGTTATGAAGGATCGAAGGTGACACATTGTTTTAGTTCCAATTCAAGCTGGAATATTTTAATCAGTTGTTGAATAGTTCATTAAATCATTCTCACACATCAATACCCATGAATTACAACCGTTGAAAATTGCAACCTTTTATAATCAAATACATATTGATTGCTACTGCATAATATTTATATAATAAATAACACACAAACCGTGATTAATCAAGAACACGGACATTAAAACATAACTTGAACGATTCTTTGATAAAAAAAATATTAATGTTCTTTTAGATAATTTGATTAAAAAGTTCCACGAGCAACATCAAAAATAGATTAAAATAAATAAAAGAATGAGATACGTGGAGAGGGAGGCACATGAAGGAACCTCATCTGTTCCAGTAGCCACTCATGTCAACATGTGATCCCTTTGGATTGTCTTGCCCTCTCATCATGTGGGCATCGTATTAGATCCATAATAATTAAAACAACAACAATAACAATAAATAATTCATTATTATTATTATTATTATTATTATTATTATTATTATTATTACCAATTTTTAAATTTATTAAGTATATAGATGGGTCTCTCGTTATATATATATTTATAAGTGATACAACTTTATTTTATATATAAATTGTAAGAATTTGTTTTGTAAAGACAAAAGAAAAGAAAATAAGTAAAAATCTTATAGCGTCTTACATGAAATAAAGAAAGTGTTTAACTTTAAATATTTTAAGTTATTAGTTAAAAATAGCTTAATGAAATTAAGTTATTTGAAGGTTATTACATTTGTTTGTTACTTTTGGTTTTAGTACAACATATATTATGTATAGCTCGGCGAAATTAAGGGCTATTTTAGAATCTATAAGATTAACTTCTACTAGATAGATCATTCTTTATGTTTATACTATTTTGTCACGTATGATATATATACGATTGTTAATATGTAATATAAATTTGACGATTCTGCCCTTAAGAAAACCATACCACATGATAAATAATAGGCTCCAATGAGCTAGCAACGAAGTGGGGCCTATAAATAGACCATGAGTGGAATTCATACAATTGCCTATTGAAAGGTTGAAAATTCACTCACCTTCAAAAATGGCCCCTCCCAACATTTCTTCCCCTATCAACAAACCACTCCTATAACTCTACCGAAGAAAAGGAAAAAGGAAGCAAAAAAGTTGTTTCTAAACAAAAGATAAAGATGGGTTCCAAAGGCCATGTCAATATAAGCGTCACAACAATTCCATCACCAAGAGGTGGCAAAGAGGATGTTGTTGGCGGCAACGGTGGTGGTGGCGGCGGCGGTAGTGGTGGCTCTCAGAACTCCCCTAGAGGGCAATTGTGCTTGTGTTCACCCACGACACATCAAGGATCTTTTAGATGCAAGTTTCATAGACAAGGGTCTACAACCGGTGGATGGTTCAGTAGGTCGAAGTCCATGCCACCAACTCGAAATGATAATACTACCAGTGCTTCTAACTTCTCTCCTAAATCTGTTGAATCTACGTCTTCATGATGTTATATTTGTTACAGGTTTTGTTTTACTTGTAATTTCTTATACTATAAATGAATAAATCATTGTTGTTACACGTTTCATATATTTTAGTTACACTTTTATTCTTCTTTTTCCAATAATAGAACGATATATACATTTTTGTTCTTTTATGAGATGTTTCGGGTGGGTCATGTCATATCGCAATCATGTGAGTTATCTTTAGGTATAAGATCACCACATAAAACAATAATGATACCATATCATCTTAAAAGTCATATATACTAGATAACTTTTATAGGATAAATAAATAACACATGATTTGATTAAGAAAAAATCAAATATTACATGATATTATCAAATACTTTAATTATATGCTTTTTTTAATAAAAGATATTGAATAAACATAACATTTCCCATCGAAACACACCCACGGATCCTGAGCCCATGATTTGCGTTTTTATACTAAAACAGCATATTAGACACTTTATACTAAAACAGCATATTAGACACTTCGAATAACATAATAAACCGATACCAAATTGCAATAAAAACGTTTTTAGTTTATTTGCTTTTTCCTTTTTATATTTCCGATAGTTTTCAAGTGGTCCAACTGATTACATATTATGTGATCAATATAGAATGGTCAGCAATAGATTTTCAAATCCTTACTTTTTTTCATTTTTTATTTTTTTAGTTTTCTTTAGTTTATAAAGTCTTATGATATTGCAAGTTGATAGTTTAAATTATACGCAATGGACGACATTTGTCTCTTTCAGGCGTAACGTCATAATCAAGTCTATCAAACACCATGTTTGAGCATATATCAAATAATTATGAAAGACCAACATATTATTTTTTTTACTAAAGGTTTGTGCATTGTAACATTGTATCTTGCATTAATTATTGTACACTTTTATAATCATGGTTATCAAAAGAAAAAGAAATATGAAATCTGCTTTCCTTTTTTATGGTTTATGATCTTCCTATTCGAAGGTGATTAAAGGTGGCTCAGAAATTTTATCAAAATATACGCACAAGGAATTTCCAAACATATGATTAGGAGCAGGAACCTGTTATATTTCAAATATTGATATTGATATATAACATTTATCTCAAGTTGTATAATCCTAATATTTTCTACATATATAGCAATAATAGCATGTCACGAGTTTTATCGTTCATGAATAGATAACTTAATTGGATGATGACCCACAAATAATAATAAAAAGTATGCCCTTTTTCTAAACAAACGAACTTGATGGGCTATTTAATATTTTCTTTATCTTCCATTATTTTGTTATTGTTTAGATTTTTTTTTTTTTTTTTTTGGAAACGGCGCGGGAGTCGAACACCTTGTGACGGGTTTTCAACCGTCCCTCATTGTTTGACACTCCAAAGTGTCAACCCCCCACCTCACCTGGGAAAATCTCCCACAGGGGCTTGGAACCGGGATCGAACCCGGAACCTCCCCCCACATGTTATTGTTTAGATGATAAGATTTCTTCGACTATTTTTATAGACAGTATTTTATGAAAAAGACACCCGTTTTGAAATTTTAGAACCCGTAATGTTATTCTTGCGAAAACCATTGTATTCATTTATGACCCAAAAACTCATATCTAAATAAGCAATTAAAGGCGTATAGATTATGTGACAATTTCATGTATTTTAACTTATGTGCTCTTGAAATCGATAAAGTTTTAGATATAAAAACATGAGAAAATGATTAAAATAGCCTAATTACATAAGAGTTTCTTCAAAATAACATAAATTAAGTTTGATTCCACAAAATAGTCAATCAAATCGCAGATGGGCTATTCACACCTGCGATTTCCTCCACACACCTGCGATTTGGTCTTTTGAAGACTATAAAAAAATCTGAAGCCTCATTTTTCCCCTCACCTACGAAATGCTCTCTCCCACCTGTGATTTCCTCTTGTAACCCGTTATTTCCTCATTAGGGTTCTTGGTGGTTCATGAGTTTAGGGTTAACAATTGTTCAAATTTGAAGGCTCATAATATGTTCATACAAGTCCGATTTAGCTGATTTTTTTTTGTAATATGAAGTATATTAGTAGATGTATCGTAAACATAAAAAAACATAAATTTTTGATGTAAGAAATTGTTACTTTCAAAACTTTAAAATACTTTGTCGGTAAAGTGAAAATTTATACTTTTTTTCCAACTTTGAACCCTAATAGTTTGTTCATACAAACTCGGTAACGTGAAGTATATTAGTAGATGTGTCCTTAAACTTCAAAAACACAAAAATTTGATGTCGGAAAGTGTTACTTTTGAAGGTGTAAATTAGGTTGTCGGTAACGTGACTTTCTTCCGCCATAAAAGACAAATAATATTTTCCTAACAGAAAATGGAATCGTCCTTTTCGCTCTTTAAGATTGACGGGTCAGATCTCATACAACATCATCATGTTGCATAGTAATGGGTCCCCTTTCATTACAGGAGCAAAGGTATAGTGCCAAAACATTGTTGTTTCGAATATGGCACGCTATGGATCAGTTAGGCGATCTACAACTTTACATATCTTATTTCCCGAACCACTAAAATTAAGAGCCCCTTTCAACGTTTACCAAGATGCTGTTAAATCATTAAAAACAACATTAGTATTACTCATATATGCATAAGGGTTAGATTTTAAGGTATTTCGGAAAAACTCTAACAAAATCGCAAGTGATAGGCATTACCTGTGATTTCCTCTAAAGGAATTAACAGGTAGCATAGGCCACCTACGATATCCTCTAGAGGAAATCGCAAGTAATGTCTAGCACATGGGATTCCCTCTCCAGTTCATGATAATCTATGATTTTGAGCTTTAAATTGTTGTACAATAGGTATAAAAACTTGTATGTACGTTGATCTAAAGTTTAATACGTCAATATTTTTTTAACTATAGACACATAATACGTAAAAAACATAAGATCTGAGATACTTACAAAATTCCAAGATGCAAATTTCTCGGCAGCCATTAGAGAGCGTTTTTCATCTTTAGAAATGAAAAAATAAGCTTTTTTAGGTTTATATACCTTGGGCTGATAGGCCAAGCCCACATACGAAATCACAGCCTAGGGGCAAAATCATAGGTCTTGAGTGGAGTTGGCCACCAAATCTCAGTTTGTATGAGGAAATCGTAGGTAGGACTTGCCACCTGCAATTGAAAACTAGGAAACATCAAGTGTTGACCTGAATCTACCTAGGAACGTGAGTACTAGATGAAACAGAAATACCCACATCTCTTCCCATACCCTTAAGAATTTACTCAAAGTGCTAAATTTCGGGACGAATTTCCTTCTAACGGGTAGATAATGTGACAACTATCAAATTAGGTCAACGAAAGTCAACTAAAGTCAACCAAAACAGACGATGAAATATAAATTCCATAACCTCTATAATTTATTATTGGATATTATAATAATATGTACGCTAATACGAACAAACGCTATTAAGTTAGATATTTTTAAAATAAAATAAAATAAAATTATTTTTTTACGTCGTGAATAGTGTCCGACGTGAATAGTGATCCGGCATGAATAGTATCCGACGTGAATAGTAAACGGTAAAAGTCAAAACTCTTAGAAATGTTATAAATTTTATATCGAAACGTAGATAAAAATATGACGGATCCGAATATGTATTTATATTTTTACCAAACGTTATATATAAAAAGTTATGATAGAAAACGGTAAAAATGTAAAACTATTCGGAATATTACAAATTTTATATCGAAACGTAGATAAAATTACGACGATTCCAAATATATATTTATATTTTTACCAAACGTTATATATAAAAAGTTATGTCAGAAAAACGTTTAATTTAAATTTAAAGCGATGTTTGATTATTATAATATATATATATATATATATATATATATATATATATATATATATATATATATATATATATATATATATATATATATATATATATATATATATATATATATATATATATATATATATATATATATGAGAAAGCTTCAAATTGGTCTGCGGTGGAATTTCAACTTTGAAATTGTATATTAAAATTTGTTTTTTTATGTATTATTATATTAAAGTGGATCCCACTTAATTATTTGTTCAATTTATATATTTTACCTTCAAATAATTCATATATTCATTTTGAACCCTACAATACGTATTGTTAAGTTTATCACAAATATTATGTCGTTTTATAAAACGAAAAATTTACCATCAAAACCGTATCGTCGATACGAACAACCTGACGTCAAAATGTAATATTATTGATATTAGTTTTATATGTAATATTTTCTTTTTCTTTAAAATGAAATTGTATTTACATTTAAACCCTATATTTTTATTAAACTTACAACTAATACCCTTTCGTTAATTCGTTAAGGACTTTTAGTTAAAAAGTTGATATTATTAAACTACGATTTTCGTAGATTATATTTTTATAAACAAAAATCATTTATTTTATATAAAAACTATTAAATCTATTTAAAGAGTATTTTAAGGGTATGTTTTGTCATAAATAAATTTTAAAAGCTATAATCGTCAAATATTTGTATCTTGAGGGCCGCTATACGAAAATAAATTTACTATAAATAGAGGCTTCAATCCTCTCATTTCCTCACACCTCAAATCTCGATCTCTATATCACTAGATAGTATTGTTAGAATATTCTTCGATATATATAGAAATATACGAAGAATGAGCGTTAGAAGTAGCTATTTTAGTTATAAATATAGTGAGTTCGAGTTAGAAGCACGAAGAGTCGGGCGATCTAACAACAATTGGCGATAAGATCTTAGTCGACATTGTGGTGAGTTCATACCCCTTCTTTTTATATTTATTCAAGTTTTTAAGGGGGAGAATACAAGTTATACTATAAAAATAGCTATTTATACTCATTTGTAACGGTAGTAAACAAAATGTAAATTTTGTAAACATCATTATGACAACAATTCAATTATAGTTCCAAAAATAATATCGAATGATCTACTTACGAGGGCGGTGTCTAGGCCGATCATTTGGGCTAGGTTGTTGGATTTCCGAAAGGCTTATACGCTGAAAGGGTCCTGCCTCCCCATTTGATCTTCTACATGGTCGTTCTTTATTTGATAGTCATGAAATATTATATTGGAATTAATAAGGGGTATAACCAATTTATTACACCACTATTGTGGATAATATATCTTAAAATAAGTTCTTTATAACCATCTAAATAAGTTATTTCACATATATTTGTAAATATACGCTTTTTACGACGGAATACAAAAAAATAGACTATTATAGGAATAGTTTATGAACACAAGGTTACTATGACATTTTGAACAAGACAAAATAATTATATAAAAATATATAATTATACATTACTATATTATCATGGGAAAAAAATGATAATGGGCAAATACAAGGGTTTTTCATATACGAATAACAAGTTGATTGATACATACATTTTTGTGAGACGGGTCTTCACAGTGCTTATTTAAGTACATACTATAAGTCCTGAAATTTATAACTAGAGTCTCGGTAAGAGAGCGTGATATTTGTGTATATATCTATATGGGATTGACAACCCCGCACCTGAGCTGCTAGCTACAGCTAGACCGACGGGTCTGAGGTGACAAATGTCATAACAGTCCGACGCCTGAAGAACGTCGAAGCAGGCCTACATGGTCACAGTATGGTTATAGGGCGTCTCGCATGGGAAATCAACTTTATAAATCGTTTACGTAGAAATATACATTTTCAATGCCTTTATACTACAAACTACACTATACATTTTAGTCTTTGGGTTTTTAAGACTTGGATACATTCATAAGAAAATATTGGATTTTCTTGGATTACAATACTACCTTTTACAAGGAAAGAGACTCCTCATACAAGTTTTATGGTATTAAAACTACTTTTTAACAAGTTACAACTATAAGTATGATTTTTACTTATACACACTGGTTCTATGGAAATTAAAACTACGTTTTATCAGTTATATAAATATAAGTATGGTTTACTTATACATATGAGTTTTACAGAATTAAATCTACGATTGGTCTACGAGTAAACATCTATTTACACTGTTTCATACAAGAATAAAACTACGTAATACTATTTTCAAGTATAGAAATACTTATACATTCTCGGTCTTTGGGTTTTAAGACTACGACTCATTTATTAGAAAATATTGGATTTTCTGGTTTCAAACACTATCCTTTTACAAGGAAAAATGATTATGGATTTTCTCATACAAAAATCTTATGAACTCACCAACGTAATGTTGACACTCTTTCAAACTACTTGTATTCTCAGGAAATTGATAAGGTAACTACAACCTTTGACGATGGGTCGCTATGGCATCATACTATGTATTTTGATATCATATTGTAATTGTATTTAAAATATACAATCTTTTGAACTCTTGTAACATTTACAATTATGTATATGATGGATGTGTTTGCTTTGATCACTATTGTACAAACGTTGTTGTGATACTGTTCATGAAGTCATCCACCCTCAGACGTTTCCGCCATCATGGTTTGGGGGTGTGTCATGGCGATAATGGTGACGGGTGGTGGTGGTGAGTGACGGTGGTAGTGGTGGCGGTGGGTTGGTTGGTGGTGGTAGGTGGGCGACGATGGTGGTAGTGGGTTGGTGTTTGTGGGTGGGTGACGATGGTGGTGGTTGTAGTGGTAGTGGTAGTAGCGGGTCGTGATGGTGGGTGTAGGTGACAGGGATGCTGGTGATGGCGATGGCAATGGTGGTTGGTGGCTGCAAAGGGTGGCGGTGGGTGTAAGTGGTAGGTGGTGGTGGCAGCGGAGGCGACAATGGTAGTGGTGGCGGAGGCGACATTGCTGGTGGATAGTAGTGTCGTTGGTGGTGACGGCTACGGGAGGAGGTAGTGGTAGTGGGTGACGTGGTGGTGGTGGTGGTGGTGGCGGTGGCGGTAATGGTGGTGGTAGGTGACGGTGGTGGTAGTGGTGGCGGTAGTGGGTAACGGTGGTGGTTGTAGTAGATAGTTTCAATTTGAAAGGTAATAGAAGGGATATACCGGTAATCTTGCAAATTCCCTCATCCACTGCATTTCAATTCCTTGCACTAACCCAAGGAATTCAATTCCCTCATTTTAATGGAGGATTCCAATTCCTTTAAGCAAATCATGAACCAAACGCCAGAATTTGAAGGAAGCAGTCAATTGGATTCCAACTCCCTCAAATTTTGTCAAAATCTCATGAACCAAACGGGCCCTTAGGCTATAAAGCCCAAATATGAAGATGTTATTTGCTCCGATCAAAATAATAATAATAAGTGATTGATCCGGTTATAGATTAATGATACGAGTATGATTGAACTTTATTGATACTGAATCAAGGATAAAATTCCAGGACTGCGCAACATATGAATATGAGACAAAAATATAATTTCATTTAGGGTTATTGGTAAAATTGATCATGAAAAAAATATGTTGTGTCAATATTTAGTCACTAAACTCAAATTGAGCTAAATTAACCATTAAAGTCTTGAAATTATCACCATTTAGGATTAAGATGGACTATAACAAGGTTGAGCAGGTTGCTCGACTACATGACATGTCATGTAGGCAGAGGCGGACCTAGTATAGAACACGGGGTATCCCCGGCTAGCGATTAAAATGGAAGGTTTATTTGTTAGGTTTCAGTTCTTAGAATGTTTTACATGATAATTTTAAAAAGATGAGAGAATCAAGCATATATGTGTGTTGTATGGATTGTAAATTTGTAAATGTATGTTGGAAAATTATTTGGAACAATGATATATATCTTATGGTTAAGTTGGAATGATGGGAGAATCAAAAGGTTGTAATATGATTGTTTGAGAAATCATGAAATTACTTAGAGTTTCCTAATACTTGTTGAAATTGGAATAAAATCATCAATTAGATCACCTAATAAATAAATAAGTTGAATTGTTTATTGACATGTGAAATATAGAAATTAAACAAAAACGATAAATGCTCTACTGTAAAGTCTTGAAAATCTTATAAAAGGATAATAATTGTGACCTAAAGGTTCTAATGTATAGTTGGGACAACAAAGACTGTAATACAAAAGTAATTAAGTTAGTTGGACCTAAAATAAATGAGTTATGTTGTTTTGAAAATGGTATGCTGCAAAAATTTAATGACTTTATGTCTACCAATTCATGTTTGAGGCTATATAACTTGAGCCTAAATACAATCTAACAATGGCTTCTTGGTTCTAAGGTGTAGCCAAGAATAAAATAATACATAGCATACAAAATCAGCCTAATCCAAGTTCACATGAGAGAGTTATGAGTGTTCAAGTTGACAAAAAAAAAAAAAAAAAATCTACACAAGAATGGTAAAAAAATTACTCAAGTCTGGAAAATTAAAGTTGTCAAGTATCCGTGTCCATGGATGTTTAACTCAAATTATACTCATCCAAATTAGTTAATTCTTAAGCCTAACTTGTAGCATAATGAAGAAGATGCAATGAAAAGAATAAACTTATTTTGAAGCCATACGCAAGAGTTATGAAGTTCAAAAGTTGGTTGCAAACCAAACTATGAAGCTGTCAAAAGTTGGCAGTTGACTTTCTTTGGCTTTTTGTCAAATTTGGTATTTATGGATAAATTCTATAAAATTGACTTGGAATGAGGTAATAAAATATGAACATTGGGTTGTGGGTAAAAGATGATGGAGATTGATAAAAAAAATGCTTAAAAAATTTATAAAATGGCAATTAAGCAACTGTTTTAAAGGTTAACGATAAAATTTTGAAAAAATGATCCAAAAGTTAACTACTATGATTCCTTATGGTAGAAATGTACAAGAGAGGAATAAATAACAAAGTTTGGATATATATATATATATATATATATATATATATATATATATATATATATATATATATATATATATATATATATATATATATATATATATATATATATATATATATATATATATATATATATATATATATATAACAAAAAGATAAAACTAAAAAGCTATCGTTTTAGCACATACAAGTGCACATGAGTACGAAATGAAATTAAAATGAGATAGATTTAGGGGGAAGGAAACGGAGGCGATTGCGGCCTACCCGGTTACCGGATCCGCTCTAACATTTCAGAATACTCCAAATTATTATCCACCGTTTCCAAAAAAATGAGATAGATTTATGGAATATTTGAAGAATTTTGATAGCAAAGTATATGGAAACGAAATACGTAAAACAGTTCTAGTTTTCAAAATTTTAACGGGCAAAATTGTCAAAATAGCCTTAATGAGCAAAGTGAGAGATATTTTAATATGTAAGCATTTGTATTGACTTGTAATCAGGTTATGACCTGAAAGTTAATGAAATGACATCCTAAAACTCAAGAAAAGCACGGCATGCCATCACGGTAAAGTGGGATGCATAAGTTAGAAAAGTAACAAGTGTTGAAACAAAATTTGGTTTAAAAGGTTCATGAACATGTAATCATGTTTAAAACATTGTTGGTACACATTAGGGAATATATAACATGGAGTTAAGCATACTAGGACTAAAAGGCAAAAATGCCAAAAATGCTTATTAATCTTTTGTGAAGCATATTTACCATCGGAGACGTGGATTCTTCAAAACTTGTATGTGTTTAAAAATCATATATTGTATCATATGACATTGCATTATGCATGAAAGTAAGTTTACGAACTTATGCTTATGAAATGATTCCATATAAATTAAAACGGAATTGAAAATAATCAAATGCTTTTGTATCTAAAATGTATGTATCTCACGAGACGAATGTATTACGTATTCCCTTCTATGTGACATGTATCCTAGACATGCATTTATTTAGCAATTGATTGAAGTTGTAGATGCATATAAGTTATACGAGACTTTTTCATATATAAGTGATAACCGTGATAACCAGAATGCAGATAGCTCTCAGTATAACTATCCTACGATATCTGAGGGATATTATATATTTGGGTTTAATGACATCCTAAATTTTGATCACCGGTTACGTTGAGAAAAGGCATGGACAATCATATAAAAGGGTTCATGAAATGTATTTGGTCTCGAAGGAAGACTAGCCCACATCTTGTTGGATTAAAATAAATTAAAGCCCAAACATTCTTTTAATGGCAATTTTGATTAAATGGGAATACATTATTGGTTATTTAAAATGTATCTCGAGGATTTATTAAATAATTGAAACCATTTCAACATTTATATTTTTATATTAGTATTTTTGGGTTAATGTTGATTATTAAAGATAACAATAAAAAAGAAAATACCAAGGAAAATGAATTGATTGTTTTTAGGGGTGGAAATCGGTTCGGTTTTAGGTTTTCTCGGTTTCCTCGGTTTGAACATATTTTGGTCCAAACCGTAAACTGAACCAAACCGAATTCAAATTGTTGTAGACCAAACCGAAAACCGAATTCGAATTCGGTTTGGTTCGGTTTGAGACCAAGGAAACCGAATTTAAAAAAAATTAAAAAAATTCCAAAAAGAGTAAGGGCAAAAAAAGTAATTAAGTAAATATTATATACTCTAACATATATTTTAATTACTTATTAAATAATAATCGGTTTTTCGGTTCGGTTTGGTCTGAACCAAGGGAGACCAAAAACCAAACCATAAACCAAATTTCAAATTTGGTTTGGTCCGAGGCCAAACCAAAAACCAAATTCGAATATGGTTCGGTCCGAAATCGGTTTCAGTTTGGTTTAGTTTTCGGGTTTTTCGGTTTCAAACCAAATAACTTCCACCCCTAATTGTTTTCATTTGACTCATAAGAAAACGATATTAAAAACACACATCGTAGTGTGTGTTTTTTGCAATTGGGGAAAATAGAAGAAACAGAAGCCTGAAATTGTGTTGTAGGTTTGATCTGAAATCGAACAAGAGATAGATAAAAAAAATTTGTAGAAGGCAGAAAAATTGAGTATGATAGGCAGCAATGAAGTTGATGTTGGCAGCTATGGCTGCCAATCCGACCTGTAGCGCCGTCGGAGGCGGCGAGGGGCTGCAATGGTAAAGAGTTTTAAAAAGATGAAAGAACCAAGTATCTCTTCTAAAAGAGTTGGGAATTTATTTAATGGTTGTTACATTGGAGCCAAGATTAGTTATCCACATATGATGTTAAGGTTATGTTCATTAAATGATTAATTAGAACTGGGTTAATTAGTTTACCTTTCACAGATTTGACTTTTCTGTAAAGTCGAAGTTTATCTTAGAATTAATATTTGAAGTGTATGGTGAAGAAGGTGATGAAATCGTGCTTGTTGATATATGCATATGCAAGAAATGATGGTATTTGGGCAACAACAAGTGTAAAACAATGCTAAGTATAAAGTATGAGTTTTGTCATGAAACATGTACTTAACCAAATAGATGAAAAGGCATGAAAGATGTGTGATCGACATTTCTTAATTGATAATGTGGAAACTTGTCAAGGCTTGAGATAATGCAACAATTTAAGTAGAAGTAAATACTTGATAAATTGGATCAAGAATTGTTTGAATATGATAACTTGGAAATAGAATGGTATTGTTGGACATATAAGTGCAAGTATGAAAAATGACTAGAATATGGGCAATATATTTCATTGACATGTAATTATGCAAGAACAAGATAAAGATCAATGTTTAGTCAAGAATGAAAGCAAAATACTTGAAGTTGAAAAAGGATCAAATGTGACGGTATAATTATGAAAACTATATTTTTAACACACGAGTGTACATTTTAGCATGAAAATTGTTATATTGGTATTGAAAGCATATTAGTTACAAAATAAATGGACAATATAAGTTATACATTAGTTCCTATTTTTAGAAACTTTATCGAACTAAAACGCCAAAAATGGCATGAATGGGTAAAATGATAGATGTTTTGAAATATAATCATTGATATGGAATTATAAACAGGTTATAGCTTAAAAATTACAAAAAATGGAATCCTAAAACACAAGAAAAACACATTACATGAAAGTAGGATGCCTAGTAGATAAAAGTGTCGAAAAGTGTTTGAAACAGAATTTTGTTTAAAAGGTCTTATGAACCTTTATATATGTTTAAAACATTGTTGGTATGAGTTTGGATTGTAAAACATGGATTTAAGCACAAGTATGCAAGAAAAATGGTTAAGTCGTCAAAAGTGAGACAAAAAACTAGAAATGCCTAAATAACAATTAGGCATTTTTGAAGCATACTTAACTATTGAAAAGGGATTGGAATGATGTTAGAATGACTAGATTGACATAGTCATTACATTGTTATGAGACTTGAGTAATTTACTCAAATAAAGTAAGTTGCTAAAATGTGAATAAAAGACTTAAGTAGTATATGGTATTTGGCAATCTATTTGATATGATTAGTTTAGCTATATCATAAAACTAAACTACATGAAATGAAATTAGTGAAATGTTATGTCATTTTTTAAAGTAGGTGGCTTAAATGTGAAAGTAGCATGATATAATGATTAAAGAATATTGGAAATGAATGTTTTATGTATAGAGCAATATTTGGATTGCAAGGAGAAGTGGTTGTGAGACTAGACTGTTACCTAGTTTCCTCAGGTGAATAAATACACGTCAAAATATTTCTATGAAATATTACTTGTGAAATTCAATGTGTTGAGTTGGTATTTATTAAAGTTATGAAAGTCTTGTCCTTGCTTATTACATATGGCATAAGCCACTTGTGTTGTCCTTGCTTATTGCATATCGTATATGCTATCTGTGCTTGTGCAAATGTTGCTGGAAATTTAGTGTGCCTGGGTTAGTGCAGAAAATGCATGACTATAGATTGGATTGTTTGTGTGGTTCCCTGGTGGAACATGACTAAACGGGATGGAACCCGGGAACAGCTCCTACAACAAGGAGACGACAATAGGAGCTAGGTTCTTTAAAGAATGACTTGTTGATACACATTCCTAAACAAGAGGAAACCTGGGAACAAGTTATGTAACGTCTCAAATTTCACAATCTTTTTCGTTTTTAAAATAAAGTATAGATATCAAAAACCATCTCAAACATGGTATGAATCATTTAAAACATCATAAACCCCATTTGTTCAATTTAAAGAAAACAATATTCCAAAATCCGTACTAATAAAATCCAAATTAAGAAACATATGCCGGATGCGAGTACAGTCAGGTCGCGCCCCTCCTTTTTATCTGAAGAAGTACATGAAAAACATTTAATTTGAGAGAGTAAGCACACAACTTAATGAGCTCCCCAAAATACCACACATTTCACCACATAACAAGCATAACACATAATGGCACTCGGATTAACTGCAATTGCTAGCATACCACACAATTCTACTCTAGAGGGACTCAACATCGTCCTACCCTGACGAGACTCGACACAGTTCTACTCGAACGGGAAATGGCACAACCCTAGCCTAATGGGACGCGACACTGTCCTACCCAAGCAACATACCCTAGAGGAACATGACACAGACCTACCCTAACGGGACACGACACTGTCCTACCCAAGCAATATATTCTAATTGGACGTGGATTTGTTGTAATGTGCTTATAGTTATGGTTTCATTCAACTTTTCTTTTGTGATTGTAGAATATGAACAATCCCATATCAAGTACAAACTAAACTGAAGGACAATCGAATTCGAACCTACCCAGATCACATGCTTCTATTCAATCAAATATTCGCTCAAAAATGATATAACCTAAAAGTATTTATTGAAATTCAAGATGAATTGGGGAAAAAGCCATATGTTTGTAATTTTTGTAAGAAAAGCTTTCATGGTGGAGGTATCAATAGAATGAAGTGACACCTTATCGGAGTGAAAGGTAGTATTGGATCATGTTTGAAGGTTCCTATCATGTCAAGTTTATTATGCAAGGCATTTTGGATGAAAATGCACAAAAGGAAAAAGACAAATGTATCGGGGTGTTTGGAAATACATCGGGGATGAACGTAGAAAACTTGGATGATGACGAGGAGGCTCAAATATTCACCCTACAAACAAATCCCCAAAAGGATGGAAAGATAAAAGCTCTATCTACCTCCCAAAACTTGTTATCTCTTTTCAAACACCCAAAAGATTGTTATGTGAAAAATATCCTTCTATTTGTTGGTCTCATTGTGCAGTTCATTGTATGAACTTGATTATGAAGGATATAGAAGAGATGCCTCAAGTGGCTGATTTGGTTACACTTGCATCGAGGATCACAATTTTCGTCTACAACCATAAATGGCCATTAAATTGGTTAAGAAAACGTCCTGGTTGGACCAGTGTTGCAAAACTCGGCCGACTCGGCCGAGTACTCGGACTCGGCTAGGTACCTTGGCGATTTTTCAAGAATCGGTCTAATAAATCGGATTAGCTATTACTCGGAATTCCTCGGAAATTCCTCGGAATTCCTCAGATTTCCTCAGAAATTCCTCGGTCAAACCTTATACTCGGTTTGTTGACTGAAAATAAACCCCTAAATTAATTGATATTCATCTATTTTGTTATAAATCTAATGAACTTATAATATTTGTCATATATATAATTTACCCAAAATTAAAATCTTTATAATTTACGTTATCCGAGTACTCGTCCGAGTACTCCCCGCGTAGCCGAGTAATCGCTACTCATTAGTCCACCGACCTGGGAGCGCCTAGCGTCTTTTGCAACACTGGGTTGGACAGAGATTATTCGCCCGGGTGCCACTCATTTTGGCACTGTATTTATCGCATTGAAGAGCTTGTGTGATCATAAACATGACTTGCAAGCTATGGTCACTTCCACATATTATAAAAGAAGTCTTAAATTTGGCAAGGCAAAAGAAGTTAAGCTTATCATATTGGATGAAAGATTTTGGAATAATTATTCGGTCATAGTAAAGGTGATGACTCCAATATTGAGACTTTTGCGTCTTATGATTCAGATGAAAAACTAGCCTTAAGTATAGATTATTTTTTTCTATTTTTTTAACAATGTTTATGTAACACCCTTTTTTTAAAAATATTAATAATAAAACCTATATATAAATCAATAAAAATCTTTCATTAAATTAAATAAGAGTTTATAATAGTAAAGGTGTTAAAAAAATCACAAAACCATTTGGACTTAATTGATCTTAACTTAACAAACATTTATATAAATAACGTTGTACTTTCATAAAACATTTTTCATCAATATCAAATTTAAATGAACTCAATTCACAAGCAGAAGAATTAATTTAATAATTTACTCATATTATATGAGCTCGGGGCGATTTCGTCGTGTCCTTTTCCAAAAATATCCATTTATACTTGAAATTTAGAACTTAACGGGTAAGCGGAAATGCTTAGTTAGAAACACAATACTCACATATTATATCAATCACATGCATTCACGTATCACTTTCATACATTCACATACATCCAACATATATAACTTAATAATGACATACACATCAATACATTTCACTAACACATATTGTTGGTACCAAGTCCTATGCGCGGGTCGGTTCCTTGAAGTGCTATCCCTGGTACCTCTGCCACTATACGCGGGCCGGTTCGGCGAAAGGCTGTCCCTGGTACCTCCGCCACTATACGCAGGCTGGTCCGCCGAAGGGCTGTCCCGATACCTCCGCCATAGGCCCTTCTCCAAAAGGTCCTTTGCAACCAGCCAACTAAACCACTTCTCCCCCAGGGTCCTTCATGGTCAGTCACATTACATACGACATACATTCACATAATTCATATCACATATTTTCATTAAAATGACATAAACATACATACATCACACACAACACATTACATGCATCGTTAACATAATAGACGAGTTAATGTAACTCACCAGATACCACTGTATTGTTAGCAGCAATCCAAGTACCAACCATCAAACATAACACATAACTTTCTATAATATTATCAACAGTCAATACTTAGATTATAGTCCAATTCACCTTAATTCGTTACTTGTTAATTGTTATCCCTGATTTACAATACCTCCTAGTTTCCTATTTTAAGTCGTTTATTAAGCCTTTAACCAATATTATCAAGTCATATGTTTTAAGTGTCATAAGGTCCAATCAAGACCCTCTTACAAATTAATCTAAGGGTTTGGTGCATAAAAGCCTCAAATTCCATTTTTATAAAATTTGCACATTAAGTCCTTTTTAGACCCTTGTCCAATGTTCAGACCATGACTTTGGAACCGTAATTCCAAACGATTATTTCTATACTTTCCTAGAAACTAGACTCGATTTGCATGACTCATGTCTCACGGAGTTTTCTCAGATTTTGCCCCGACTTTCCATAAAATGTTACAAACTTTATGCACCTCTTACAACTCTTAACATGTTTACCTTGCTTAAGCACTACATATTAATAACATGATTTCTGATTAGTTGCATCAAGACACATATCAAGATCTTTACAAATAATTAGTTGAAAGCTTGAACAATGACCATACGATTAGCACTATAACATGAAATCATACACATTACTACTATATCTTTAATCTCAATCCAATAAGCCTTACAAGACATGTATTGGGACTGATTTTTTTTTATCTTAAAACGTAACCACAACATCTAGGGGTGTTTTGGAGGTTTCATGGTGGTGCTTGATGGTGGTTTTGCAAAATCAACCAAACGCTTACCTTGAGGCCCTAGGAAAACGAGTGCACAACAACACCTTCCAACCCTCTGATTTTCTTGAAGCCCTTCATCCCGTTGTCCCTCTTCTCGCTGCCCTCTCAAAATCCCGTCCAAACCAATCCCAAAATCCCTTTCTTTCTCGCTGAAAATTCTTGGTTCCAAAGGGAATACGGATAAGGGTTTATGCAGTGGTGGACATAGTAGGGGCACGGGGTAGCCCGTGCCACTACTCGTTTTTTCTGCGCAAGTGTAAAATTTTTCGGAATTTTTTTTTTATATTATAGTGTCACTAGAGATTTTATTTGTGCCACTAGAGATTTTATTTGTGCTATTAGGCTAGGTCCAACTAAGGTGCACCAAGTATTAATCGAAACTTTAAAAAATAAGCCTAATAATTAATAAAAACAAAAAAAAGTTATAAAAACAAAAATCGTTCATGAATCATAAATCAAGACTAAAGAAATTAGGCTACCCACACATTTATAAATTGTTAAGTTTAAGTCCACTAGCCACTACCCATACTTTTAATAAAAGAACTTGGGCTGGACATCTCATATCTCAATTCTAATGCCATGAAATACAAACTGGAATCAGCAATCACGATCAAGCAATTAGCGAACCTGCTTCAACCTTCTGTCCTTCTGTTCTTTTTTTTTCCTAATTCGATTCAAAGATTCAGCAGCCAAGATCACGAAATTACAAAGGGAATTAAGAAACAGCAACCATTTATTAGCGGTTTTGAGGTTCTTTTCTTCAAAATTGAGTTCTCTCCAAACCCTAGAATGAAACAAGTAAGTATTGTTTTATGAAATTGGTTGTTTTTTATTGAATTTACGAATTATATAAGTTACATTACTAGCTCTTTTGCTAATTTGCTTAGTTGTTTAGTTATATTTAATGAAATCGTATGTTTTATTTTTTTGTGTTATTATATATGCTCGACCCGACCCGACCCGAAAATGCCCCGCACTCATAGGTTAATTTTTTTTTTGTTATTATGTATGCTAGGAAAAAAAATTTGTGCCACTAGAGTCCTTAAGTCCTGCGTTCGCCCCTGAGTTTATGTGTGTTGTATATGCAATCTAGAACGAGAAGGAGGTGTGGCTTACATGAGTCTAATAGGAGGAAAAGGGGTAGGAGTTTGCAAAACCACGGCTGCACGCAGCAAGGGATCACGCAGCAATATTTCTCGACAAAACGGGTTCACGACATCTTCAATCTTGTTCATATGGCCACTCGTTTTCTCTTCCTGATTCTTCTTCTCGGCAAGCAACAAATCATGAGGGTGAGGTCTGGTACGCGAGGCATGCTACAGGAAGGAGGAGGGTTCGACTTGTGCTACCATTATTCTTCCCGGTAACCTCTTTGACTCTCTCTTTCATAACTCTATCGTCTCTCTCGGAATGAACCAAAAACGGGAAAAGTGGGTGTTAGGGTTGTCGTTGAGGTGTATGATGCGTATATGTGATCTAAGGGAAGGGATTGCATTGCTTAAAGACTTGATCGAGCCCCTTCTCGGAAGCTTATTCCCTCTTGGCTGGAGGTTCGGCCCATGAGGGTTGCAACTTGCAAATTGCAATCTTATGCAACTTTGAGGTAATGTCCCAAATACCCCCTTATTTTGCTAACTTATTTTTTTAATGTCCCATGCAAGAATTGATCTTCAATTTAAGATTTTCTAATTGATACTTTACCACTCCATGTATAACTAACATTTCTAGAAATTATTATTATTATTATTATTATTATTATTAGGGTAATTGCAAAAAAGTCGCTAAGTTTACACAAAATATTGATTTTGATTTTGTATTTACTTTTTGACAATTAAGTCACTAAGTTTTTCAATTTGTTTCAGTTTTGACCATTTGACCGGTCAGACCGACTGTCAGTTGATGTAACATGACAACGTGTCAATCTCTAATGATGTGACACTGCGTCAAGTTTCTTTGAAAAGTAATATTTAAAACAACGATTATAAGGGATAGTGTATTTTATTTAGTTTTTTTAATAATACAAATAAAAAATTTTGAAAATAAGATTATATACGTTGATTGTATATACTATATACTAATAATTGTGGAAATAAACTCAAAGCATACTTTTAAAAATTGATTTGAAAGTAAGATGATATACGATGATTGTATATACTATCTACTGATAATTATGTTAAAAGTGTAAAATATATATTTAGTAGAAGTGGTAGTTATTGTTTATATGTGTGATTTGTTAATTGGATCATTATTATCTTAATAGTCAAATACATAAAAATAAAAAAAATAGCTAAAATAGAAAATATCATTATGCAACATCAGTATCACGTCATCAAATACTGACAAATTACCATATCACGTCAGTTGACAACCATTATGATCGATCAAATAGTCAAAATTGCAACAATTTAGAAAACTTAGTTACTGAATTGCAAAAAAAATACAGTGTCAAAATCAAATTTTTATGTAAACATATTGACTTTTTTGCAATTTGTCGTTATTATATTATTATTATTATTATTATTATTATTATTATTTACTAATTCATATTTAATTCGTTAAATCGTTTCTCCTAAATAAAAAATTTCTTTAACGTGCAATAACTAATTAACGTTAATTAAAATGTTAAAAATAAAATTGGGGTATTACAATTTACAACTATACTAACATTTATTACTTTATTAATGGTTTTTATTTTGTAGATTATGTGTACGAATGTATGTATAGGGCAAAAAAGGGATCAATACACTATTTCGCAACAAAGGTTTATACAAGCCTTATACTAGCATCATTAATGATCCATGGGATAGGATGTTGCGTAAGAGTCTTCATGTTATGGCTTATTGGCTCAATCCAATATTTCAATATGATCAAGAAAGTTTTTGTCAAATTGGGAAGTGTTTGGTGGGGTTCTTGATTTGATCGAGCATAACATTAGTGTTGATGCTGTGATCTTGAGAATAGTTTTGGTCGACCACTCGCTTTTGCTTCTCGCAAGTCTAATCGTCCAGGTAACTTTTTGTTTTAAATTCTTCATTAATAATGAGTTCTAGAAAACAAATTTTAATATTATTTTGTTAAATGTTGTATTAAAATTTTCGTTAGATGAATGATGGAAATTGTTTGGTGGAGATTTTCCGGAGTTACACAAATATGTGATTCGAAATTTAAGCCAAACCGCATATTCTTCTGGATGTAAGCGGAATTGAAGTGTTTTTTAAAGAATTACACTAAAAGAAGGAATCGATTGGAGCATTAAAGGCTTAATGACATTGTTTATGTTCATTATAACTTGCTTTTACAAAATAGATAACTTATTTCTTTCAAATGTCTTTTTTTAATTTCTTTAATGATGTTTAAAAATATATTAATATTTTTATTATAAGAAAAGCTCGTATGATCTGATCGATTATGCATGCATCAATAAAACCGAGTTTTATGTGGTCAATGAAGTACCGGAAGGAGAGCTGAATTATGAAGAGTTGTAGAATATGCTTGAAGAAGAGCCAGCAAACACCAATGAATCCACAATTTTTCAATCGCAAGATTAGTATTTTATGTATTCTATCAATATAATTATTATCCTTCCATTTGAACTTAAGCTTTTTTAATATTACATTTCTATTTGATATTGAAGGAAATGAAGAAGAAGAAGATGATGATTCAGTTGCCTTAGAAGATTTCAATATGGATTTCAGTGATGAAGACAAAAATATTTTGAACTTTGAGTTTTATGTGGGTGAACAGTGGCGAATGTATTTGGTGCGTTGGGGGTACAACAGTATCCCCATAAATTTGTTTTAATGTAAATATTAATATATGTAAACAAGCATCACATATTACCACTAACTTGAACTCACCATACTTTGTTGCCTTCTTTCTTATTTCTCTAGAATCAAAAAGGCTCTAAGTGATTTCATTTGTTGTTTTCGACCCTTTATCTTACATTAAATTTCAATATGTACCCTTCATTCTTCATATTTTTGTTTTTATGCCCTAAATATATTAATTTAAAATTGTAATTTATCAAAAACTACCTAATAAAAATAAAATAAATAATACCCTAAAATAAATCCCATCGATATGCTCAAAATAACATGAATATCAAATATGTTTTGACAAAATTTTTTATTATAAATATTTTTTGAATGACAAATCTATCGTATTTTTACTTATTTACACTAATCACCTAAACCACATATTTTCCATAATAATGATTGAACCCAACCTTAAGGTTAGATGCGATGTCTTTATCACTTGGCCAAGAGGTCACTAACAAATTTTCTTATTATAAATTTTTTTATTATAAATTTTACTTTTAATTTTATGCAAAAATTCGAGAGTATATTATCCAAGTAGTCCGTGCATTTGGTAAAATGGTAGTCTTGATTCAAGAATATTTTTTTGTATAATCTAGTCGTTAAGTTTTAACTTTGTTGATGAAATGGTTTCGTACCTGCATATTAAGCAACTTTAGGAAAATATGATTTTAAATTTTGATTACAATTGTATCCCCATACCAAAATTCCTGGCTCCGCCACTGTGGGTGAACTTTATGTTTTTGAAGTCATTGATGAACACTTAAAATTTAAATTATTGATGTTTTAATGTTAGAGTTTTTTTTGAATTTTTTTGAATTTTAAAAATAATCATGCCTTTATCCGGTTTTTTAGATCGGTTGAACTATCGAACTGATAAGACGACTAGTTCAGTGACAGATCCTGTTTTCGAAACCAAAGTAGAAAAACTTAAATTTGAATCGGTTAGCTTTAAAACTCGAATACAACTTTTGATCTCTTTGTAATCTTTTTTCTCTTGATGGTGTTTTAATATAATCTTCTGCCGTAAAAAAAAAAAAAAAAAAAATACCCTCATGTTTCGGTTTTGTTTCCCTTCTATAAACTTTACACTTCAATAAATTGACGTCTAGTGTTTTAAGTTTTAACGTTAGGGGGCCTTTCTAGAATTTCCGGTCAGCAACGACGATTCAGAGTCCACGTGCTCCTTTGACTTCAACAAATTCTGGTCAAATCTCACATACGACTGCTTTTCGTCATCTCAAAGAAACTTCAACCCTTCTTCCCCAATTCTCCATATATTTATACACAAACCCATTCAAAATCTCTCATTCATCCATTCATTCTTCACATCTTCCTGTTTTACATCTTATTCATTAATTATTATTATCATTTCTCGTATTTTAATCGAAAATGATGAGATTAGATGTTGTACCAGTCATTTTTTTCGTGGTTATGGCGATTCTTCAACTTACTCAAGCCCAACACTTTGCTCCTTCACCTTCACCAATTCCGAATCCTTCAAATGATGGTGAGTTTAAATTTTAACTTTTTTCTTAAATAATTTTTAGATGTTTATTTATTTTCTTATGATGTTTTTATATTTTGTGATATAAAATTGATGGTATATGGTTTTTTAATGTAGGGGCAGCAATTGATCAAGGGATAGCTTATCTGCTTCTACTCGTAGCATTGGCAATCACATATCTTATTCACTAAATTCATATTTTTTATTCAAGATTTATTACAATTCTTTTATTATTATAGTCCATGATTCATGGGTAATCGTCGTTGCTTTTATTTTCAAAGATGTTGTGAGATTTGAGAATCAAGATCTTTATGTATTATAAACTAAAAGCTAGACAGATCGGTTGTAAGCAAATTACAGAAGTTGATTTTAGGAAATATATGCAATCTTTTGACAATTGTGATTTGATCTCAAGAGATGTACGTTATCACTCACAGAAGCTCAAATAAACAACAAAATACAAAAATATTAATTGAGCATTAACGATAACTTTTTATAAGGAGTATAGTTTTTGATATGAAGAAAATGGGATGTTTGAACATGGACTTTAATTTAGTAATAAATTTAATATAGATGTTACGATCATACAATATAGAGGTGCACAAACAGGATTTTTTTCGGAACCGGATCGGATCCAAAATCGGTTCGGTTTTTGTTGATAATGCCAAAACCGGTTCGGTTTGAAACTGGTTTCTACCAAAAATTATATTCAAAACTGGTTTGGGTCAACGTGGTCAAAACCGGTTTAATCGGTTTAAACTGTTTGATCAAAACCGGTTCCAACCAGTTTTAAATTTTATATATCCAAACCGGTTTAAAATGAGATCGGATTGGTTTGAAAATCAGTTTTTTTGTTCACCTTTGAGATAATGTACCATTTAAAATATTTTTGCATAATGTTGTATAGTTTCATTTAAAAGAGCATCGGTTTGAAAGGCCCATAATATTTCTGCTTCAATGAAGCCCATTTGGAGACACTAGTCGTCTAGTCATTTGCAAAAATACTCGAATGAGCCCAACAACCTTATCATATGGCCCAGACTTTTATTGACACGAATCCTAAACTTTTGAATAAAGTTTGATACTATTTTGTTCAAAAATTTGTTTTCCATATTTTAATGATAACGACCTGACTCAAAAAAGCACCACTCAAAAATCAAACCAAAAATCATATACTAAATCTGGTTTGGTTTAAATATGATTTTTTATAACCAAACCCGAATCGTGAGCATCTTTATTTGGAAAAAGAAGTCCATACATGATAGAGTTATGATAATTAATTGGAAAATTAAATTTATCCGTGACATACATATGATAATTAAATTTTATTGTTACCTGTTGAGTTCAATTACTAAAGCAACCCTTTAGTCAGAGAGTTAAATTGTGAATTATTGCTTTGACTATCTTTCTTTATTTCATTTTTGTGGAGCATCATAGGATGCCTTCAAGGCCTTATGTCAATTATCAAGTGCTTTTATATATGCCAGCTTTAAGAGGAATGGGCTCCCCAAAAAGCACTTAAAAAATTCGTCTAATGAGGGGTCATGCTCATGCATATTCAAACAAAGTGACAATTGCATTCTAATGATGAAGAAGTACTAAGAGAATTTCACATCAAAAATAGTTTCAACTTTAAAGGAGAGGTTGAGATTTGTGGTATCACTTCTTCTCCCGAGTGGCATACCCTATATCATATACCAAAGTACCGAAGACATGATAAAGCACTTATATTATATATATGGAAGAATGCATTTTTACTGAAATCATACTCCAACATGGAGAGTGGTAACAAGAGTCGTGTTCTTGGAATGCAAGTATTATGAGATTTATTGTACAAAGTATTTCAATGACCGAAACCGAAAAAAACCGAAGAACCAAGCTGACCCGGACAATCTAAAATCGAAAAAAAACCAAAACCGAAAAAAAAAAAAAAAACTTAAACCGAAAATAACCAGGTACATACCGTTCGGTTACGGTTTTGGGTATTTAGATATCCACGGATATTCAAACCGAACCGACATATATTTTATTAGTAATATTGTATTATATATTATATATTTTTATTAATGAATTTGTGCTTGTTTTTGTTTTGTCAAACTTATGTTTAATACTTTTAAATTATCTCATGTTGATCAATATTTTTATGTCTAAATGACTTGTTTTGAATGAACATTTTACAATTTAGCTTACATGTTGTTTGAAGATTTATTGACTATGATTTTTAATATAATGGATATTCGTGAACTGATCAGTGGTTAACCACCTTCTCACGGTTCGGTTCGATTTTAAATCGAGCAAGTCATGTATCCGTCCCACTGACCCGCTTTACAATTTTATCATTATTCGGACCAAACCTCCCTATGAACACCCTTACGTATGTCAATTATCAAATGCTTTTATACCGGCTTTAAGAGGAATGGGCTCCCCAAAGAGCCTTCAAATTCATCTAATGCGGTGTCATGCTCATGCATATTCAAACAACAAAGTGACAATTTGTAACACCCAGTTTCTTATCTCTGAATTACACCAATAATTACTCAAAATAACCACAATGGTTCATGGTGTAATCAAGATTAAGCAACAGCAGTACAAGTAGTTATCAAAAGAACAAGTACATAACAGACGTGTCCCAAAAACTGGGTTACAAAAGATTGTTTTTACAAAACTATACAAAAAGTATATCATAGTTTACAACTAGTCAAAAAGTCAAGTCCCATGTCCAGTCGGATCATCCCTCAGCAATCTTCTTACCTCTGTCACCTATAACATCACATATAACCATTTACATGAGCTAATTAAGCTCAGTGAGAAAAATTATCAAAGTTTAGAAATTTATCTAATAATTATCACAATTTCCACAATTCAAATTACAAATCTCTATTTCAATGACTATTTCAGTCATTTGGTATACTCAATCAATCTCAGCAATCAGATTAACAAGAATTTCTCAATCTCGTTTAATCCATGTTAATTGGTTATCTCAACCAATTAAGATATGCAATAAGTCAACTTAGTTATAATCAAACTATTTATATTGAATTATAACTACTCACCTGATGTCTGATCAGTCCGTGGTCCACCCGTGCCTCGTGTATCTCCTTCCCTCCTATGTGTATCTGCTCAAAACGACATCACATATCATACTTCAACATTCTCATAATAATTTAACCTCATCTAACTCATTAGATAAATAATTAATAGCTAATAAGGATCATAAACTATGAACATCATATGCTATAATCTCAAGAATTCCAAGGTTTGCGGTTTTTACCAAATCAACCGGTAAAACTTCTCAATAATCACAATAGAGACTCAATACATCAAGTAATAGCAACCTATTAGCAACAATTAAACTAATCCAAAGCAAAAATCTCGAAATTGAACATCTAGGGTTTATAACTCTAAAAGTCAAAATCATATACCTTGGAAATCAAGAGCTCAAGAACACGATTTAGGTGTTAATCTAACTTCTCCAACCTTTTCCTTGGCAAAACCTTCGATCTAGATGACCAGCTCTACGCTTCTAGCTCTCAAAAATCGCTCTTGGGTGTTTATGGTTCGAGAAATGGTTCAAATGAGGGAAAAATCGCATTTATACCCACAACGAAACCCGACCCGGGCTGTCAAACCCGCCCCGGGTTTTTACCCGCAACCCGACCCGGGCTGCACAACCCGCCCCGGGTTTTGTCGCGTTATTTCTCGCTTAGATCCAGTCGTAACTCGCTCCGGTTTTTGTGACCCGACCCGGGTTCCAGTCGGACACGACCCGGGCTCAATAACACGACCCGGGTTGGCTTGTTTTCACTTTCCTTTCAATTTAACTCGACTCGTGTTACACAACTCGACCCGGTTTGACCTTTTAAGGATCGTACTTCTCTTAGCTTAGTTTTCTAAACATTTTAACTCATTTAATTTCATATATATATATATATATATATATATATATATATATATATATATATATATATATATATATATATATATATATATATATATATATATATAACATAACTTTACTATAAATTAAAGTTAAGGTATTACACAATTTTTTTTATTTTTTTTTTGATAACCGAGGACCCCACCCGACCCATCCTTTGGATGACCCTGATGAAGCAACCTCGGGGCCCACGCACACCTGGCAGCAGGGTGGTCCGGGTCAATCACCTACGGGGGTAGAGAGGTGGCCAGTGGCCATCCCCTGATTGAAACCTAACACTCCCTATGGGGAAAGGGAGGGAGTGGGATTAGAACTTGGAACCTCTTTATGGGGGAAGAGAAAGAGTCCTAAGCCTTATCCACTAGGCCATCAGGGTGATGGTTAACAAAGTGACAATTGCATTCTAATAATGGAGTACTTAGAGAATTTCACATCAAATAGTTTCAACTCTAAAGGAGAGGTTGAGCTTTGTGTTATCACTTATTCTCCCGACTAGCATACCCTATATCATATACTAAAGTATTGAAGACATGCTAAAGCACTTATTATATATATGGAAGGATGCATTTTGACTGAAAGCATACTCCAACATGGACAATGGTAACAAGAGTCGTGTTCTTGGAATGCAAGTATCATGAGATTTATTGTACAAAGTATTTCAATGAAGTATATTAACTATTAGACGTGCTATTAGATGTGTGAAAGGGAGATGTGGATGTTGTATCACAAAAAGTTATATAGCCTTTAGGGCAAATATGTTTACCGACCGATAACAATATCATTTTATACAAAATTCGTTATGGAATCCATATAGAAATTAAGCTTGGTTTAAAACAACACAAATGAGTGTCCAACTTTTAAAAATAAATATTAAAATCAAATGGAAAAACCTTTCTAGGACATATATTAAGTTACTCTTGAAATTCATCGAACTCAATACCAAAATTATACTTGGTATTTATAAGTGAGAAAGGTGATGAAATCTTGCCTGACAACTCCTATAATAACTTTTGTCAGTTCTAACCTCTTTTTCTCCAACTTTTGCATTTATTTCATATTTTGAAGCAACATTCTTAAAATATGTTTGTCATGTTTTTTTTAACAACACACAATTTTATAAACAAAAACTCAATCGAGAAGCTTGAGAAAAGTTACAAGAAACAATGTAAGATATGAGAGGAGTTCCAAGCATACCAATCCATAGAATTACAATTAGATTTATACTTAAACCAATTAAAAGTGTTTAAGCCAATCTCATCCGCAATCACCATAGTCGCTCATATGTCATTCCTGAAGACCCGATCATTCATTGCATGCCAAATCATCCAAAGATTGGTATATATCAAAGACAACACCAGCTTCTTACTCCTTTTGTACTTGTATGTAGGCTTTAGCACATCCAAAAGATTCGCACAAGCATAAGGCTACCTGATAAACAGAGATGACTATCCTGCCAACCAATTCCATATGACTAAAGCGAAATCATTACAATAAAAAAAAAACATGATCAATATGCTATTGTTCGACTTCACAAAATCGACATAATAACGAAACAACATAGATTCCTCTCTTGGTTAGGTTTACAAAAGTCGGGATTCTATTTTGAAGTAATCTCCAAACAAGGCAGTTAATTTTTAATGGGATCCATTTGACCCCGTAAAAGCAACTCCAAACAACCCTTGCTAGATCATTTTACCATTAACATCCTCACAGATTTCATAGATAAATTGTCCCTTCCTTCCCTAACCCACTTCCACCTATCCCGGCCAGCAGCAAAATTAAAATCAGCAAGCTTATTGCATGAAATCGAGAAATTGGTTGGACTCCTTCCACTTCTCAATTGCCTACTCCGGTCCCAGTAGTAGTTAACATTTTGCCCATTTTCCTGGATAACCCATTCTACGACCAAACAATCTTTTTTTCTTTGATAACATAAAGATGAGGAAAAGCTTCTCGAAAAGTTAAACCACTATACCAAAATCTTTCTAAAATAAGGTTTTATCACATTTTTCAACAACCCTTCTGAAAAAGAGTATTAAAACGAATTCTTCTATTTTCATACTCATAATCAATTTGAGAAATACTAAATCACACACCTTTTATTGGCCTTTTTGCAATCAGTTTACCATCAATAAGTTTTAAATTGTGAATCGCGCTAATGTGAGAAAATAAAAAGGAGTCATACCTTTTTTTCAATCTCCACCAACATTTAGCAAGAAGCGCCAAGTTAGGCAAATCAATACACCCAATACCTAATCCTCTCATATCTTTAACTTTAGTGACCACTTCCCACGCAACCTAATTAATGTTCCTCTTATCATCATGACCTCCCCATAAAAATCTTCTTCTAATACCATAAAAAAACATTAACAACATTATTGGGAGCTCTAAATAAATAAAGAAAAAAATACAAATGAATACTATTGAGTACCGAGTTAATTAAGGAAAGACGACCCCAAAAGAGAGATATTTGGCCTTCCATTTAGATAATCTACACCAAAAATTTTCAATGACAGGGATCCAATGTTTAGAGAGCTTCATGTTCGGAAGACCGAGATATGTAAAAGGAAAATAATCATATTCACTTTTCAAGATGCTTGGAAGTATCTCAACCTCATGATTGTTTACCCCACACCTTAAATTTTACTTGTATGCAAGTTTACCTTCAATCTGGAAGCAAGAAAGAAACACTAAAGCAATCTATTGAGATTAATGAGATTCATTTCCGACCATTCACCAATAAAAGTTACGCCATCGACATACACAATATGTGAAATAAAAAGACCACGCTTCGGAAGAGATAAAACATTAAAGTAATGAAGACCGCACACCGTTTCCATAGAAAATTTTGTGAACTCACCAACGTAATATTGACACTTTGTAAAACTAATTGTATTCTCAGGTAACAATTAGTCAGGTACGACTACCCTTTTTGGGATGGGACGCGAAGACGTCACTTTTGTTCATTTTGTTGTCATACTGTAATTGATTTGAAAAAATAACATTTTGAACATGTAACTTTCCAATTAAAATGTATGATGGTTGTTTATCTACTTATGTTTCAATGTATGCAATTGTTGTGATACTGTGTTTCCGTTCCACCCTAAGACGATTCCACCATCGTGGTTTAGGGGTGTGACAGTAACGACACACTACCACTTGTTATTTTCTATAAGACCATATGGTGTGGGTGTGAGGAAGGGTTGGAGGGAGACCCTCCTTCGCAGGGAACACCTCCCCCCTCCCAAGGGGACCCCTCACTTTTCTCCCTCTCGAAGTCATTTTAACCGTGCTAGGAATGAATATAATACACACACAAACAATTTTTTTTAATTAAAAAAAGTAAGTGGAAACGAAAGGTGACCATTTCCAAGGATAAGGGAATGAGTGATGAGTGTTGACCCGGATGCAGATGTGATAGATAAAAAGTCAAAGTCAGAGACCAAACCACATAGCCTAATCGATCTACTTGTTGGGTAGAGATTAAGGTTGTGTTTGATAGTT
The DNA here is from genome assembly GCA_023525715.1 of Cichorium intybus. Taxonomy (NCBI): domain Eukaryota; kingdom Viridiplantae; phylum Streptophyta; class Magnoliopsida; order Asterales; family Asteraceae; genus Cichorium; species Cichorium intybus. The sequence goes on from CM042010.1 coordinate 138,326,292, forward strand.
TCAGACCTGAATGAGTAAGATATTTGACTCTGTAAGCATTATCCTATTGCTGATTCGATCGGACGTATTTGTACTCGGTTAGATGCGATTTTTAGCATTATCAAACGTCCGGGCTCGGACCGAGCCAGACATCAAGTCTAACCGGACCCGATCAGACGCAAATCAAACACAACCTAAAATGGATTTAGATGTCGGGTCGGGTTTTAAAAATTTAAGAAAAGTAAGAACTATAAAAGAGCCCACACAAGGCACAAAACCTGCAGAGGGTGAAGAGGAGCCCATTTGCCATTAACAAGTCTGTGAAGGTACGAGTATGCGGCCCCATTAAATCTAAGGGCGAATCCGCACCAGCACATAGCCATTGATAGACACAACCATGGTGTCATAGAGAGACGCTGCTATCGTACGCCCATACGTACCTTACACCGTCTTTCCATGCGCCATATCTCTTACACAGACACACACACATCGACCGCAAACCCCATCGACTTACCGACCTCCTCTCTCCATGAAATTTACAAATCCAAACATATCTTTGATCGAGATTTCCGTCTTTTCGATTCAATCTTAAGAAACCCTTTTCAACCGATCATCTGGGCACTTGATTGTTTACCCAAAGGTATAATCTTTTTCCTGAAGTTTTAGATTGCCTTTTGCTCTTTCTGATTCTGCTGTGTATCTGTGTTTAAATCTGACATTTCTGCATTTACGATGTATGTTTTTGGGTATCTGAACGGTTTTGATCTTTTGGCAAGAAATTTCGTGTTTTCCGATGATCATTGTTGATGGTGTACCAATTGATCTCATCTTGGTTCTTTGAGTTTGTAGGTTGTACACGAAAGTGATCTTACAACTGATAGATGTTGGGTTGCTCAAAATCAAAATTTGGTTATTAGATCATTATACAAAAAGAATTTGTTGTTCTTATCTTTCCCGATGACTAAGTAAATTCAAATGAACTTTGATTATAACACAATTACTTTGGTTTTAGCAGATTGAAATCAGTTATTCTTCAAGTGATTGATGCTTTAAACCATCATTTTTTGCTATTCCTAGCAAACATACTTTCAATTGTGTAATATAGCACTAAAAAGACTTGCCATTTACATAAAATAAACAACTTTTAATGAATTATTGAACAGAAAGAATGATCTTAGACTCTTAGTTGACACTTTTTTCCCAAAACCTCTATCAAAGCATAGTGTTTCTTTGTGTTCCCTAAGTTAATTCATTCATCAGTGATTCTTTGTATCGTTTCAATTCACTAATTTGTATTTCTTTTTATGCATATGTCCTGATTTCTGCTTATAACTAGTATTAATGAATATATAATACATCGTATAATTCCATATGTTCAACTTCCATATACGAATCTAATTCATAAAATCTCATTCATTTCTCGCGTGTCTTTCTTTGATCTCTAAAATGGTAGAATTCCCAAAAAGGGAAGTCATATTCAATTACGAGATATAGTCATAATATCAAAACACAACATCATGCAAAAAATTAACTTTCATTAAAACAATTAAAAATGGCATTACAATACAACCCTATTGAATGATTGAATCGTTATATAGAAAGAAAAATATGTATCGACTATCGAGTTACGATATGACATTATTAGGGTAAAATATTTTCAAGATTTAAACCTAGTTCACTTAAACCAATGCTCTGATACTGATACTGATACTGATACTGATACTGATAACAACCGTTTGATGAGATTATTGTAAATTTCCAATAAAAATAGATAGTGGGTACTAAAAAGCTGTTTACTTTTATGGAATTTTTGTGAATATAAAATTATAAATTCAATTTCTTGAATCTTTTTTTCAGGGTTTATAGCGATATATTATTTAGGGCTGGAGGATATATATATGTGCATGGAAGAAGATGCCGGATTTGAGACGTGGAGTTCGCCAAGCCAAAAAAGCTAATAATAATAATAATAATAATGTTGACGAAAATGCCCCTGTTTTAGCTCCAACTCCACGTCGTGGGACCCGGCGAGGCAAAGCTCAGGCACTAAAAGCACCTGCTGCTGGTCCTGTGGCCCCCGCATACCCCTACCCAATGCCGAGGCCAGCTGGCAGAGGTCGCGGGGCCCGAGTAACGGAGGATAAAAACCCTGAAATATTTGGTACAGGTGTCGGCCGGGCCCACTTGAATTTGGATGTTGGTGTTTGTAATCCGTTAGCTGTTGGTAAAAGTGCTGAAAAATTGGCTGCTGATGCGGAAGATGAAGGAAGCACAAGTCCTCTTCCTGAAAGGGTATTTTAGTAAAATGTTTATCTAACATTAGGGCAATTTACAGAAGAAGTATTTTGGGCAATATTGGATAATTAGCGTTGAAATAGGTCAAGTTGGTTAATTTGGAAATTTAGTGGTGAAAGTTTTACGGTTTGATTTGGAAAAGATAAAGTATTGCTATAATACCTTCTTCCTTAAAGGGTATTATGGTAAAAAAAATTATAAAATATTAGGGAAAATTGTTGAAAAACCATTTTATTTTGATCAATTTTGTAGTTTAACTGCTTATACCTTTTTTTTCCAATCAAACCTTCAAAAATTTCACGTTTTTTCAATTTGACCGATATATTAGGTCAAAATGGTTAATTTGGAAACCGTTTGAAACCTTATTTTATTTTGATTGAAAAAAATAAAGTATTAGCGGTTGAACAGCAAAGTTGTAATTTGTCCAAAACATTTTAGTAAAAAAAGTGCAAATCTTTTACAGCATGAAAAGTGGTGTTTAATATTTTTATGATTATATTTAAACTTATTATATAATTTATGGTTTTAGGTACAAGTTGGGAATTCTCCTGCATATAAATTAGAAAGAAAACTCGGTAAAGGAGGATTTGGTCAAGTTTATGTAGGGAGAAGGGTGAGTGGTGGTTCAGGGAACAGTGGGCCCGATGCTCTTGAGGTATATAAATATTTATATTTTTTATTAAAAAATTGTTACTTGTTGAAAGTTCAATGCTATTATTGATGTATTTGGATTTTTTTTAGGTTGCTTTGAAGTTGGAGCATCGAAATGGGAAGGGGTGTAGTTATGGTCCTCCTTATGAGTGGCAAGTTTACAGGTAAATAGTGTTTTTAATTTGTTATATAAATCAATAAATATAACACTTTTTGAAAAATACTAATACTAATTATTTTTTTGATTATTTTTCTTAAAGTACCCTTAATGGGTGTTACGGAGTTCCTATGGTCCATCATAAAGGTCGCCAAGGAGACTATTATATCCTTGTGAGTTCTTTTCTCTTATTTGTGCAAAAGACGTAAATACCCTTCTCATTCTCGTCATTGGTGGTTAATTTGCTACATTTTTTATTAGGTTATGGACAAATTGGGCCCGAGTTTATGGGATGTTTGGAACTCTAGCAACCAAATGTACGTGAATAAATTAATCTTTTTTATATTTTTTTCTTTAAAAAGTTGTTTATAAATTTAAAACTTAATCTATTTTACAGTCTCTCTGAAGAAATGGTTGCTTGTATAGCAGTTGAAGCGTTATCAATCCTTGAACAACTTCATTTAAGAGGGTATCCACGTAATTTTAGATTTTAGACACGTACTTTATTCTATTTTATCAAAACACGTTAGAATAATTTATTTTCTTTTTTTAGTTTTGTTCATGGAGATGTAAAGCCTGAAAACTTTTTACTCGGTCAACCTGGAACACCTAATGAGAAAAAATTGTATTTGGTTGATCTTGGTTTAGGTACGTATTTCTCCTACCCTATTTAATTTTATAAACATAATTTAAATAAAAAGATCCAATTTCTTGATACCTTTATATTTTAGCTTCAAAATGGAGAGACACATCGTCTGGTAATCACGTTGATTATGACCAAAAACCTGATGTTTTCAGGTACATTCTTGTTTTGGTTTTACATTTTATCTTTGACTTTTCTTGCTTGATTTCTGTATATATATTATATTTGTATTAATTATTTTGTTTTTTTTTAAAGGGGGACAGTACGTTATGCAAGTGTTCATGCACATTTAGGAAGGACAGGAAGCAGAAGGGATGATCTTGAATCATTGGCTTATACGTTGATATTTCTTCTTAGAGGAAAGCTTCCATGGCAGGGTTTCATTGTGAGTTTGTTTTCAAGATTTATAAGCTTCCAAACTTCTAATTTGTTTCTTTTTTGGGAAATATAGTTTTTTAGGTTGTTTTTTTGTGAAACCCAATTGGGATTTGTTTTCTAAAATTGGAATTTGTGTAAAGTTCGGTGCTTTGGGTATCTTGGTGTTAAAAAGAAATCATTTCAAGATTCCCAAAGTCGCGTTCTTTCTACTTTGTGGATTTTAATTGTTACAAATATGAAAGTTGGGGTTTGGGTTTTTAAGTTTTTTTTATTATATTGTTTAAAGATTCTATACTCTGGTTATGTGCAAAGGCATTCAAAGTTAAAGTGCTGAGGAAATTTCATTTTATAAGTTTATCGTTTAAGAAAATTATTATGAGCTTTTATGGCAAGGTTTCATTTTGAGTGTTTTCATAAAATTTAACTTGTAAATTTCTAAGTTTTTCCTTTTTAGGGAATTTGTTTCCTTTATTTTCTTTGTTGTCAAAATTCAAAATCATCTTTCTCAATCAGAACTGGGATTTATTTCTTGAAATATTTATAAAGTTCGTCAATCTGGATCACAAGTTTTAAAGATTTCAAGATTTCCAAAATCACGTTCTTTCCATTGTGTTAATTTTACATGTCACAATTTTGAAAGCTGATTGCTTTTGTTTTTTTAGGTTTCATCAAATTGTTTCAAGATTTTCATTGATGCAATCTTTAAATGTCGAGTAAATTCTCCTTTTTATACTTTTATCATTGAATATAATAATGACTAAAATTCCAAAATTTCTTTGATTGCAGGGAGAAAACAAAGGGTTTCTTGTTTGTAAAAAAAAGATGGCAACTTCACCTGATATACTTTGCTATCTTTGCCCTTCACCTTTCAAACTTTTTCTTGAAACGGTTACCAACATGAAATTTGATGAAGAACCTAACTACTTGAAGCTTATTGGCCTCTTTGAAAACTGCTTAGTTTCAAGTGCATCTTTGCGACCAATCAGAATAGATGGTGCCTTAAAGGTTCGATTTTGATGATTTATATTCACACAAATTGCCTAAAAAAGCAACATACTCCTTTCTTTTTTACCAATTTAGGCAATGTACTATGTTCTTTACCCATAATAGCAATATACGTACATTTTTTTTTACCAAGAATGACATTTTTACATTTTTTTAGATATGCAACCCATAATAGCAACATAGTACATTTCTTTACACTTGAAACATCTACTTTTTTACAATTCTTTTCCCATTTTACCCTTCTTTGATGTAACTTTAGATATTTTTGTGTTATAGGTGGGACAAAAAAGGGGAAGACTTCTTATTGATTTGGAAGATGATGCTCAACCTAGAAAGAAAATAAGACTAGGAACTCCCGCCACTCAATGGATTTCTATTTATACTTCAAGAACTCCAATGAAACAAAGGTACACGAAAAAAGAATGTCAAAAACATCATTTTTTACACATTAAAATCGTAACAATTTCCATTTTAGGATGTTCATTAAAACCCAAATAACTTTTAATGATTTTTTGTTGAAAAATATAAATGTAGGTACTACTACAATGTAATGGATTCAAGACTCCATCAACACGTTGAAAAAGGGAAAAATGATGGTTTAAATATTAGTTGTGTTGCTTCTGCATCAAATTTATGGGCTATTGTTATGGATGCGGGAACGGGGTTCACTTCACAAGTGTACGAGTTGTCACCCGTCTTTTTACACAAGGTAACAAATTTTTATAATGTTAAATTTTATTATATAATGGTTTATTAATAATATATTTTATGTTTTATGTTTGTTTATTGAAGGAATGGATAATGGAACAATGGGAGAAGAATTATTACATCACTTCACTTGCTGGTGCCACTAATGGTAGTGCATTGGTTGTGATGTCAAAAGGTAAGTTTTATATTTTTGGATATTGGATAGTGGATATTTACTATTTTGCCCTTAATGATGGTATTTATTTTTATAGGGACGACATACACGCAACAATCGTATAAAGTGAGCGATGTTTTTCCGTTTAAGTGGATTAATAAAAAATGGAAAGAAGGGTTTTTGGTAACTTCAATGACAACTGCGGGTAGTCGATGGGGCATTGTGATGTCTCGTGATGCAACTTACTCTAATCAGGTATTATTTTAATGAGTTTTATTGTCTTTATTATTTTTGTTTTGTGAATAATAAATTTTATAGTTATAATCATATACTATATAGGATAGTGTTACGAGCTAAAACTATACCTTGTATTTTTTCATATAATATAAAAAAAGGTCATTAAAATTCATTCCTTTTTTATAGCTCAACAAAACATGATCATGAAATATTATCACTCATTTTTCTTATTTATAAAATTTATCACGACACGGCGTAAGAATTTCATGATTTTAATTTAATTTTCATTTTATCTTCCAACAATAGCTAGAAAATCCTTTTTTCTTTTAATCTTATTTAATGTTAACGAGCATCCATTATGCTTAATATTTTAGTTCTATAAAAAGTAAATTCACAATACATAGATTAATGTTACAATTATATAGCAAGCTTGTATCAACACATAATATAAAAAAGTTCATTCCATTCCATTCCATTCCTACACATTCCATTCCATCCAACCAAACATGACCATGGAATGTAATCACTCATTCCATTCCTTCCACATTCCATTCCATCCAACCAAACATATCCTTATCCAATTTATGTTTTTCTTTACAGGTGGTTGAACTCGATTTTCTTTATCCAAGTGAAGGAATTCACAGAAGATGGGAAAATGGGTATCGAATTACAGCAGCAGCTGCAACTGAAGATCAAGCAGCTTTTATTCTCAGTACAACAAAAAAAAGATCACAAGATGTCACTCAAGAAACCCTTCGTACATCAGCTTTTCCTAGTACCCATGTCAAGGTATTATTATTATTATTATTATTATTATTTTATTTTCTTAATTATACAAATTAAAAAAAAAATCAACATCTTTACTTTTGTATGACAGGAGAAATGGTCCAAGAATTTGTACATAGCATCCATCTGTTATGGAAGAACTGTATCTTGAAAATTCCAACAAAATAAACTTCTATAGGTATGTTTCCATTAACCATTTTTCTCAAGTTTGTTAAAATTGATGAATAAATAATGTTATAATTGATGAATTTTGTTAAAATTGATGCATATTGTGAAATTTGTTTTTAGAATTGAGGGTAATATGGTCATTTAGTCTCTCATTAAGATGATTTATTCAATCTTGAAAAGAAAGAAACTTTATATATATATATATATATATATATATATATATATATATATATATATATATATATATATATATATATATATATATATATATATATATATATATATATAGACAAACATCGTTACCCATTAAGCTCATTAAATTAAAAAAAAGAAAGAAACAATCTTTAAGTCAAAAAGAAACATCACCTAACTCTATTTTTAATATAAAGATTTTTCAACTTATTTACGGTTTTGCCACAGGGCGGCTGGTGGCGGTGAAATGTACTGAAAAATTGTAGAGTTTTGTGATGCTGTTGTGGAAGGAAATTTGACCTTTATAAGATAATATGTACAGTCGAAAAGAATCTACTCTGGGCTTTCTATAAAAGGAAAGATGAAGGGTTTTTGGTGGTGGGTTGTTGAGGAGGGAAGGGGGGATGTATATTGTCAAAGAATCTGACCGGATACATGAATGAATATCGTCAAGTGCATGTCGTTTGGTACGAATGTAACGGCTGCAAGATTTTTATTTTTTGTTATATAACTTTTGAATGTGTTGTTGCAAAAACATAAGTTGTGTGATTCTTTTGAAAATGCTTAAAGAAAAAAGCCCGGGAGTTGTTTATTATTCTTGTTACATTCGTTTTTTGTGTTCTTTTGGATCTATAAGATTGTGTTTGTTATACGGGACATGACTATAAGGACTGGATTATGGACAAAATTTCTGACTGTTTTAAGGATGAGAAGGGTATTCACGTCTTTTACAAATACATGTTATGTTTTTTCCTATTATAGAATAAATGGTGCATAAAAGCAAACTTCTAATTCTTTTCTCGTTTTGATTTGGAACATAAACATAAAAAGGAAGCGTTTAATAATAAGAATTTAGAAACTATGCAATATATTCACATAGGCACAAAAACAAATTGTTTCAAGAAAAAAGAGTCTACACTCTAATTTAGAAATCTTGCTCTGGTACGTGATTTGAAAATCAATTAAACTATTAATTTAAAATCTTTTCTAAATTCATGGCAAGCCTTTTAAACTGCGTTTAATCAAGCTTTTGGTCTATTTTGTCATGTTTGTGTTTGTAGTCGCCGGAAAATATTGGAAGGAGGGGCTGAGATTTGGTGATATAATGGAAAGTATGTTCGCAATAGCAGATACTAAGAATTTTACTATTGGTTCTTTTATTAATTTATGATGATTTTTTATGTCATATACAATTGTATATTGATTTATTCTTTGTTTTCCATTAGGCTATCCATCGATGGCAATTGTAGAGCCAAGGGATATGTAAGCCTCTTTCTAACAAATTTCTCCTATATCGTATTATAGCTTATAGGTGGTTTTGGGCCGTACACTATTGTTGACATATATATTCTATTTGTTATAAAATATGAAGCTATATTAAAGAATAAAATAAGACATGGGATTGTAAAGAATTCTATTCCATTACTGTGGTAAACACCTCTAATTTTTAATATATATTACTCACTATTTATACTAGTAACAAAAAGATGAGAGATGAGTTCTATTATGAATGCATTTTATGACGGTGCATAAAATTTCTAATAATGTTTGTTACTAATGCTTACTAATGAAGGCAAGATATCGGCAAGGAATCCAATGGTCATTTACTAAATGTTATTTCATAACACTCCCCCTTTTATGACGATTGTATCACGCCTCATTAAAACCTTAATAGGTAACATGTCATGGAAAAAAACCCCATTATTAAGGAAAAAGAGTACATGATTAGTAATAGAGATTAAAAGTTACTGTCTCATTAAAAACCTTGCTGACAAAACTCGATGGGAAAAAGTTAGCTAAGGAAAAGAGTACAACATGTTTCCAACTCCCCCTGATGGACACATCATATGATTTCCTTGAAGCGTCGCATACCAGTGTTTCGTACCATCTTTTCGAATTTGGATGTAGGAAGCGCTTTAGTGAACAAATTGGCCAAGTTGTTCCTTGATTGAACTTTCTGAATGCTGATGTCACACTCCTTTTGAAGATCATGGGTGAAAAAAAAAACTTGTGTGATATATGCTTGATTCCGTCTCCTTTGATAAACCCTTCCCTGAATTGGGCTATACAACCCGCATTATCTTCATATAGTATGGTTGGTACATCCCTCTTAGAAGTTAGACTACAATTCTTCGTGAATATGTTGAGTTAAATTTCTTAGCCAAATACACTCACGAATTGCCTGATGAATTGCTATAATCTCAGCATGGTTAGAATAAGCAACAACTAGAGTTTGTTTAACAGTATACTAAGAAATTGTACATCCACAAGTGAATAAATAACCTGTTTGAGACCGAGTTTAGTGTGGATCGGATAAATATCCGACATCTACATAACCAATTAACTTCGAATTTGAAGAATTTGAGTAGTATAAGCTCATATATGTTGTACCTCGGAGATATCAAAGAATGTGTTTAACTCTATTCCAATGTCTTCTTGTTAGGCAAGAACTATATCTTGCTAATAAGTTTACAAAAAAGATATATCAAGTCTTGTATTATTAGCAAGATATGTTAGTGAACCAATAACACTAAGTTATGGTACTTCGGGACCCAAAAGTGTTTCATGTTTTTCACAAGGCCAAAATTGGTCATTTTTGGCATCCAGGTGCCTTACCACCACCGGGTTACTTAATGGATGTGAATTATCCATATAAAACCTTTTAAGCATCTTTTCTAGATAATTGGATTGATGCATTTTTTGTGTGCTCAATTTGAATACCCAAACAAAATTTCATTTTACCAAGATCTTTCATTTTGAATTTTTCTTTCAAGCATGAAGTTCCAATAATGTTCAAATCATCTACGTAAATAGCAATTATGAAAAATTTTGATCCATATTTTTTATGAATACACATGGGGTTATAGTATCATTTTTGTAGCATTCTTTCAACAAAAATGTACTTAAGCAATTGAACCACATACGACCAAATTATTTCAATCCATACAAAGATCTATTTAATTTTACCAAATATACTTCTCGAGAATTAAAATTTTATGCTTCTGACACCTTAAACCATTTTGGGATTTTCAAATAAATATCACTCTCAAGTGAACCATAATCAATTCCGGGCCTTTGGGAAAATTCTTGTGCAACGAGTCTTGCTTTATATCTCATGACTTCATTTTTCTCGTTTTTTACGCACAAATCCCCATTTGTTCCCCACTGGTCTTACACCGTTTGGTGTATGAACTACAGGTCCAAAAACATTTCGTCAAGTAAGAGAATTAAGCTTTTCATTTATTGCATATTTCCATTTTGGCCAATATTTTTTATTCCTACATTCCTCCATAGATTTAGGTTCAAGATCCTCATTTTGTTCCATAATCTCGCATGCAACATGATATCAAAAATTATTGTCGACGTCTATCTTATTTTGGTTCCATCTGATTCATGTCATGACATAATTTATTGATATCTCTTCATTTTAATAACTTTTAGGTACCTTAGTTTATTTTTTTATGTCATTGGGCTTTTCTAGAGTGTTACTAATCTTTTCAAGAGTTTTACTAATCTTTTCAAGAGATTTCATTTTCTCTTTTGGACGATCAATTATGTTTGCTTGTTTTCATTTTCTAGAATTTTTATCTTTGGAACCGGTTGGTCTTCCATGTTTGAGGACTCATTTGCAATTGTATTTTTTTTCTTTTGGGACATCAATTTTAATTGGAGCATTTATAGCTAGCATATGAGACTTGTTACTCTCTTAGAGTCAGTAAATGCATCTGACAATTGATTTTCTATATTTTGTAAATGAATTATCATTTGAACTTCGAGTGCTAATTTGTAACGCCGAAAATGTATTTATTATATAATTATAATAAAAAGGGCAAAATGGTCATTTTACCTCAAAAGGGTAATTTGGTCTTTTGGACAGAAAATGATTTGTTTTGTAATAATATTTTGAGTTTGGACTTAAAATGTTATTAAAAACTGAAATTGTGTCATAATATTTGTGATTTGGGGCAAAAGTCTTAAATATGCAACTCTAGGGACCAAATTGTAAATTCTGGAAGTATAAAAGCTAGGAACCTTCTCCCATTATGTGCAGAAAATTGGTGAGTTACGGGAGAGGTTCTTGGCAAGGGAGTTGCAGAATTGTGGAGCAATCTTGAAGGTTTAAGGCTAAAAATCGGATTATAGCAATTGAAGGGTAGAATTGGGAGAGTTTGAGGTAAATATTCCAAGCTCTTGATTGTTGTTCTTGATGAGTTTTATAGAAACTCAAAAACTGCATTTGCAGTTATAATTGTATGGTTAAAATGGTTAGATACTTCCATTAAGTCATGCTAGTAAGAGCTTAACTCAACAAAATGGAAGTAGGTTGTTATAAATGATAAAATTGAAGAATTGGGGTTGTTAAAACTAAGAACCCTAATTCTTAATATGGATGATTGAGGGTGTTTTGATGGTTAAAAACCTTGTAAAAATGTAAGGTTTTAGCCTAGGAACAAACCCCAAACGATTAAGAACGAAATTAAGAACTTAAAGGACAAAACAGCAAGCTACAGTGCACAATTCGCGACTGGACAGGAAGACTGCACAGGCGTTGGGCGCGGTGCGCCCCTATCCAGGCGCGGCGCGCCTGTGGGCAGATCCTGGACAGGAACTTTGAAATGCTATCTTTTGCGTTGCTTGTCCGATTAAGCTCAAATTTGAACCGTAGGTGTATTATGGTCTGAAAAGTTTGGGAAAATTTTTAGATTGAGTTTCCGACCCCTCGGGGGCACTGTAGACCGATCCGAATGCCTCGGTGAATAGTAAAATTCATATAAAGTTAGTAAACGGAAAGTTTATTAACTAGGCATTGTTTATAACATTGTTTTATTGAACTCTAGTGTATTAGAGTTAAATGAAATGGTATATTAACCTATAATCATTGTGAAATAATGAAATTATAGGTACGGGACAAAATCCTTCGGAGTTCGTTCCAAAGCAAGGAACAATAAACGCTAGTTGTAGCAAACCTTCAGGTGAGTAATCTCACTCGTATTTGATGTGATATATGATTGTTGAGCAGCTGCGGATTGAAAATAGTTTTGGGGACGAAAAATGACAGATATATGATTTGATATGACAAGACCAGATAAGCTGTGAGTCAATCTAAATTAATGATATGACAAGACCAGATAAGCCGTGAGTCTGTTATAGACAAGAACGGAGCTGTGAGTCAATGTATCTATATAAATAATATAGACAAGACCGGATAAAGCCGTGAGTCTAGGCAAGACCGGATAAGCCGTGAGCCATGGGTTATTTGATGTGCTAAACTTATATGGGCAAGACCGGATAAGCCGTGAGCCAAGGCAATAGCGGGCTAACCCGTGAGCCATGTTTGATTTTGTATTGTATGATAATACATATGTGACTTTGTATGGAGAATTTTATTCTTATACATATTGTTATTGATTTGATTACTCATTGGGCTTTATAGCTCACCGTTTATTTGATATGTCCCTGCAGGTGAGCGTGACCCTGCGAAGGGAAAGGACAAAGTCCGTGACTGAGGACTTAGGATTAAAGTAGCAACCCGGCTTGAAGAATGTATAATATCATGTATTATACTTTGTGATACTCTTGTACTCGTATTGTATTAACTAAAACCCCATACTTATGTTTTATTTGTGAAAATGTTTGGTTTAAAAAACAAAAATTTTTGGGGTGTTTTTGGTTAATAAGTCGGGTGTTACAAGTTGGTATCAGAGCCGTGGTTTAAGTGAACTAGGTGTCTTAGATTAGATCCCTGGACTTAAACCTTGAGAGAAGCACAGATAATTGGACTGTTATATATGTATAGGTTGTTACTATATATGTAATCTAATGGTTTGTTGAAATCTTGAAGTATGAGAAATACACGAAGCAATCCTACTGGTGTGAATTCGCGTGGAACTGCAAGAAGTGGACCAGCTAGGTCACGTGGAACTGCAAGAAGTGGACCAGCTAGGTCACGCGGCTCTGTTGGGCGAAGAGCACCAGCAAGGGAACCGGTGGGACAAAATCCACCTGATATACGAGCCATCGTGGAAGAAGTGGTTAGGCAGATGATGCCTGTATTATCGAACAATCCCAACCCGAGTGGCAATCCCAACCCAAGTGCAAATCCGGATCCTACTGAAGAGGCTGCAAAAAGTGTTCATGACAGGCAGCCAGAAAATGAAAGCCAGGGAGAAAGTCGAGCCCGGGCAGTAAAAGAAACTCCAGGTGGGGAAGCCTCGATAAAGAAGGTTGGGTGTACATATAAATCCTTTCTTGGTTGTAAACCAAAGGAATTTTCTGGGACAGATGATCCAGTCAAAGCTATGGAATGGATCATGCATATGGAAAAGGTGTTCCGAGTAAGCAAGTGTGCGGATGAAGATAAAGTGGAATTTGCCACGAACCAACTTACAAGTGGCGCACAACATTGGTGGCAAACCTACTATAGATCACTGGATCTTGATTCGTCCCAATCGATACAATGGGAGCAATTCAAGACAAAATTTAATGAAGAATACTGCTCGGAAGTAGCGATTCAGAAGTTGGAGGATGAATTCCTGCATTTGGAACAGGGTTCCCGATCTGTCCAGGAATATACTCTTAGCTTTTTAGAGAAGGCTCGGTTTGCGGAACACCATATCTACACTGAAAAGAGAAAGATCGACAAGTATGTTCGGGGGTTGACAACCCGAATTAGAGAGATTGTGCAACCGCTAAAACTAACTACTTTCCGGCAAGTGGTGGATCGAGCCACGGAAAGAGAAACAGAACTGAAGCGGCAGGAAGATGAAAAGAAAGTTATAGAAACGAAACGAAAGGCGGAAGACCAAGTTTGGATGCCTCAGAAAAAGTCGCAACAATCCGGGTCTAAAGGAAAAAGTCAGAGGGACGAAGGCAAGTCGTGTGAGAAATGCAGAAAAAGGCACACGGGCAGTTGTCGCAGCGATACTGGGTCAATGGTCTGTCGAAATTGTGGAAAACCGGGTCATATTATACAGGACTGTCGGGCGGACCGTAGGTGTTTCCAATGCGGAGCTACGGATCATATTCGCCTAAATTGTCCCCAACTAAAATCTGGTGTATATAGCGAAAGGCCCAGGGATGATCAAGTGGGAAAGAAAGAAGAGCCGAGGAACAGGGGACGACCAGTGGCCTCACGAGCGTTCCAGATGACTGTGGAAGAAGCCCGTGAGAAGACGGATGTGGTGACAGGTATTTTCACTCTCAATACCATACCTGTATATGTTATTTTTGATCCGGGAGCCACTCATTGTTTTGTATCGGAATCTTTATTGCCTCGCTTGAATGTACCTTTAACCCCGATGGATGAAAGCTTAGAAGTAGCCATAGCAGACGGCCGATATGTCTGGGTTTCTGAACATATGGAAGGTTGTCAGCTTAAAATCTACGGGACCGTTTTCCCTATAGATTTGAAGCCGATGACTACCAACGAGTTTGGTGTAATTGTGGGAATGGATTGGTTAGCAACAAATTATGCTAACGTAGATTGCAGAAATAAAAGTATTACAGTGTTATCACCGGAAGGGGAATGGATGAAGATTCAGGGTGAACGACCTCGGTTGAGAATGCCAGTCATCTCCTTTGCTCAAGCCCGAAGCTGTATCAGTAAAGGAGGGATGTCCTATCTAGCTTATGTATCGGTGGCTCAACCGATTAAAGTGGGGGTAGCGAATGTGAATGTGGTGAACGAGTTCCCAAATGTGTTTCCAGATGAACTTCCAGGGTTGCCACCAGATCGACAGGTGGAGTTCACGATTGAACTGATTCCGGGAGCTGCTCCTGTTGCTCGAGCTCCATACCGTTTAGCACCTTCAGAGATGGTGGAACTTCGGAAGCAACTGGAAGAATTGTTAGACAGGGGTTTCATCAGACCAAGTACATCGCCGTGGGGAGCCCCTATTCTGTTTGTCAAGAAGAAGGATGGGTCAATGCGCATGTGTATTGACTATCGGGAACTAAACAAGATCACGGTGAAGAATAAGTACCCGCTACCCAGAATAGACGACTTGTTCGACCAGCTACAAGGTGCGTCCTACTTTTCCAAGATTGATCTAAGGTCAGGATACCACCAGTTGAAGATAAGGGAGTCAGACATTCCGAAGACAGCTTTCCGAACGAGATACGGTCATTATGAGTTTTTGGTGATGCCTTTTGGGTTAACCAATGCTCCAGCCGTATTCATGGATCTTATGAATAGGGTGTGTCGTCCGTTCCTTGATACCTCGGTGATAGTGTTCATAGATGACATCTTGGTGTATTCGCGAAGCCAAGCCGAACATGAAGTGCACCTGCGACAAGTATTGGAGTTACTTCGCCAAGAAAAGCTGTATGCTAAATTCTCCAAGTGTGAATTCTGGTTAAGAGAAGTCCAATTCCTTGGCCATGTAATCAATGCTGAAGGGGTGAAAGTAGATCCAGCAAAGATTGAAGCCGTGATGAAATGGGAACCGCCTAGAAGTCCCACTGAAATAAGAAGTTTTCTTGGTTTGGCAGGCTATTACAGAAGATTTGTCGAGAACTTCTCCTCGATAGCTGTCCCGTTGACCAAGTTGACTAAGAAAGGTGAAAAATTTACTTGGGCTAAAGAGCAGCAAGAAGCATTCCAGAAACTGAAACAAGCTTTATGTGAAGCACCGGTGTTAGTACTACCACAAAGCGGAGAAGAGTATGTAATCTACAGCGATGCTTCAAGAATCGGCCTTGGATGTGTTTTAATGCAAAAAGGTCGAGTCATAGCTTATGCGTCCCGCCAATTAAAAGATGCTAAAAAGAAGTATCCAGTTCATGACTTGGAATTAGCTGCGGTGGTTCTAGCATTAAAGTTGTGGAGACTTTATTTATATGGTGTAAAGTTTGTTATTTACACTGATCATAAGAGTCTGAAGTATCTTTTTGACCAGAAAGAGCTCAGTATGAGACAGCAAAGGTGGATGGACCTGTTGAAAGACTTTGACTGTGAAATTCAATACCACCCTGTCAAGGCAAATGTGGTGGCAGATGCTCTAAGCCGAAAAGAAACTCCTCTGAAAGTTACATCCGCGTGTATGGGTGTAGTGAGCCGATTACCAGGATTGATTCATTTGGCACAAGAGGAAGCGTGTAAGCCGGAGAATGTAAAAAGTGAAAGAATGGTTGGATACTTGAAGCATCTGGAAGAAAATGCTCAGAAATTGAAGACATTCAGAGGACGAATATGGGTCCCGAAACAAGGAGAAGCACGAAACTTGCTTCTAGAAGATGCACATTATAGTAGATATGCAGTTCATCCGGGTAGTACCAAGATGTATCGGACGTTAAAACCGATGTATTGGTGGCCTGGAATGAAAAGAGATGTTGGAAGATTCGTGGAAAAATGTTTGACTTGTTTGCAAGTTAAGTCAAACCATCAGAAACCGTATGGAGAAATACAGCCATTGCCGATTCCAGAGAAGAAATGGGACCATATTACCATGGATTTTGTGACGAAGTTGCCGCGGACACCGCGAGGTTATGATTCTATATGGGTGATTGTGGATCGATTGACCAAATCGGCACAATTTATACCATATAAGGAAAAGTACAGAGTAGATCAACTGGCGAAAATCTACATTGATGAAGTGATTTGTCGGCATGGATTTCCAGCATCGATTGTGTCGGACCGAGACAGCAGGTTTACTTCTCATTTTTGGCAGAGTCTTCAAGAGCAATTGGGTACAAAAGTACTTATGAGTACCGCATATCACCCGCAGACCGATGGCCAAAGTGAAAGAACGATCCAAACTTTGGAAGATATGTTGAGGACTTGTGTCATTGACTTCGGTGGAAGCTGGGAAGATCATTTGCCTTTAGTAGAATTCGCGTACAATAACAGCTATCATTCCAGCATTCAGATGGCCCCGTATGAAGCCTTATATGGAGCACCGTGCCGTACTCCGACCTGCTGGACTGAAGTTGGGGAAAAGCCGTTGGCTGGACCCGAAATTGTAGCGCAGACCGAGGAAAAGATCAAACTGATACGCGAAAATTTGAAGGTAGCTCAGAATAGACAGAAACAATACGCGGACAGACGGGTGAAACCGATAGAGTTCCAAGTGGGAGATATGGTAATGCTCAAAGTATCCCCTTGGAAAGGCTTGATTCGTTTTGGGAAGAAAGGAAAGTTGAGTCCTCGCTTCATTGGACCTTTCCGCATATCCCAAAGGGTTGGAGCCGTGGCGTATAGATTGGAGTTACCTGATGAACTTCATGGTATACATGATGTATTCCATGTGTCCCATTTGAGGAAGACGTTGTTTGATAAATCTCAACAAGTACCTCTTGCTGAAATCGAGGTGGATGAAAAGCTGAGATACCCGGAACAACCTGAGCGGGTGCTAGATCGCAAGATAAGACAGCTTAGAAACAAGAAGATTAGCATGGTGAAAGTACTTTGGCGTCATCACAAAGGTTCCGACATGACGTGGGAGACCGAAAGTGAGATGAGGGAGAAATATCCTCAACTTTTTATATGATTTTGAGGACGAAATCTCTTAAAGGAGGGGAGAATTTGTAACGCCGAAAATGTATTTATTATATAATTATAATAAAAAAGGGCAAAATGGTCATTTTACCTCAAAATGGTAATTTGGTCTTTTGGACAGAAAATGATTTGTTTTGTAATAATATTTTGAGTTTGGACTTAAAATGTTATTAAAAACTGAAATTGTGTCATAATATTTGTGATTTGGGGCAAAAGTCTTAAATATGCAACTCTAGGGACCAAATTGTAAATTCTGGAAGTATAAAAGCTAGGAACCTTCTCCCATTATGTGCAGAAAATTGGTGAGTTACGGGAGAGGTTCTTGGCAAGGGAGTTGCAGAATTGTGGAGCAATCTTGAAGGTTTAAGGCTAAAAATCGGATTATAGCAATTGAAGGGTAGAATTGGGAGAGTTTGAGGTAAATATTCCAAGCTCTTGATTGTTGTTCTTGATGAGTTTTATAGAAACTCAAAAACTGCATTTGCAGTTATAATTGTATGGTTAAAATGGTTAGATACTTCCATTAAGTCATGCTAGTAAGAGCTTAACTCAACAAAATGGAAGTAGGTTGTTATAAATGATAAAATTGAAGAATTGGGGTTGTTAAAACTAAGAACCCTAATTCTTAATATGGATGATTGAGGGTGTTTTGATGGTTAAAAACCTTGTAAAAATGTAAGGTTTTAGCCTAGGAACAAACCCCAAACGATTAAGAACGAAATTAAGAACTTAAAGGACAAAACAGCAAGCTACAGTGCACAATTCGCGACTGGACAGGAAGACTGCACAGGCGTTGGGCGCGGTGCGCCCCTATCCAGGCGCGGCGCGCCTGTGGGCAGATCCTGGACAGGAACTTTGAAATGCTATCTTTTGCGTTGCTTGTCCGATTAAGCTCAAATTTGAACCGTAGGTGTATTATGGTCTGAAAAGTTTGGGAAAATTTTTAGATTGAGTTTCCGACCCCTCGGGGGCACTGTAGACCGATCCGAATGCCTCGGTGAATAGTAAAATTCATATAAAGTTAGTAAACGGAAAGTTTATTAACTAGGCATTGTTTATAACATTGTTTTATTGAACTCTAGTGTATTAGAGTTAAATGAAATGGTATATTAACCTATAATCATTGTGAAATAATGAAATTATAGGTACGGGACAAAATCCTTCGGAGTTCGTTCCAAAGCAAGGAACAATAAACGCTAGTTGTAGCAAACCTTCAGGTGAGTAATCTCACTCGTATTTGATGTGATATATGATTGTTGAGCAGCTGCGGATTGAAAATAGTTTTGGGGACGAAAAATGACAGATATATGATTTGATATGACAAGACCAGATAAGCTGTGAGTCAATCTAAATTAATGATATGACAAGACCAGATAAGCCGTGAGTCTGTTATAGACAAGAACGGAGCTGTGAGTCAATGTATCTATATAAATAATATAGACAAGACCGGATAAAGCCGTGAGTCTAGGCAAGACCGGATAAGCCGTGAGCCATGGGTTATTTGATGTGCTAAACTTATATGGGCAAGACCGGATAAGCCGTGAGCCAAGGCAATAGCGGGCTAACCCGTGAGCCATGTTTGATTTTGTATTGTATGATAATACATATGTGACTTTGTATGGAGAATTTTATTCTTATACATATTGTTATTGATTTGATTACTCATTGGGCTTTATAGCTCACCGTTTATTTGATATGTCCCTGCAGGTGAGCGTGACCCTGCGAAGGGAAAGGACAAAGTCCGTGACTGAGGACTTAGGATTGAAGTAGCAACCCGGCTTGAAGAATGTATAATATCATGTATTATACTTTGTGATACTCTTGTACTCGTATTGTATTAACTAAAACCCCATACTTATGTTTTATTTGTGAAAATGTTTGGTTTAAAAAACAAAAATTTTTGGGGTGTTTTTGGTTAATAAGTCGGGTGTTACATAATTCATTCCTAGAGATTTTATTTTTCCAGCCTCGTTATTTCTTCCCCTAATGTTGTAAAACCCGATTCATCAAAATGAAAATCGTCAAATCTAGCTATAAATAAATCTCCAATTAATGGTTCTAAATATTTTGCTATAGGTGGAGCTTCATATCCAACATAAATTCCCATTCTTCTTTGAGGGCCTATTTTTGTATGGTGCGGTGGAGAAATGGGTACATAAATTGCACATCCGAATGTCCTTAAATGGGAAATATTTGGTTCCTGACCGAAAACTAGTTGAATAGGGGAGAACTTATGATAAGTTGTTGGTCTGATGCGTATAAGTGATGCTGCATGTATAATTGCATCTCCCTATTTCGATGTAGGAAATTTAAAATGCATTAGTAGTGGTCTTCCAATTAATGAAGGCATTTGATTAATTAACGACTTTGCTAGACCATTTTCGTATGAACATGTTCAATAGTTATCCCAATCAACATGCAATAGTCATTAAAAGCTTGTGATGAAAATTCCCTAACACTGTCAAGTCAGATTTTCTTAATTGGGTAGTCAGGAAATGTGCCCTTAAGCGGATTATCTGTGCAAGTAATCTTGCAAAAGAAATAGTACGACTAGACAATAAGCACACGTGTGACCATCTAATGGACACGTCAATTAAAACCATAAAATATCTAAATAATCCATATGATGGATGAATTGGTCCACATATATCCCCTTGAATTCTTTCTAAGAATATAAGACTTTCATACCCAACTTAGTTCGATGATGGACGAGAACTTAATTTTCCTTGAGAGCATGCAGCACAAGACAATTCATTAGTTTGAAAAACAAACTGTTTTTCAATGGGTGGCCACTTGAAGTTTCAGTTATTCTACGCATCATAATTGATCCGGGATGGCCCAACCGGGCATGCCAAACTTTAAAGGTGTTGTCACACTTTTATTTTCAATAACATGAGATTCAGTCGTTCTAATTTTGTATAATACAATCCGGAGGAAAAAATTCATTTCATTCCTACATGCCAACCAAACATGACCATGAAACGTAGTCACTCATTTCATTGCCTTCCCTATCCCATTCCATTCATTCACCATTCCATTCCATTTCATCCAACCAAACATACCCTTATGCATTTTATGTTACTTTTATTGGTGGTTGAACTCAATTTTCTTTATCCAAGTGAAGGAATTCACAAAAGACGAGAAAGAACAAAAAATGTAGAGTTTTGTGATGCTGTTATGGAAGGACATTTAATCTTTTTAAGATTATGTATAGTTGAAAAGAATCAACTTTGGGATGTCTATAAAAGGAAAGATGAAGGGTTTTGGTGGAAGGTTGATGAGGAGGGAGGCAGATGTATATTGTAAAAGAATATGACTGGATACATGAATGTTTTCAAGCGCATGTCGCTTGGTACGAATGTAACGGCTGCAAGATTTTTATTTTTGTTATATAACTTTGAACGTATTGTTGCGAAAACATAATTTGTGTGATTCTTTTGAAATGCTTAAAAAAGCCAGGGAGTTATTTCTTATACATTGATTTCTCGTGTTCTTTTGGATTTATAAGGGTGTGTTTGTTATAGGGACATGACTGTGAAGGTTGGATCAGACTAAACTAGACAATTTATATGTTATTGCTTTTTAATGGTAGACACAAATCTTTCAAGTTGAGAACATTTTGTCAACACCAAACTAGGGAAATGCCTATTAACAACATTTATATCACTTACAAAAGACAACATGTGTGTTAAATGACTGGAAACAAATTGAAGGATGAGTGTGTAAGACCAAGTGGTGCGGGGATACCGCAGGGTGCGATGTCCAATGTGGCATAAAAACCCTTGGGGTAACAACATCCCTTTTGGTGAAAACCCTTCACTCATGCATCACATGCGAGCTTATAACCATGCGTCTTCATTTTTCTCTTTCTTATTTCATACACTCACAATATATATATATATATATATATATATATATATATATATATATATATATATATATATATATATATATATATATATATATATATATATATATATATATATATATATATATATATATATATATATATATATATATATATATATATATATATATATATATATATATATATATATATATATATGGTGATGGGTGAGGGTGACCATTTCTAAAATATAAGAGGGTGAGGGGTTAGTAGTGAGTGCTTAGTAGTTAAGGGTTTCTAATATGACGTATACGTAACAGCGAAAAAAGTAATGGATTATGAAAAGTTTTAAAAACCCTGCGTGGTCTAAAAATGACAAAACATAACTATGACATAACCTTTTAAGATTGTCAAGTCAAATGATCCAATTAAATCATTTTGGCACTTAAATGACTTGCATGTTCAATATTTACTGAACTTGCATAGAATTGTTATGACACGCAAGTGAAATCTTAATTTTCAATAATTTCCTCTTGTGTTGTCTTTTTGACATGCTTTTGATTGTCAAACTTTGGGATTTATCAATTATATTGCGGATTTCTCATTGTGATAAAATGAATTAGGGTAAACCGCAAAAAACATATTAAGTTTTTAGAAAATTTTAGTTTTGACGTTGTATTATTTTTTTTACAATTACCTTAATGAGTTTTCTAATTTGTTGCAATTTTGATCATTTGACAGGTAACTAGGTTGCACGTTGACATGACATGCTGACATGACATGATGATTTGACACAATGTCAAAATCTGTAGCGACTTAATTGCAAAAAAAAAAAAAAAAAAATACAGTCTCAAAATCGAAAAAATAAAATATAGTGACTTAATTGGAAAAAAAGAAACTCAATGTCAAAATCGATTTTTTATAAAAACTTAATGTGTTTGGTAACTTGTACACCGTACATTAAATTTTGTATATACTAATAAAATTATAACTTTATAAATGCTATACTAAAAAAATTATACGAAACGAAAAAAACACGTATATAGCAGTCAAAAGCATATCACGAAATGATGGTCAAAATTGCAACAAACTGACACGTAGTCATACCACGTCAGCGGACAACTTGGTTGACCGGTCAAATGGTCAAATTGCAACAAATTGGAAACTTAATGACTTAATTACAAAAAATAATTCAGTATGAAAACCAAGATTTTCTATAAACTTAGTGACACAATTATATTAATTGCATATGAAACAAATGTATTACATAGAGACGTTGGGCAAACGGGCAACAAGGTGCGCCGCTAGCCCTTTTTGAATGGCAAAGCTGATACGTTTAAAAACAAAATCCAAAGATCTAAGGGACATGATTGTACTCTGCATAACCCGTTGAACTCTGTTGAGTAGCTCCACAGCTTCAGGTGCGAGAAAACCAAAGGTATCAAAAGCGAAAGGGATAAACACATGTTGATTTTCACGACATGCCTTATCGTGTTTAGTGACATAAACTTGAAAAACAACCTCTTGGGACAGACACAAAAAGCAAAAAAACATCAGTTTGACAATCATCCAGAAAAAGTCAAATGTAAATGCGATAATATTTTTTGAGAAATTGTATTTATTCCTACCTTTTGTTCCTACTCATGTTCATACCCATGTTAAATTGTGACATGTATCTTAAAATATTATTATTTTTATTAAATGTGACATTTGTCACAATTTCACTTTGGTAGGAAGATGGGTATGAACAAAAAGTAGGAATAAATACAATTTCTCATATTTTTTATACCAACAATTATGTTAGATAATTTAACTACAAGTAAACAAAAATAATGTAAATAATATGAATATAGGAATAGAAATATGCAACTTATATACCTTTTGTTTGATTGCGTGATGAGCTTTTGAAGATACGTTGGTATGTTTATATTTTCCAAGTAACTTTTTTCATTTTTTGGCATTATATAAGAAATGAAACGCAAAAAGTAACTTTTTCATTTTTTTTTCATTTTTTTGGCAATATATTATTATATTGTCCGGCTTGTATGAATGAAATCAAAATGGGCGATAACATTTTGACAAAATTAGGGTTAAATGTTTATTTATTCAACAAAGTCTTGTTTTTATTTCAATTTAATAAAGGAAGTTGATTTTTAGGCGGTTATGAATATTTTTATTGATTTATGCAACCAGTTTGATAACACACAAATAAGCTGATTAAGAGTTGGTATAGATTGTTCAGACCACGAGATTTACATTTTTTTTTTTTTGGAAAATCTTATAAAAACCCAAGATATTTTCATTTAATTCTTAAGAAAACCATTATATTATTTTTTAGTGTATTAAAACCCTTATATTTTCGAAAATGTCTAATTTAATGTTTCAAATCGGTAAATACTAGACAACCACAAATGTTAGGTAATCGACTCGTAAGTGTTTGATGGTTATAATCTAATATATTAGACAATTTTAAAAAATATAGGAGTTTTAACGTATTAAAAAATATATAGTGATTTTTTAGTGATTGGAAGAAAATATGTTGGGTTTTTATGTGATTGAAAAACTTAACATAAACATTTTACAAAATATAGGAGTTTTAATGTACTAAAAAAATAATATAATAATTTTCTTAAGAACTTTATAAAAATATGTTTGAGTTTTTGTATGATTTTTTTAAGCTTGTAAGAAACTAATTTTGATATCGACATTCGACACTGTGGAATTTTTTGGTGTTTAGGCTGCTGTGGGCCCGGCCTATTGGGCTGCTATGCTTGGGGCCTCTGGACTGGGCTTATTGGGGATGGTACAACTGGTGGACATATACCGGTCATAACCGGTTTCGGTTATTTTCTTAACCGGTTTTCCAAATAACCTGTTTTCATTCAACCGGTTTCGGATTAAATCGGACCGGTTTTGGCTGGTTTTTTGTCGCTGGAAGGTATAACCGGTTCCGGTTCCGGTTAATTCGGTTTTTAAATAACCGGTAAAAAACCAATTTTTATGTTTTTTATTTTTAAAAATACTACAAAAATACTAAAAAATACTATAAAAATACATAAAAATTTCTATTGTCTTTGGTTAGGATATAAAATAAGAAACAACATTGTTTGAACTTGAATTACATAGATTGAACTTCAAATGAAAAAAACAAACGTTGACGACGAATTACATAAATATTAAAAACTAGGAATTATAGTTTTCGAATAACCTAAGTTCAACATCGAATAACCTAGATCAATCTCCAACACATTACATAAACTACGAATTATAGTTTTCATCTAGAAATAGCAAAGTTTTAAACTTCAAATTACATAAACGTCAATAATAATAATAGTAGGAATTACAATCTTCAACTTTGTCGTCTTCAAATCTTCAAGCAAAGCCCACGCTTTTAATCCGAAAATTCTTCAAGCTCACCCTCATCAACTTCGATCGTTGGAGGTAATATCCCCATTGCAACTTCTTCTTCGTGGATATACTCTTCCACCGGTGGTAAAAGCTCCTCTTCAAGCGCAACGCAATGTTGTATCCTTTCGACCCCATCCAAGTAATCCTTCAAGCAAACACATACTTCTATCGATTCGGCCATGAGTTTGGACCTTCTTTTCGTGAAGACCCTGCCACTAAAAGAAAAAGCGGATTCCGAAGCTACCGTGGAAGCTTGGACGGTTAGTAAATCGCGGGCCATGGCGGCTTGAATCGGGAATTGCGGTTCCTTTTCTTTTCACCAAGCCAAAATGTCAAAGTTTTGAAATTCTTCGACGGTAAAGTGGGCTAAAAAGTTTGAGGCCATATAATTGCCCAATTCGCTACCTGGGGAGGAAGTACGTTGGCGTTTTGTGGCGCCCTCCATCAAAGTGTTATAAAGATTTATGTTAACGTTTCTTCCCGATGAAGATGAACCGGCCATACCTCTCCGAATATGATAAACTATTGGATTATGTGGTTGACCATATTTGGTAGCGTAATGTTCAAATAATTTTTTGAAAGACTCATTGAAATTAAAATTTTGATTTTGAACAAAATTTGGTTCGAGTTCACTTAAACCCAAGTTTTCATAAATTTGTCCCATTAAAACGTTGACATCACCCACATTTATAGTCGGGTTTAGGGCGGCGGCACATGTAATGACTAAAGGCAATTCCCGAAAATATTTTAAAAATTTGGATTTCATAGCAACAATCAAGTTTTGAAACATTGGCATTGAAGAATACTCAAAATTTGCCATTTTTCCCGTCATAAGAAAAATTTGATTTAAAACCAACAGACTCGTAGGATAGTAAATGCCCGACAACAAAGTTGTTGCCTCTTTGAAAACTTTTAGAAAACATGTTAGTTCATGAAGCAATGTCCAATCCTATTCGGGGATTGAAACCGATCGACGTTTTTCAACAAATATTTCGTTAAAAGCGTTAAGTGTGAGTTTTTGACGTAAAATGCTTTCAAACATAAAATGTGTTGAGTTCCATCTTGTGGGTGTGTCAAAGTTAGGGCCTAAACATGGTTCGTTACATTGTGCACAAAACATCGGCGGATCGCGGTGTGGTTTTGACTTCCGCTACATCATCGTTGGTATAGTTTCGTGTTATGCCGGAAGTACCAACGGAAGCAGAAGCGGAAGATGAAGCCATCTTGAAATTGTTAGAAAATAGGTCGGGAATGCGAGAAACGTCGAGAATATTGAGCGTTTTTTACGAGGTGTTGAAATGAGAATTTTGCGCTTTTTAATGGGCATAAATGGCTACATTTCGCACACA
Organism: Cichorium intybus; assembly: GCA_023525715.1. Taxonomy (NCBI): domain Eukaryota; kingdom Viridiplantae; phylum Streptophyta; class Magnoliopsida; order Asterales; family Asteraceae; genus Cichorium; species Cichorium intybus. Next base: position 138,352,744 of record CM042010.1, read on the forward strand.
AAACAACAAAATTTCAAAAAAAAAACCCGTTTTTTAACGGCTAGAAGAAAAAAAAACCGGAAAAAACCGGTTTTTTTCCGGTTAAAAAAAACCGGTCTGCGCCTAGGAAAAAACCGATAAATAACCGACGGTTCGGTTTAACCGGGACCGGTTCTAGGAAAACCGGTTATTGAAAAAACCAGTTCGGTTTTTTTTTTTGGTTATTTTAAAAAACCGGTTCATATATGCACCTGTGGCCTGTGGGTACAACAACTACCTAATGCATATAATTATTGATAATTCTAGAAAATACAAATAGCTTATAGCCAATTTCCACTTTAGCCAAAGTTTGTTTTATGGGCAGAAGGGACTTATCCATCAAAAGAAACCTTTTTTTTTTTAATATAATAAGGCAAAAAGCCAAAAAAGCCTCATTTTATCCAAAAAAGAATGAATGTCAAAAGAATGCGGCTGATTACAAATTCGGAAAATTAAATTAATACATGATGTTTGACTATTACCATGACTTGTTAATCTTTTACGTAACGCTGCCTATCAATTCTGACCATTCATAATGTATATACATGTTTAACATTCAGTCCTCACTAAACCATCAACCAAAATCCACCATGGACATCAAGAAATGGCGCAGCAAAACCGTCAAACCAGACCGCAATTACGACCACTTTGATACCATGAACACGGCCACCCAGCAGACTAGTTCCTCGCAATCTGTGTGGAAAGTGTTGTGGAAGAAATTAAAGAGAGAGAAAAAGAGGTTGATGGTTAGATCTTCATCGGTGCATTGTCATCATGTTCCTTACGATGAGTATACGTACATGCAGAATTTCGATCAAGGACTGGAAATGAACAGTGAATCGGAGCCTGAGATACTCTCCAAATCGTTCTCCGTTCGGTATACTAACCGCCGATCTGCAATGGTTTAGATAATCTTCGTCCTCGTCACAGTAAAATTGTTGAATTCGAGATCATGAGTCACGATGCAGCTTGGTATAATTCTTCATGGTCGTTTTCCGTTCTATTGATACAGACTTTACGGATCTTCATATGATTTTGAGTCAAATGGAATGAAGTCGTCAACTTTCTCGGCCGATCTCATCTGATAATCTGTAATCAGTTATTAGTATGTGTAATTAAAAGTGTATAACGTTGGAAATATAACGGTTTTTTTGCTTTGTAGTTTGTATCACTTCTTATGTTATTCGTTTGTGACATCTCTTGCACACTAGCGGGTTACCAAAACAAAAAATATATAATATAACATCACTACATGTATTAAAAATTTGTATTCTTTAATGAACAGATTATCAATTAATCTTTGCTCATTTTGAGCCACTTTTATGTTAGTGTATTTATATGTTTATATATTTTATTGTTATAGTCCGGTCCTCATGTATCTCGTCCATACGTATGTGATGGTCTAGTCTATCTTGTATTGTAACAACTTTATTTATTGCATTATATAAGAGCTCTATATAGGAAAATATTATGATAGCATGGTATTCGAGCATAATCAAGTCCCTTCCTGAAAATTCGCTCATCTCCTCTCCTTGGTTGCTACTTGCTACCCTAGTGGCAACACCCTTCTCTCTACCGGCCATTATTTCTTCTCGATCTCCTCGCATTCTTGCTTACTATCATGTATAGTACAGAAAAACCTTATGGACTTATGAACATAAAGTTGTATATTCCATTTATTCTTGATCTTGACCGCCTGAATTACGACTCATGTCATGAACTGTTTGAACACTACTAGAAAACAGGGGGGTTAGCCACGCACATTTGCGTGGCTGTTGTGTGGTAAAAGCCGAATAGACACGCAATAGCCACGAAAACTGACCTGTGGAAGAACCCTTTGTGTCTAAATTGTAGTGACGCTTTAGCCACGCAACAAAAACGCACAGTTTACCACGCATTAGCCACGCAATTGCAACACTCATTAGTCTCACGCGTTAGCCACGCCATGACAACGTACATGTAGCCACGCAATAATCCCAAGATAATAACACAAGTTTAGCCACGCAATTAACACACAAGCTTAGCCACGCAATTAACACACAAATTTAGCCACGCAATTACAACACATATTTAGCCACGCAATTACAACACAATATTAGCCACGCAATTGGCACACAAGATTATCCACGCAATTACAACACAAGTTTAGCCACGCAATTACCACACAATATTAGCCACGCAATATCCACCCAAATTTACACCGCATTAGCCACGCAAAGCATTTACCACGCAATAAACACAAACATTTTCTTTGACTTTCTTTGATTCTTTACCACGAAATAGCCACGCAAGTACGTTTTTTTTAAAATACCATAATATTATTTTTAATTCCAATTTTTTATGTCATTAACCACATTTGACAAAACACACACACATATATATATACTAGGTACATTTTAAGGGTCGTGCTAAGCACGACCCACGACGGGTTACTTGGTTGTACGAAAAAAACAAACATAGAATGTTATAAGAAAAGAAAAGGTAAACACACACTACTTTAATTGGTAGCTTTGTCGATATACGTCTTTCATGAGGATAAAATTGATATTACAATGGTGTCTGTCTTTCTACATTAAGTTAAAAAGAAACATTGACATTTACCTTACATGATTAAGTTAAATCCTGATTAAGTCGTTACGTAAAAAAAACCACACCCAAGTCTGTCAAACTTATTAGAAGGATTTCTTGTTGAGATTGAAGATCTAATTTTACACTACACAATTGGAATGATTGAGCTAAAAATGTTGTGTAAATTCGGTAATAAAACTGACATATGAAACGATGCAAAAATGAAATTTAAATTTAAGCAAGTTAAATAATGAGAACAAAAACTAATGAGATTTACCGAAAATCAATAGAAGGATCTTTCTCTTGGCATCCATCTACTTCCATGCCGAGAAAACACATACTATAAAGAAAAAAACAAACAATAAAGCTTTATACACGATTCGCCACATCCCACTGATAGAACATAATAACACATTAAACTACCTCTTGTATAACCATCTACTAATAATAAAGCCAAGGGTACCCCACCAAGGAAACACGAAACAGACCACACCCAAGATTTTTACGTTCAAACCCCGAATGGTACACACACCCATACAAAAAAAATTCACCGGATAGATCACTTGTTGAAATACCAATAAACATTCACACTAAAGTCACCTTGATTTAAGGACTCCAAAATTAAAGCATGTCTTTGGAAAATTCATGTAATGTATTCGGATGAAAACCTTCCATGCTAGATGTGGCAGATTCTCTTTTATGTCATTTGATGAATATTGGTACTTTGACCATTATACCCCTAATAATTGTCATATAAATAACATATGACTACTTCAAATGACAAAGGCTAATGAAGATAAAGTGATGGAAATTTTGTAAGTGGCTCAATAACAAGTGAATGAGCTTTCAAAACATTCTGTTTGTGGTTTTTTTTGTTGCAAACAAGCATCGTTCATGTAAAAAAATGCAAAAAAACATCATATCTTGCGAAAATGAATCAAATTGCACAAAAAGGGTTGAGTACAATGTCTCACATTTCCATAATTTGTCTAGAAAACTACTCATTTTGGGGGAAAATGATTTTTAGAAATTTTTGTAAGAATTTTGGTTAAGTTGCAACTGAAAGGCAGAAATAATGTTTCAGAAAGATCACTTTGAACCCAACGATAATCTAGCTTTCAAATAATTTCTCTTATAAATGATACCATCTTACTACCCTCTATGTAATAACACCAATATCTAAGCGATAAAGACAGGTGCAATGGGAAAATAGTAAAATGAACGAAGAAAAAGCAACAATAAAATGTTTGCAAGTGAGAGTCTTAGTTTAAATCTTTATCAGCCACCAACGATGAAGAGTGTGATGAAAATGTCAAAAGTAAGATGGTGGCTTTTCACCACACCTCGGTTGGTAAAACCCAAAATTGCACCTCTTTAAATCTGCAAAAGCAAACAAAGACGTTTACCAATTCAGTATCTTCATCGGTGTTGGAAATGAGAAGCATCAAATACTCCTGGTAGTGCTTTTGACGAAAGTAAACGATCTTCACTCCCAAAATAAAATTAGCAATAGCATGAGAAAGTTTTCATCGACGATCTTCTTGTCCCGTCTTTCCATGATCACATCACACATATCATACTGATGTGCTTAGGCTGTCATACAAATTGGAAAAATAAGGATGGATTTTGTAGAACCAATTAATCAACAAAAAAGATCTGAAAAGAGAACTTACATAGCCATGAGTAGCATTGTGGATGATACACTGAATATTTCTGGCGATCATACTGGTGATGATCCCTAATGGCAGCATTGCCTTCATCTATTGAAATCGACCCATCACATTCCTCTGCAAAATTAATTCAATACCACAGATTAACATTAAAATCATAATCTAAATCCGTAGCTAATACATGTTAGAGAGAGAAGTGGAATAGGTTAACACCGGTTAATATCAAAACTGAAGAGGGGGAGCAATGGTAGAGAACAACTATGGAGTCGTGGTAGGAGACACAAAGAACAACCCGTTTACTTATATTAGTTAAAAAAAAGACTTATTTCATTTGTTTAATTGTTTTTCTTTCAGTAATTTGAATATGGCAACGAATGCGTCAATGCGATGCCCTATTGCCTTAGAATTTTAGACGTCTCTGCAGTAAGTGAGTAAAAATCAGATCGAAGCAATAAGAGTAATAGATTGGTATATTTTCCTCAAGTCAACAGGTTCTAATTTAACTCTTGAAAATACATGTTGCTCATTCCTATAATTGGTAATTCTGTAATTGGTAGTTTGATAGGTGGTGGTCTAGAAGCATAACAAATTATAAGGTTGATTTTATTCTATTAAAGCAACCAATCATCATTTGTATGTTGTAACTATCGTTGACAGAAAATCTTAATCAAAGGATTGGCACTGCAATAGAACTCACGGAACAAGAGAAGTCTGGAAAATTATCGATAGAGGGCTTTTGTGAAAGTCTGGAAAATTACCATAGTCGGGAAAATTACACGAACCAATAAATTGCATTAAAAAATAAAATACATGATAACAATAATGAAAATTTTTCAATCAAGAGAGAAGTAAATACCTTATTGGTGATCGTGTCTTTTGTAACAAAATAGGATTCCTCTAGGGTTTAAAAAAATATGCAAGTAGGAACATGAAAGAAGATGAATCGTGTATTCGAAGCGTGAGCATCCTCATTGAACTAAAAGAAATCCACATTGTTAAGCCCGTCACCGCTCCAAATCAAAACTGAAAGAATGAAATTAGGGTTTTCGTCAAGGAATATCAGAGAAATCTTGGAGTATATCATCTTCAAATTAGGCACACGTTGAAGTGGTAAACACAGAACATGAGGATTATGAAGGTAACGTACACAGAGAGATGCAGGAGTCAAGGATATAAAACCACCGGTGTGTGTGGAGGCGATGTACGGTTGCAGTGATCCAATAGGGAAGAAGGAACGACCGAGACCACGAATTGGAAACATCCTTACAGTGAGAGAAAGAAGGAAATGGGGGAGAGATGGCAGCGTAGGTATCATATTAGGCGTCGTTAATGGGAATGGAAAAGTGCCCTAAAATATCTTTTCGTAGTAGGTCTGCGTAATCGGAAGAGGTAAAGTCGAAACGATGTGGTCCGATTGGAATGAGATGGCGTCGTTTTGAGGATAAGTACGTGGCAAATGGAGGACCTTATGTAAGGATGAATGTGCCAAGGAGAAAAAAGGGGCTTTCATATATAGTAATGATATATATATATATATATATATATATATATATATATATATATATATATATATATATATATATATATATATATATATATATATATATATATATAAACAACGCAACTAATTAAAACACAACAAATCAAATCTTACGATAAAGTTTGTTTAACATTCCAAGACGATGTTTAAATGAAATTAATATAGCTGATACTACTGATGAGTTTGTCTAAACAATATTTCTAATAAAAATTATTGAATACATTTTCCTTCATATAAAAAGGCAAAGCCTTCAACATTTCTTCCATCCTCACAAAAGTGGTCTACCATTTGACCGTCGTTGGTCGGATATTCTATTGGTTCCCATCACATGTGTGGGTCTCATTCTTTGCCAGTCATTGCTCTCCAACAACTCTTTGCGGTTGATCTGCAACTTGATAAAGTTGTCATGGTTGAATAGATTTTAAAAAAGATAATAGACATCTGCCCATTGTGAGAGGTCTTTTAAAAGAAATAATCGCTAAACTTCTAAAAGATATGGATGGATAACTGGAGATCGAAAAAACATTAACTCACCACTTAATCTTTAAACTTGTGCATAAGGGGAATAATGCGTTCCAGCCGAGGAGAACTTGATTGGCTATACAAATCCGGGATCTGCCATACAGTTGCTTCATATGACTTACCTTCAACAAATTAACAACAAATATTAGAACAATCAGACCCACTTCTATGTAACATTAATAGTGGACGGAAAAGAAAAGGATTTTTTAACTCGGGGACAAATGTGAGAGAATTTTAATATTCTTGTTTTCTCAATTAGAGACAGTTGCACCAAAAACAAAGACACATCTGAGTCCATCAAAATCGTATTCCATTTCCTGTTACCTATTCTGAATATCTTGTATCAAATCAAAGGTTAATTTTTCTTGGAAAAAATATATTACATTAAACCACTTACCTCATTGTTGGTTGTTCTTGAAGCCCTAGAAGCATCTTCATCTATTATACCTCCACCGATCCCAGAATTGTTCACCTGTATATAATTTAATTTAATTCACACGAAAAGTAGCATCTTATTGGATAAAGAGCAAGTTTCAAAGTAAATACAAACATTTGAAATATTACAAAGAATAGGATTAAAAATCATACCAACATATCAAGTTTTCCAAATTGATTTTGCTCACCAGGGATGTCTGTTATCACACCCTTTTTCCAACATCATGTTGCTCTACATGTCCAACTTTATCTTTCTTCCCACGTCTATCTTTAGAAAACATGCTCCCTTGTTGTTCTAAATGCTTTGTTAGCTTTCAGTGATCAAATTTAAAAGTAAATGATCTCGTATCATGACCATCTGTAAATGGCAAGAAGACAACAAGAAACCAAAAAAACACAAGAAAATGTATTTCACAAATTTCACGTATCAAGAAAGCAAAATTCAATATCATATTTTGTAAATTTAGTAACTTGAAGGATGAAAGTAATCGCCAACTATGATTAATAACTGAATCTTGCTTTAACCAAATCTAAAATCAACCTAATAAAGACAATACTAAGATTCGACTACATAATATTTTTCCTAAAAATTTCATTGAACTTGATCCTGGTAATCAATCTTTTCTCAGGATTAAAACAAACATCATTGAAAACCTGCAACTTCCAAAAATTTATAGTCAGGCATTTCAGATAACAGTTACTGTGCACATCAACTTACAATCTTTAAACCTAAAATTGAAGAACCAAATCTAGAAAATCGACAATGTGTATGGATCTATATCTTGAAAACCGTACCTCAAAACTATTGTTGCTGAACTAGCTGGATCAGCAACAACTTTTAGGGCGGGCGCTCCAGCTAATCGACCGGCGGCGGCGCTGGATCAAAATCGACCGACACAAGTAGCTTCAGCTAATCGACGGTGGCGAAGCGGAAACCTAATCGACGGCGGCGAGGCGGAGAGCTAACCGGGAAGCTGTAAACGAAAACCGGAATGGAGCAACCTTGAAAACCTAATCGACGAAGGAGAGGGTCGGTTTGCTGCAAATGAGGGAGAAGGAGGCGAGGTTGAAGGCCTATGCACTACATCACTTCCTGGCGGCTGGAATCGGTCGGAAATGGTGCCGATCGGCGGTGGTAGCGGCCGTAAATGTGAACAGCGGCTGTTCGCAGGAGGGAAAGAGGGAAAGAACTCGGTGCAAATGAGGAAGAGGAGAATGAGTTTCAGCTCCCGTTTTTTTTTCTTTTCATTTCAAAGTTGTTTGGTGGTTAAAGCGTGGTTAAACTAGAGATGGCAAAAATAACCGTATCCGACGGATACCCGAAACCCGAGACCGAATTTAATGGATAAATCCCCGACTTGATCGGGGATGGGGACGGGGATGGATAATCCCCGATATGAAAATCGGGGATGGAGGCGGGGATGGTTCTACATGTCGGGTACCCATAACCATAACCGAAACCGACCCCGTCGGATACCCGATATATATATATATATATATATATATATATATATATATATATATATATATATATATATATATATATATATATATATATATATATATATATATATATATATATATATATATATATATATATATATATATATATATATATATATATATATATATATATATATATATATATATATATATATATATGATACGTCGTACATATCTTTAGCCGTAAAACCAACAACCAATACTCTAAATTCTCTAATTTACATATTTAGTATTAATGTTTTTAGACTTTTTTATGGTTGCAATTTGGAAATTTTGAGTTATTTAGATAAAATTTCAAAAACTTTTAATAGGGAAAAAAAATACCCGATTACCGTTGGGGATCCCCGTTCCCCGATGGGGATGGGGATGGGGACGGTTTTTTAATATCCGACGGTTATGGAGGCGGTTATGGGGATAGGGTTGAGGATACGGTTATGGGGATGGGGAATGCAATCCCCGATATATCCGTCCCCGTTGCCATCCCTAGGTTAAACATCCACGCAACTACCAAGCAGCAATGTAATTTTCCTAATGCAGAACGTACAAGTGAGAGCAAAGGGTTGTTCATTAAAAAGGTTTTGGTGGCTAAAGCGTGGTTAAACAGCCACGCAACTTCCACATAAATGTTTAAAATCGAAAAAAATGTTTAAAATCAAACTGAAATTATTGTTATTATTATTATTATTATTATTATTTTCGTTTATGTTTTCGTTTTATTAATTATATCGTTTTGGGCTATATGTCTCATCCGTTTTCGTTTTATTGTTAATATTATTATTTTTTTCGTTTTTGTATTACTTTTTTCGTTTTCGTTCAATATATCCCTTTCGTATACTTATTATTATTATTATTGTTACTACTATTATTATTGTTGTTATTATTATTATTATTAGTCTCATATTATTATTATTGTTGTTAATATTATTAATATTACGTGTGTGTGTCTATGGATATGAATGTATGCACATCAATGTGTTGGTGTGTTAAAATCACAAGTGCTTATACTCGTTGAAAAGATAACGTTTGAAATGAACAACGGGTTTGGAAGGTGTACACGCTTGTGTGTAAGTCGAATATACGTATAAATGGAGAAATATAAATATAATAAAGTATAATAAGGATGTACAAAAAATGAACCCAAAAAAATAATTTTTGGTCTTCAAAAACGAAAAATATAAATACAGTCGTGCTTATTGCGTGGCTAATTATCCACGCATTAACCACGCACTATCCTTTTGTGTGGTAAATGCGTGGCTAATTAGCCACGCAATAACCACAAAGAGTTTTGTATTTTTCGTTTTTTGAAGGCCAAAAATTATTTTTTGGGGTTCATTTTTTGTATATCCTTATTATATTTTATTATCTTTATATATCTCCGTTTATACGTAAATTCGACTTACACACAAGCGTGTACACCTTCCAAACCCATTGTTTATTTCAAACGTTATCTTTTCAAGGAGTATAAGCACTTGTGATTTTAACACACCAACACATTGATGTGCATACATTCATACTCATAGACACACACGCACACCTATACATATACTTTACACACACATACATACTTATACATATAAACTCACACATTGAAAATATAAAACTTGAAATGAATAACGGGTTTGGAAGGTGGACACGCTTATGTGTAACTCGAATTTACGTATAAACTGAGAAATATAAAGATAATAATGTATTATAAAGATGTGCAAAAAATGAACCCAAAAAAATAATGTTTACCCTTCAAAAAACGAAAAATACAAAAATCTTGGTTGTGATTGCGTGGCTAATTAGCCACGCATTTACCACACAACAGGATAGTGCGTGGTTAATGCGTGGCTAATTAGCCACGCAATAACCACGACTGTATTTGTATTTTTCGTTTTTTGAAGGCCAAAAATTATTTTTTTTGGGTTCATTTTTTGTACATCCTTATTATACTTTATTATATTTATATTTCTACGTTTATACGTAAATTCGACTTACACACAAGCGTGTACACCTTCCAAACCCGTTGTTCATTTCAAACGTTATCTTTTCAACGAGTATAAGCACTTGTGATTTTAACACACCAACACATTGATGTGCATACATTCATATCCATAGACACACACACAAGTAATATTAATAATATTAACAATAATAATAAAAATATGAGACTAATAATAATAATAATATCAACAATAATAATAATAATAGTAACAATAATAATAATAATAAGTATACGAAAGGGATATATTGAACGAAAACGAAAAAAGTAATACGAAACCGAAAAAAATAATAATATTAATAATATTAACAATAAAACGAAAACGGATGAGGCTTATAGCCCAAAACGATATAATTAATAAAACGAAAACATAAACGAAAATAATAATAATTATTATTATTATTATTATTATTATTATTATTATTATTATTATTATTATTATTATTATTATTATTTGAAAGGGTTATATTGTAATAAAGGGAAATAATAAACGGATGAGGCTTATAGCCGAAGTGGTAGTTGATGTTCCCCCCCACAGAGGAGACCAGGGTTCGAATCCCGGCACCTCATTTTTTCGATTTTATGTTGTCGTTGTAGATGCGTGGCTATTTAGCCACGCAATTACAACCAGCCCTTTCCTGATGTTTTAAACTACTATTCGTGGTTATTGCGTGTCTATTTAGCCACGCAATAACTACAGTTTTCTATTTATCTATATTAACCACGCTCTTACCACGCATTCAATGATTGCGTGGCTATCGCGTTACTAATTTTTCCACGCAACAACAACGAATTTATTATGCGTCGAAGTTCCCTCACAGGTGTGTGTCTAAAATTGGGGTCTCAAGTTGTGTAACTGATGCGTTGTAATTGCGTGGCTATTTAGCCACGCAAAATTTGCGTGGCTATTTCTCGTGTAGTAATTGCGTGGCTAAAATTGTGTGGAAATTTTAAACTATTGTTCGTAGCATTTGCGTGTCTATTTAGCCACGCCATAAACACAGTTTTCCATTTATATATATTAGCCACTCTTTTACCACGCATTCAGTGACTGCGTGGCTATCGCGTGGCTAAGTTTGCCACGATATATACACAGTTTTCCATATATCTATTTTAGCCACTCTTTTACCACGCATTCATTGGCTGCGTGGCTATCGCGTGGCTAAGTTTACCACGCAACTTCAACGAATTTATGATGCGTTGTGGTTTCGTTACAAGTGCGTGTCTAAAATTGGGGTGTAATTGATGCGTGGTAATTGCGTGGCTATTTAGCCACGCAAAATTTGTGTGGCTATTTTTCGTGGCTAAATACCCCTTTCTCTAGTAGTGGAAACCCCCTACAACAGGTTTGTTGTCTCCTTTTATTTCACCAAACATAATGAAAAAGCCGCAACTACTTCTGACGACACCGAATAGAGTCCTATGACTTCGTTGTGGAAATATGGATATATGGCACAATTTCACAGTTGCAACTTCAAATAATACTCAAGAAGAACATCACTGCCAGTCAAGTGTGGAAGAACCACGAGACCTTATTTCGTGACAATAAGGATGCAAAAGTGATTCTATTAGATAATGAGCTCTAGAACATTTCCATTTATTGATTCTTCGATCCACAAAGTATTACATGAAAACAGAATCCATTGCAGACATTCTTGAAACATAGATAACACAATCTATGGGCTTTCTCCAAAATTTGACTACGATTGCAACCCTAGTCGCAACACCCTTTCAACACCTGACAATTATTTCTTCTTCATCTCCTCATTTTCTTGCTTACTATCATGTCGAATACAGATAACCTCATGGAATTATGAACATGCAATTGTATATTCCACTTATTCTCAATCTTGACCGCCTTAATTAAAACTCATGACATAAGTTGATTGGAACCCATTGCAACGAGTTTAGTGTCTCCAATCATCTCATGGAACATAAGGAAATAGTCGTTGCTACTTCTGACAATGCCGAATGGAGCTGTATTGACCTTATTTTGTGACAATAAGGATGCTAAAGTGATGCGATTAGATAATAAGCTCCAAAACATCTCCATTAGTGATTCTTCTATCACAAAGTATTACATGAAAATCAAATCTGTTATGGACCTTCTAGATAACCTAGATGCCACTGTGAAGGGATGTTAGATCCAGTTTGAATGTTTGAAGTTGATCTTCTATTCAAACTGTGAAGGGGTGTTGTTAGGATTAAGGGCTTTAGAAGTGGTACCCCATTTCATCCAATCAATACCCGATAAATGAGCACTTTTTTACCTTCGCCTTAAGCTTATCCTTTTCGCTGTCTTCAACCTTGACATACGAAACACATCCGAAAACTCTCAAGTGTCCAAGGGACATTTCTCGACCTTGCCATTACTCTTCCTGAATCTTGAACCCTATGGGGATTGAGGGTCCTCTGTTGATTAGGTAGGTTGTTGTATTAACATCATCTACACAGAATATCTTTGACAGTCTTGCATGCAATCTCATACTCTTTACCCATTCATTTAGAGTTCCATTCATCTGCCCAACCACTCCATCATGTTGAGGTGTCTCCGAATCCTCTTCAACATCTAGATTCTATGCTTAACCGAAGTAATCAACAACTACCAACTAGTGTACTTGTCCCCATTATCTGATTTAGGCACTTGTCTATGAGGTTAGTCTCAAACTCTACAATAGCCTTCCACTTCTTAAAGGTGGTGAAGACTTCAGATTTATGCTTCAGAAAGTAAACTCACACATTCCTCGTGGAATCATCTATGAAGGTAACGTAGTATCTGGAAGCCCTTGCTAAAGATATCGAAGTCGGACCAAACACATCTGAATAAATAAGTTCCAGCTTCACTAGGCTTTGAAACTTTCCCCACCTTAGCAAATATGACATTCTTCTGTTTGTCAATGATACAATGTTCACAAAATTCAAAAGCGATATTATTCACTTCTTGTATCTTACCATCAAATGCCAGCATCTTCATCCCTTCTCACTCACGTCTTTGAGCCTCTGGTTCCACTAAGAGGAATTATTTGTTTCATCGACCATAATGTTTGCCTCTCATGTTGAAGCATAGACCATATACAAGATCCCTCACTTCTGACTTGTAGCAACAAGTAGGTTCATGTTTCGTTACCTTCCACTGGTGATTACCAAATTCAACATCGTGTATCTTATCATCCAACTGTCCTACTGATATCAGCATCATCTTTAGGTTTGAAATGACCTTGACATTCTTCAATGTCTAATTTGATTCTAATGATGTCCGGAGGAAAACATCCAACACTCTTGTGATATCTAGGCTCTTACTTTCCCAAAGTCAAACCTTGTCATTGTAAGTCTGTAACATCTAAAATTTTGCATTATGTCTATACAATGACCTGCATGGAAGGAGGCATCCGAGTCCATTATCTAGGACTTGATGAAATTCTCTACACATCAACTAAACGCATCATCACAATCTTCTACCATGTTTACTTCCTTGATTTCCTTTTTTGGGGAAGGTCTCGAACATTGATTTTTAAAGTAACCACTTTCTTTGCAATTCGAGAAGGTGATGTCTTTCCTGTCTCTGGAATTTTCTCTCTTCCTTGATTTACCTTTTCCTCTAATACTACCTCCTTTGTTGACCTTCTTCCTCATTATTTTATGCTCAGCAAACTGGTGGAGCACTCTGATGCATTTCTTCTTTGGATATCCTCTCCAAGGACATGATCACGAATGCCTTTGAATGTGAGCTTCTACGTTCCGGATGCACTGCTGACAGTAGTCACCATTCTGGACCAGCTACTAAGAGCGATTATATTATCAGTAACCTCTAGACTTCGTCTTCGAATTTGATGTTAACGGATATCAATCTTGATAATATGGAATTGAACTTGTTGACGTGATTTGTCACTGAACCGCCTTCCTTGATTTTGGTATGACCAACTGCTTGATCATGAAGAAATTATTCAATATAGAGGGCTTTTCATACACGTTAGATAATGCATTGATCAGGCTGATCGTTATTCTCTCATTAACAATATTGTAAGCAATGTTCTTTGTCAACGATAACCAAACAACTCTAAGGGCCTTCCAATCTTACGGAATCCTATTTCTCCTGCTTTATCGCATCATGTTTCACACTGGTCAAGGGTGGGTGTAGCTTCTTTTGCTAGAGATAATCTTTTATCCGCATTCTCCAAAAGCCAAAAACATGACCTTCAATTTGCCTATCTTAATCTTTCATTCTTCAGCCGTAGCTCTGATACTAGTTTGTTAGGATTAAAGACTTCAGACAAATGAACTTCTTACACAATTTAATCAAGACTAGTTAAAAACGACTAAAAGAACAACTAAATAAGAACATGATGATTTAAGTGATTCAATCAATTTAATCTGATCAAGATACGCCCACTAGAGAACAATAGAGATTTTCTTATTGATAATGAAGGTTATACATAAAATATATAACACTTAATAAAATGTTTGGCTCACTTACACATATGACATCTTGGTTACAAGAATTGAGAGGGTATCTATAATGGACAATGAAATCTAATGTAAATGAGGACAAATCTTCTAATACATGCTTTCTGTAAGTGCCAATTCTAATGTGACGAGTCATGTATCATATAAGACAAAGTACATTCTTACTCCTACATGCCACTTATATCAGACCTTGTAATCAATGCTAGGTAACTTATGAGAAATAAAGCCTTCAACTTCAAACTTGTTTTCTGTGCTGCTGAAGCCGATTCTACCGCACCTCTGATCGTTGCATAGGTTGCTAGACCGATCATCGTCCAAGCTCCTAATTCGTCTAGAGCAAGACTTTCTATAGACTGTTATGTTGGATTAGGTGTCTAAGCCATGACTTTATATTTATATTTATCTTGTTAATTGAAGCAAAGTCTATTTGGGTTGCCCTCATAGCTGGAGGTTAGGATAGAGTTCAGTAGAGTAAAAGGTTGATTTATTAATTGTTTAATAAATCAATAGAATTAATTAAATGGTTTATTAATATATTTAAGTGTTAATATATTAATTAGAAACTATAATAGTTAATTAAGGTTTAATCTAGAATTAATTGGATTTAATTTAGTGATTAAATTAATTAATTAAAAGTGCAGGGACTGGTTCTGTAATTATTCAATAGTTGAATATTGACTGGCCAGTGTACAAGGGTGGAAAGTGGCGAGTTTATGGTGTGGGCACCATAAATCTCGAAACCCTAATTAGGGTTTAGAGAAAGACTTGCCCAATTGGTAAAAGGCTTACCAAAGATGGGCTCTAGGGTTTCAAGCTGTACCACCTGAGATCTATAAATAGGGATCCCTTGGGAACCCTAATCCTGCGCCAACTCTCACTAAGATTACTCTGCTGGACTGTCTTCTCCATTGCTTTGGGTGTGACACCATTTGAGGCATGACATTTGTGCTGCTAGCTTCAAGGATCATAAGATCAAAAGGTTGGTTTTCTCAGTTTTGATCTTTAGAAATAATTGTTTCCTTTAGGTTTTAGTTTATTATCTTCATAGAAGAAAACATAGATCTTTCTAGGGTTGCATGTGAACCATAAGAGATTATTTGTTCATTGTTTGCTAGAAAACCCTTCAGTGGTATCAGAGCATAGGCTTGTTTTCTTGTGAATGATTTAAACTGCATGAATTGTTTGTGCCTTTGGTATTTTTGCGAAGAACACCCCAAGGCTAGGCCTTGGATCAAGATTTTTGGCTAGGGCTTCCTAACCCTAGCCGCCACCCATTTGGTCCCCTCCCTTAATTGCTTGATTTACTTGCCTTTTATAAGTAGGTTGTTATTTTGGTAACTAATTGGATTAATAAAATAACTAGAACTCATATGTGTTGGCTTGTAAATTTTCGAACAATATAGGGACCAAGATAGAAAAATTAATTTGATTAATTTTATAAAATCTATCTTAGATTTAATTAGTTTAATTAATTGTTAATTAAAAGATCAATTAAATCGGTTTAAAAAATTAATATAATTTTTCGAAAAATAGTTTAAAATTTGCGAAAATTAAGAAATAATTAATTCTAAAATATTTTAATAAGATTAAAATATATCTTATAAATTTATAATTAAAAGTTAAATATTTATATATAAGAAAATTGGTTAGTCTTACGGCAAGTAGGCCTCATTCACAAAACTGTCTTATAAAGAGGGTATAAGGCGACTGCCTATAAAATGGCAGTCTAATGGGTATCCACTCTTACCCACCGCTCTCCTGAACGGGTTTGATAGAACCGCTAAGCCTCTTAAAAGTATAATGCTATAATTGAAAGTACTAGAACCTTGAACAAAACCCAATCTAGTTACTTTAGGATAAAATGTGAATTGGTGCTAATCCATGGAATTGCACATTGCACTTTGTGGAACGTTGGTGGAGCGTGTGTGGTTTACCGGCATGCCAACTGGGGTCCGCAAAGACTTGCAATGGGTTTCTCGATTTTGTCATTATTAACAAAGCGTGTGTGAATAGTTCAATGTGTCTCAACGGATAGTTCAAATGTGTCTCAATGGCATCCCAGTCACAAACAGTGGGGCACATCCGAGACTAAATATGTCATTGAATAGTTCAATGTGTCTCAACGGATCTAGGAATTTCATAAGATGAAATTGATAAGTGTATTATCTACCTTAATGATCATTATGTTGTGATTACAGCATCCCTCTTCACACCATAGTTGGGGCATTTTGGGTCCTAGCCTTAATAAATAATATATTAGGTATTTATTTAAAAGGATTATTGAACTAATAAATTCTGTTTATTGTAGATGTCTGAATCAAGTGTCTATTCTCCTCTCTCTCCTCCTTCACCCATTTCTAAGAGCATCAGAAAGCACCTGCTAAATATGGAAAGGCTGACTCGCCTTAACTGTAAGGAATGGCTTCACAATTAGAGACGGGTTCTCGTCATTGCTGGCAAGTCTCATCTCACCGAGTATCCGATCCCGGTTCCACCGGAACAGGTCATCATAAAGAGTTCTTATGATGAGCATAACTTCTTAGTTGATGAATCCGAAAAGATTCGTGACCTCATGCTACTGACCATTGACCCCGAGTTCCGCAAGGATTTTGAATCCTTGGGGCCATATGAGTTAATGCAATCGGTTGAGGAAAAGTTCCAAAAACCGGTTGAAGAGGAACGAGCTAGGATCTTCAAAAGACTTGCAGAGTGTAAGTTAAAAGAAGGAAGTAGCGTCGATTCACATGTTCTTCAGATTGAAGCATACATAGGTGAATTGTACAAACTTGGTTATTCCATGAGTCAGGAGTCGAGTGTTAACACTCTACTCGCTTCACTAACCAGTAAGTACGATCTGTTCATTCAGACGTATAGAAAGGAAGACCAGAAAAAGACCTTAATGGAAATGCGTCCACTGTTGACTTTATACGAGTCACTCTTGGACAGGTATAGCTCCAATGGTTCAGCTACTTCTGGATTAAGTCCAGTGAAAAGACGCAGTAAGAAACGATCCAGATCGTCTGGACATGTCTTAAACTGGGAATCCACAAAATCGGATACAGTCGCGGAAAGATTGGAAGACGCTCCAAGGTCAAAATCTTTTGAAATCTCAGGTATATCTAAAAACCTCAAAACTCTTGTTCCATAATTCCTTGATGCATAATGTGATAGTCACATTTTGGTTTGTATGCAGGGAATCAGTAGGGTACGGGACATTGGCGCATAGGAGCATATTTGGATTGGATTTCCGGCTCATGCAGTTTTGAAGTTTAGTTAGATATTGAAATATTGTTATTAGCCTTTCAGATGCGTATGACATTGTCTATCATATAGTACATTGTTCAAGGATTTTGTTTTTAATAAAATTGTCGTTTAATTTCTTTTAACATATGTTGTTTGAAATTATCCTTGAAATATTGTATGATTCTATTGAATGCATGATTGATGATAACTTGAATATTGAATGCATCCAAAGTGTTTGGATCTTAGGAATTGTGTCCCTTATGATTGTTAAGATAAATATTATAAAAATCAATTCAACCAAAGGTCCAGTTGGATAGGACCTTGGAATCACTTGACTTAGAGTCACTTGATGAGTTGAGTTCTTAATGTGTTAAGAAATAAATCAACCAAATATCCAGTTGGACAGGACTTTGGAATCATTTGACTTAGAGTCAGATGATGATTAAGTTCTTTATAAAGCACATGTGGCAAGAAATGAATCACCCAAAGATCCAAAGGATAGGATTTTGGAATCAGCTGACTTAGAGTCAACTGAAGATTGCAAGTCTTGAACAGAATTAACAAAGTCATAAGTTTACATAGAGATGTAAACGAGATTAAGATTAAGAGCAACGAACACATCAGTTGCTGTGTACTGCTCGAATCCTCAAATAGAACACAATTGGTTGTACTTCGCGATATTTGTCAATCGGTATGACAAATATGGCTTCGCTTATCAGAATAAGTGATTGAATTGAAACCTTGAACAGTTCAAGAACTTCAAAGGAAGTACAAGACCCACAGAACCTGAGTGACAACATAAACTGGGAAAATGTTTCACAGTTTATTCCCTTCCAAGAACATTAATAGTTATAATGTGTCTTAGGGAAGATGATGGAGCGTTGGTCGAAACAGTTCGATCCTCGATGTATGAGATACATTGCCAATTAGTTTCTAATAAATTAAACACTAAACCAGTCAGACCATATAAACCATATTCCGACCGCATCTAAGACTAAGTAGGTTTTGCAGACACTGACTGAAATGTAAAGCTGGGATTGTCCCACTTGTACATTAAAAGTCCAGGGTCTTGTAGTGTTCGTCCGAACCTCATGACTAGCCTGAACCTAATCAGAAATGTCATTTCACTGGCTATCCCGCTGTACCTGGAAAAGAAAGAGCTCTTTAAGAAAGAACTCATGTTCTAAGGAAACAGTGGGAGTTGGGACAGTCCTGAATGAGTTCAGGATTAGCCAAGTGAAATAACCTTTAGTCATCACTAGGCTTAGAGCAGAAATCAGATTTTTGTTTTAATACTGACATAATCTTCTCTTGACCAGTAGTATTGATCACCATCATAAGTAGTTATGATAGGGGTGACATACCGAATAGTGGTAAAACACTATAGTTGGTATGGATTTACAATCCGATTACTTGGAAGCATTGGTGAGCCCGGTTGCTGCCAATTAAGAGAACCTTAGGATGAGATACAGTCTATGTGATAGTTTGATTGATTTTACAAACTGGTCTTAAAACCAGTGGGAGTAATCATCAAAAGAAACCAACATGGACAGAAACGTACCTTTAAAACATCTGGTTGAGTGAGACGATACTCAGAGTCAAGTAATTGACTCTGAGAGAAGCACTCTCAATAGAAGATGAAATCCGAAAGGATACTGCATAATGTAAGTCATTAGTGGAGCGCGTGTGGATCACTGGCACACTAATGGGGACTCACAAAGAGTATGCCAATATAAAGGTATGTGGGCCCGGGATTACGCCATGGGCATCTCGCAAGAAAGGATATTCAGATTCTCAAAATATGCCAAAGGATAGTATTTTGAGAATGGGCTGAAGGATTTCCATTAAGATGTCAGAAAGTTTGGATTCTCAAAATGTGCCATAAGCTCTGGATTTTGTGAATAGTCGATAACCGTGTCAAAGCCAGTGGGATTGTCGCTGTTATCTATCTCCATATGTGTGTTACATAATGTTTCTAGGAAACGTCTCTTTTCATTACAAAGTGTAATGACTTGGTGTTAAGAGACGAATCACTATGAAAGACTTAATAAAGATACGTCATGCTCAGGTGGTTACAAACGTCTATGAGATAGATCGAAACTCTGCCAAGATGATCTTGATGAGACTCAAGATGCATAGCTCAGGAAAGGAGTTTCCTGTCACTACAAAACATGATGAATTGGCATGAGAGATATAAAGAAGGTGCAACATACTCACATAATCCATTGACATATATCAGATTAATGTTATCATCAGTATAGACCTAGCCATAGTAAACATGATCTTGATAAGAATCAAGATGCATGAGAAAAGTCTTCGAAAGGAAATAGTTATTCAAAATCATGACACAAGGATTATAAGTAATCCTTAGATTCCAAAAGAGTTTGTAATAGGACTGGATCGAATCCAACAAGTTTATTGGATTGATCAGAAGTGTCATGAACATGTCTTGATGACTTAATGCTTAGAGCATAGTGAGTCAGTTTCAGGATATGACCTGGCTAGGAATACTTAATGGATTCTGTACATACGTGAGAAATCATTGGAAAATGATTGGTGTGAATGTTGATAACAATTTGAAAATAGTTTTCAAATAAGGACTTAATGGTTAAAGAATTTCGTTGGCATTCCGATGGAGCACGTGTGGCTCACCGACACATCGTAACACCTCGAAATAGTCTTAGGGTGCAGTCATGTGAACTAAAGATCATGAGAACCATGGAAAGTCACAGTACATAGAATGAAGTTGTTACTGAGAATGATAGTATGACCAAATTGAAATATCGTCGCTCATACTTTTCGGGAGTAAGTATGAACAAAGACTGTCGTGAATTGGTTTGTAGATTGTCTAAGGAGTTAGACATTGCAGTAAGACTGCTACAACATTAACGAGTACTTAGAAATAGAGATTTGAGTATTGGATAAACCCGCGCTCAATAAATTGCTTCATGGATTATATCACGAGCAATGTTGAGACGATAATATCGTATGATCTTGAAGCGGAGACATATGAGTTGAAATTTACGAGTCGGTTGTGCATTAATAATGCGTAAACGCATCGGTAACTCGATGTTATAAAACGCATTGTTATGTACGATTTGGTAAGTAAAAGACACAAGCATATGAGTCAAAGCTTATTCGTTCCTTGATCCTGATGGGAAACAAATATCTGTAGGCCGCTCGATTTGGTAACTAAAGTGCTGGCCAGCCTGGACTAAATTGATGTGTTCAATTAGAAGTCTGAAAGTCATAAGCAGAATCGGAAATCGGGAAACAGAGTATCGGACATAGATTGATCTCAATCCATGTCTCGTGTCTGAAAATATCTTGTTGGACGAAGGATCATATGATCACTTATCTATGGACAGAACTGACTGGGTCAGAGTTCGGCAGCAGTTTCTTGGAAGCTGCAGGTTGTTTATTAATCAGAAGATAAATTAAAGTCATAGACTTATTCAAGTGGGAGACTGTTGGATTAGGTGTCTAAGCCATGACTTTATATTTATATTTATCTTGTTAATTGAAGCAAAGTCCATTTGGGTTGCCCTCATAGCTGGAGGTTAGGATAGAGTTCAGTAGAGTAAAAGTTTGATTTATTAATTATTTAATAAATCAATAGAATTAATTAAATGGTTTATTAATATATTTAAGTGTTAATATATTAATTAGAAACTATAATAATTAATTAAGATTTAACCTAGAATTAATTGGATTTAATTAGTGATTAAATTAATTAATTAAAAGTGCAGGGACTGGTTCTGTAATTATTCAATAGTTGAATATTGAATGGCCAGTGTACAAGGGTGGAAAGTGGCGAGTTTATGGTGTGGGCACCATAAATCTCGAAACCATAATTAGGGTTTACAGAAAGCCTTGCCCAATTGGTAAAAGGCTTACCAAAGATGGGCTCTAGGGTTTCAAGCTGTACCACCTGATATCTATAAATAGGGATCCCCTGGGAACCCTAATCCTACGCCAACTCTCACTGAGATTACTCTGCTGGACTTTCTTCTCCATTTCTTTGGGTGTGACACCATTTGAGGCAGGACATTTGTGCTGCTAGCTTCAAGGATCATAAGATCAAAAGGTTGGTTTTCTTAGTTTTGATCTTTAGAAATAATTGTTTCATTTAGGTTTTAGTTTATTATCTTCATAGAAGAAAAGATAGATCTTTCTAGGGTTGCATGTGAACCATAAGAGATTATTTGTTCATTGTTTGCTAGAAAACCCTTCATGTTAATCATTGTGGACTCCGGATTCTATCGCACACCTGATCCTTTTAGACAACTGTTATGTCAGGACTGGTTGAATTAGCCCCTGACTCATGGTTCACTTTGAATTGCTGATCGATCCAACTTGCCAAGCCATCCGAATGACTGAATAGTTAAGAGTGCAGATTTGTCAGAATTGCTGAACTAGCTTCTGACTGCTGATCCACTACTGATTGTTAATCTTCTTCGGACACCATTAGAATCCATAAATTAACAAATATTAGTGTATTTATATGTGCATATATTTTATTATTACTTTCCAACCCTCGTGTATCTCGACCCATACATATGTGTTAGAGGGTGTTTGAAATTGCTTTTTGAACTTAAAAAATGTTTTTTTGACTTATGGTAAGGGTAAAATAATTTTTTAAAAAAGTGTTTGGATTAACTGAATGGTGGGAAAAGTCAATAACTTTATAAGTCATTTTTTAAAAAGTGTTTGACTTTGTTTATATATGTAAAATGATAAAAAAAAAGACATGCTTACATATGTTACTTCTTCAAAATGACTTTGTTTATATATGTTCCCTCCCATCCCACCGAACACACTTGCCACGCCAGCTTTTCTCTCTCATCTCACTTCTATCTTTTCTCATCTTTCACTCATGGAACCAGTTCCCACTGAACCCACCGAACGCACAATACCACATCATATTTTCTATTTAAAATTCATTTATTATATATTGATACACACACGTATATATATATATATATATATATATATATATATATATATATATATATATATATATATATATATATATATATATATATACATACATGTAACGCCAAGATACTTTATTATATAATTATAATAAAAGGGTAAATTGGTCATTTTACCTTGGAAGGGTAAAATGGTCTTTTGGATAGAAAAGTATTTGGTTTGAAATAATATTTTGAGTTTTGGACTTAAAATGTTATAAAAACTGATTTTTGGTCGTTTTACCGAAAAAGGGTATTTTGGTCATTTGACCAAGTCAACGACCAATTATGTAAAAATATTGTTGGTTGTGGCCAAAATGTAAGAAATAGAAGTTTTATTGTAATAAAACTTGATTTTGGTGGTCAAAGTTCAAGAAATGGAACTTTAGGACCAAAAATGTAAAATTTTGTGGTATAAATAGAGAGTTTGACTCTCTTATTTGGCTGACCATTTGTGCAGCAACGGGAAGGCTTTTGGTGAGCGATTTCTGCAGAGATCATGAGCCTTGAAGCAGAAAATCGAAATCATGAATTGGAATTGAAGTTTCCAAGCAATCAAGGTTAGTAAACTTGATGTTTAACCAAGTTCTTGATGGTGTTCTATAAAGGTTTTATAGAAACTGAAATTTATGAATTTCAGTTATGATTATGTGTTTAAGTTGATGTAATACTTCCCTTAAGTCATGCTAATAAGGACTTAACTAAAGAAAGTGGAAGTAGATTGCTATTAGTGATGAATTTGAAGTTTTGGGGTTTTGGAACTAAGAACCCTAATTCTTCATTTTGATTGATTTGGTTGTTTTAGATGGTTGAAAACCTTGTTAAAGTATAAGGTTTTAGTCCTAGAACAAACCCCAATCGATTAAGGACCTGATTAAGGACTTAATGGACCAAAACTGCTTGCTACAGTGCATAAATCGCGGCTGGACAGGAGGCACCTGCAGGTGCCAGGCGCGGTGCGCCCAAAAGCCTGGCGGGGTGCGCCCAGGCGCAGTGCGCCCATGTCTGGGCGGGGTGCGCCCCTCAGGCAGGGACTTTAAAATGCTAACTTTTGCTTGGCTTGTCCGTTTTAGCTCAAATTTGGACCATAGGCTCGTTATGGTCTGAAAAGTTTGGGAAAATTTTTAGATTGAGTTTCCGACCCCTCGGGGGCACTATAGATCGATTCCAATGCCTCGGTGAATAGTAAAATTCATAAAAAGTTAGTAAACGGAAAGTTTATTAACTAGGCATTGTTTGTAATGATATTGTGTTGAACTCTAGTGTATTAGAGTCAATGTAGATGAATATTAACCTATTATCATTTGGTATATAAATGGATAAATAGGTATGGGACAAAAAGGTTGTGGTGCACGTAAAGGCAAGAAACAACCGAAATTGAAATGCAGCTAGCATCCAGGTGAGTAATCTCACTGATACCATATGTGATATATGATGATTGAGTTGTTACAGGTTGAAACTGATTGTGGGACGAAACTGATAGTTCCAAGATACGTTTGAAGAGACAAGATCGGATAAGCCGTGAGTCATTGCGATGACAAGAACAGAACCGTAAGTCTAGGCAATAGCGGCTAATCCGTGAGCCATAACTAATTCTGGATTTTATATCCAATGGGTGCGGCCTACGGGCAATGATATCTGGATTTTTATATCCAATGGGTGCGGCCTATATGGCTATGATTTTTGGATTGTATATCCAACCGGTGCGGCCTTCGGGCTATGTCTCCGATGCGGCCTTCGGGCTATGAATTGATGCGGCATGTTGGCTATGACTCCGGTGCGGCCTTCGGGCTATGTCTCCGATGTGGCCTTCGGGCGATGATTCCGGTGCGGCCTTCGGGCTATGTCTCCGATGCGGCCTTCGGGCTATGATATTTGGTGCAGCCTTTTTGGCTATGATTTTGTTACAGGTACACGGTACAGCCTGTTTGGCTACGATATTGTTACAGGTACATGGTGCAGCCTTTTGGCTATGATATCGGGTTATCAATCCCAGCTGGTGCGGCCTGCGGGCTATGAATTGTATATTGAAAATGTTTGGTGCAGCTTATATAGCTATGACACAGGGTGCGGCTGTTAGCCATGATACATGATGCAGTCTGATGTGACTAAGAGATATGGGACAGAAATAGTTGTATATGATTATACGTGCAAATAACTGACGTGGATTGATAAATGCAGGTTATTATGTTAAAGTCTGTAAGACTATAACTTAGGATGTGAAATCCTAAGGAGATATTCGGTCAGCCAGTAAGGCTAGGAGTTTGGATTCGATATCCAGACAAATACATGATTGTATTTAATACGTGTTATTGTAGATTTGATTACTCACTGAGCTTTGTAGCTCATACCGTTTGTTACTGTCCCTGCAGGTTAGCATGATACTGGTAGGGGACAAGATAGAGTCCGTGACTCATGAAGTAGGACTCTTAGATGCTGTTAGTAGCAGCCCGGCTTTAAAGGAGACTACGGTATTTATACTCTCCTTGATACACTTGTACCCGTTTTTATTAAAATATACCCCTTGTTATGGTTTTATGTATTGAAACCTGTGTTTTAAATGAAAAATTTTTCAGGGGTGTTTTTGTTTAAAAAGCCGGGTGTTACAAGTTGGTATCAGAGCCGAGGTTTAAGTGAACTAGGTGTCTATAGAGTAGATTCCTGGACTTAAACCCTGAAACAGTAGACATGATAAACTGTTAGGTGTATATAGTTGTTATTATATATATATAACCTAACTATTGCTGACTTCTAACGTATAAGAAGTATGAGCAGCGCGTATTACTGAGAGGAATTTAGGGCGCGAAGCTCTAGGAAATGAAACAACCCTTTGTCAAAGCTCCGTTATACGTGGAGGAAAAGGGGACAGAAAGCAGAAAAATACGCATGACAAGCAATAGTAGCTGATGTGGTCAGATAAAGAAATCGGTTGCTTACCTTGGTTAATATTCAAGGTGAAAGAACAGTAGTTGAGACTACGTGAAAAGCAGTGGACTTCTCAGAAGAAGTTGTCACAAATTGGGTCCAACCTTATAGGAAAAGGACCAAAACAGAGCCACTATGTATAGTGATCAGTGCAGGAAAGGCACTAAGGAAAATTGTAGAGTTGAGACTCTACCGTTGACATGCTGAAATTGTAGATGATAGGAGCATATTGCTCGAGCTTGTTGTATGGGACGGAAGTGGTTCCAGCGTGGAACTATAGATCACTTCTTTATGAAATACTCACATGTGAAATGTGGAGTCACGGGTGATGAACCCAGGAAAGAAAGAAAGAACGAATGGTCGAAAAGGACCCATGGTACCATGAGCATCTCAGTAGATTGTGGAAGAAGCTCGTGAGGAGACTGATATAGTCACAGATGTCATTGTTCTGAATATAACTCGTGTATGTTATATGTGATCCATGAAGTTATGCTTTGGATCGATGACTTGATGTCTTGTTTGAATTTTTCATCAATGATTTTGGATGAAATAATTTGAAATAGCTATTGTAGATAGCAAGTATGTTCAAGATATTGAACACCTGGAAAGTAGTCTGCCTAGGATTTACGGGACCCTTTTCCCTATGAATCTGAAGCCGATGACTACCAATGAATCTGAAGCAATTGTGCTTATGAATTGGTTAGCAATGAATTATGCTAACATGAATTGTAGAAATATGAACATGATGGTTCAGAAAGCAGAAATGAGCGGATGAAAATCCATGGTAAATGACCGTTGTTGAGAATACCGGTTAGCTTCTTTGCTTAAACTCGGAAAAGAGTTAGTAAATGAATGATGTTGTAGTTGGCATACGTGGTATGGGCCAAGCTTAATAAAGTGGTGATAGTAGTGTACTACTTTAAATAAATTTTCGGATGGTTCTTTTGAAAAGAACTTCCAAGATTTCTGCCAGATTGGCAAGAAGAGCTTATGATTAAGCTGGTATTGGGAGCCGTTCCTGTTATCTAGGCTCTGTGTTAATTAGCCTCTGCAGAGATGACAGAGTGGTAAAACAATTGAAAGAAATTGTTTTTAAATTGGGATCTCATATGACTGTAAGTGTCATCAGATGGAGCCCTATCTGTTGGAAAAGAAGAAAGATAAGTTAATGTGTATGTACATTGACTACTGAGAATATGAAATCTCGAGACCAGATTGAATATGAGGTACATTGTACCAGATACTGGAGTTACTTCACTGAGTTAAGTGATATGTTAAATTCTCCAAGTATGAAAAAATTTGGTTAAAAGAAGTTTCAACTCCTTGGGCATGATAATACTGCCAAAGATGATGAAATAAATCCAGTGGGATAGATGATGTGGTAAAACTGGAACCGCCTGAGGAATCCGACTGACATTGTAGTTCCTTGGATTTGGCGGGTTACTATAGGAGAGTTGTAGAAAACTGCTCCTTGATTGCTGGTTAGCTGACTAAAGTTGACCAAGAAAAGTGTAAAGTCTGAGTGGTAGAAAGACCACAGATATGTTGTAAAGGTT
The DNA here is from genome assembly GCA_023525715.1 of Cichorium intybus. Lineage (NCBI taxonomy): Eukaryota > Viridiplantae > Streptophyta > Magnoliopsida > Asterales > Asteraceae > Cichorium > Cichorium intybus. The sequence continues at coordinate 138,380,145 of CM042010.1, forward strand.
TGGAATGAACCTTGTGTGAACCTCTAACATTAGCAATGATGCTAAGTAGAGAAGATGGATTGGATCATTGAAAGGTATCCAACGTTGACTGTGGATGCATGATATTGCGGTAGCAATTATGAACGTGGCATTTAAGCTTTGGAAACACTACTTGTATGGTGTAAAGCTTATAGCGATAAGATCATAAAAGTTGAAATACTTAATTGATCAAAAGAAGCTGAAGATGAGATAGTAAAGATAGATGGGTTACTTAGAGATTTCGGGTAAGAAATCTTGTACCATCTCAGAAAGGCGTATGTGATTACAGATGCCTTGAATTAGAAAGAGTAACCTTTGTAGGTTACATCCACGTGTATGAATGTGGCAAATTAATTACCTGAGTTGATTCGGGTAGCACAGAAAGATGTGTGCAAGTCTGAAAACGTGAAAAGTGAATAAATGATTGAATAGTAGCGGAAGTTAGTTGGAATATTACAGTGATTTAACACCCTTGGCGGTTATAAATGTGAATTCCAAGTCAAACGAAATATAAAAATCATCTTGAAAAGATGTATTTTGTATCAGATATGCAGCATACCCGGGGCAATACCAAACTATATAGGTCGATAAAACCTATGTGTTGGTGGCCGGGGCTGAAGAAAGACATTGAAAGACATGTAAAAAAATGTTTGACTTGTGTGTAACTACAGTCAAATCATTAGAAGTATGTGGACTGGTGGTCCCAAAAATGAAATGGGACGAAAAATACCATAGACTTTGTAGTAAAGTCTTTGCAAGTACCGTATTAGTATGACACCATATGGGTGAATTGCAGGTTGATTGATGAAATCAGTGTAAACTTATACTGACTAAGAAGAAGTTAAGAGTGGAAAAGTAGTGAAAAACTACAAAGATAAAGAAAATTGTTGAAGTGCACTACAGGTGACGACTGTATCGGATCGAGATACTAGAATTATTTGCTGAATTTAGCATTAATTCTTAGAATTTTTAGCTCAAAAGTACTAGTAAGTACTGTGTGCGAATCCCAGATGGATTGATGAGGTGAGATAATGATGCAGACCTTAGGAGTTATGCCTGAAATCGGCATAACAGACCCTAGTGGAAAACTAGATGACCGTCTATCCTTGGTAGAAGTTGTAGATAAGTATAGGTATTATACTAGTGTTTTATTGACTCGTAGGAAGTATTGTATAGACTACCGTGTTGCACGCCGATTTGCTAGACAGAAGTTGGGGAAAGCCGTTGACTAAACCTGAGATTGTATCTCAAACAGAAGAAAGATTTAGCGAGTTCGAAAAAGCTTGGAAATAGACCAAGATCGACAAGAGTAGTATGCGGATTGTCGAGTAAAACCTTTGAAACCCCAAGTAAGGGAAGAAAGTGGAACTCAAAGTGACCCTCCGGAAAGACTAGAAATTGATGTGGGACAAAAAGGAAAGATGAGTCCTTGTTGATTGGACCTTTTCGTATGTCCCAAAAGCAAGAATTGCAGTGTATTGATTGAATATCCTTGATGAATTTCAAGATGATTGTAAATGTTTTCTATGGGTCTCAGGGTTCTGAGAACATAGATTAATAAATGCTAACGAATCCCTCATGTTGAAATGAGGAAGATAAGTGATTATGGTACCCGGGACAACCGGATGAGTGATATGCGAGTGGTGATATAACCACGAGATATGAAGATTGGTATGGTTAAAGAGCTGTAGCAAAAACCATGAAGGTTTCCATATGATATGAGAAACCGGAATTGTAACGAGAAAGAATTACCCTCGTTTGTTTGTATGATTTCGGGGACGAAATCTTTTGAAGGAGGGGAGAATTTGTAACGCCAAGATACTTTATTATATAATTATAATAAAAGGGTAAATTGGTCATTTTACCTTGGAAGGGTAAAATGGTCTTTTGGATAGAAAAGTATTTGGTTTGAAATAATATTTTGAGTTTTGGACTTAAAATGTTATAAAAACTGATTTTTGGTCGTTTTACCGAAAAAGGGTATTTTGGTCATTTGACCAAGTCAACGACCAATTATGTAAAAATATTGTTGGTTGTGGCCAAAATGTAAGAAATGGAAGTTTTATTGTAATAAAACTTGATTTTGGTGGTCAAAGTTCAAGAAATGGAACTTTAGGACCAAAAATGTAAAATTTTGTGGTATAAATAGAGAGTTTGACTCTCTTATTTGGCTGACCATTTGTGCAGCAACGGGAAGGCTTTTGGTGAGCGATTTCTGCAGAGATCATGAGCCTTGAAGCAGAAAATCGAAATCATGAATTGGAATTGAAGTTTCCAAGCAATCAAGGTTAGTAAACTTGATGTTTAACCAAGTTCTTGATGGTGTTCTATAAAGGTTTTATAGAAACTGAAATTTATGAATTTCAGTTATGATTATGTGTTTAAGTTGATGTAATACTTCCCTTAAGTCATGCTAATAAGGACTTAACTAAAGAAAGTGGAAGTAGATTGCTATTAGTGATGAATTTGAAGTTTTGGGGTTTTGGAACTAAGAACCCTAATTCTTCATTTTGATTGATTTGGTTGTTTTAGATGGTTGAAAACCTTGTTAAAGTATAAGGTTTTAGTCCTAGAACAAACCCCAATCGATTAAGGACCTGATTAAGGACTTAATGGACCAAAACTGCTTGCTACAGTGCATAAATCGCGGCTGGACAGGAGGCACCTGCAGGTGCCAGGCGCGGTGCGCCCAAAAGCCTGGCGGGGTGCGCCCAGGCGCAGTGCGCCCATGTCTGGGCGGGGTGCGCCCCTCAGGCAGGGACTTTAAAATGCTAACTTTTGCTTGGCTTGTCCGTTTTAGCTCAAATTTGGACCATAGGCTCGTTATGGTCTGAAAAGTTTGGGAAAATTTTTAGATTGAGTTTCCGACCCCTCGGGGGCACTATAGATCGATTCCAATGCCTCGGTGAATAGTAAAATTCATAAAAAGTTAGTAAACGGAAAGTTTATTAACTAGGCATTGTTTGTAATGATATTGTGTTGAACTCTAGTGTATTAGAGTCAATGTAGATGAATATTAACCTATTATCATTTGGTATATAAATGGATAAATAGGTATGGGACAAAAAGGTTGTGGTGCACGTAAAGGCAAGAAACAACCGAAATTGAAATGCAGCTAGCATCCAGGTGAGTAATCTCACTGATACCATATGTGATATATGATGATTGAGTTGTTACAGGTTGAAACTGATTGTGGGACGAAATTGATAGTTCCAAGATACGTTTGAAGAGACAAGATCGGATAAGCCGTGAGTCATTGCGATGACAAGAACAGAACCGTAAGTCTAGGCAATAGCGGCTAATCCGTGAGCCATAACTAATTCTGGATTTTATATCCAATGGGTGCGGCCTACGGGCAATGATATCTGGATTTTTATATCCAATGGGTGCGGCCTATATGGCTATGATTTTTGGATTGTATATCCAACCGGTGCGGCCTTCGGGCTATGTCTCCGATGCGGCCTTCGGGCTATGAATTGATGCGGCATGTTGGCTATGACTCCGGTGCGGCCTTCGGGCTATGTCTCCGATGTGGCCTTCGGGCGATGATTCCGGTGCGGCCTTCGGGCTATGTCTCCGATGCGGCCTTCGGGCTATGATATTTGGTGCAGCCTTTTTGGCTATGATTTTGTTACAGGTACACGGTACAGCCTGTTTGGCTACGATATTGTTACAGGTACATGGTGCAGCCTTTTGGCTATGATATCGGGTTATCAATCCCAGCTGGTGCGGCCTGCGGGCTATGAATTGTATATTGAAAATGTTTGGTGCAGCTTATATAGCTATGACACAGGGTGCGGCTGTTAGCCATGATACATGATGCAGTCTGATGTGACTAAGAGATATGGGACAGAAATAGTTGTATATGATTATACGTGCAAATAACTGACGTGGATTGATAAATGCAGGTTATTATGTTAAAGTCTGTAAGACTATAACTTAGGATGTGAAATCCTAAGGAGATATTCGGTCAGCCAGTAAGGCTAGGAGTTTGGATTCGATATCCAGACAAATACATGATTGTATTTAATACGTGTTATTGTAGATTTGATTACTCACTGAGCTTTGTAGCTCATACCGTTTGTTACTGTCCCTGCAGGTTAGCATGATACTGGTAGGGGACAAGATAGAGTCCGTGACTCATGAAGTAGGACTCTTAGATGCTGTTAGTAGCAGCCCGGCTTTAAAGGAGACTACGGTATTTATACTCTCCTTGATACACTTGTACCCGTTTTTATTAAAATATACCCCTTGTTATGGTTTTATGTATTGAAACCTGTGTTTTAAATGAAAAATTTTTCAGGGGTGTTTTTGTTTAAAAAGCCGGGTGTTACAATACATACACACACACACACAATACAGGGGTTAAAAGCATGCAAAATGATGAAGTTTGGAATGAAGTCCATTTTTAGGCGAAAGCACACGCGCGTCGCGAGACAGCTGTGTATCGGATCAGAGCTTTGAATTCAAAGTGCGAACATTGGGGCTACAGATAAGGATGCGCCGCAGATTTCACCTTTGCGCGCCGCGTTTAGGCAATTTTTGCAACTATAAATAGAGGCTTCCGGTTCGTGATTCGGGATCGAAGACCCGACCTTTGAGTGGAACTCAGGCCTCTTCGACTCGTATTTTCATGTTTCAGCGATCGATAGTTGGTAGTTGCGTAGTTTTAGTTTATTTTCGTATTTTTCAGTTTTGTTTATCGCGTGTGTTCAACGGTTCTGACTTGTAGAACTCGTTGGAACACGGGATTCTGAATTATTTTCCGAAGTCAGAAACATTCGACTTCTGGTTTTGGTTTGGTTTTATGCAATCATTCGGTGTCGTTTATTGTTCGGTTTTAATTTTAGTTTTTATAATTTATTGTTCGTTTGATCGGTTTGGTGTGTTTTGCGATTCTGATTTCTGAGTATACCTCGCGGTCAGAACGTATTAGTTTGGTTTGGATTGAGTTATGGTTCTAAGTAGTTTAATATTTGCAAGTTTACGTTTTCGATGGTTTCGTATTGTTGGGATTTCGTTAACTGTATGGAACGACACCTTCTATAGAGTGACACTATAGATATGTTATTTCTTGACACAGACTTTAACCACTGACTCCACGGTTCGACCCTTACTACCACTAGTTAGTGTGCTTGTAAGGTTATATATATTGTATTTTAGACCGCATCGACGACTACGACGAAGTTAAATTTTGGCGCCGTTACCGGGGAGTTGTACGCTTGAAGTACTGTGTCAGTTGGTATTTATTTTTAGCTTTTTATCTTTGATTTGATTTGGTTTCGTTTTTGACGGTCGTTTGCACTTTGTGCATGCGTACACGTCGGGATGAACAATCGTCACCTCTTCTTTTTTATTCTAATATTGAACGAATCGTGCGCAGAAACCGTATGCGTAAGCGGTTGGTCAATATGAGTTTAAATGATGTTTTGGTTGAAGATATTACCAATGAGCCGACAGGCGAGGTAATGAGGGGCAGCCGTTTGTGCCCCCGACATCAGTAAATCTTAATGGAGCCTCTACTACTAGTAGTGGTGATGTAGTTTCAGTCCCTACACCTATTCCACCATGTACTTAGTCTGCAGTTCCACCGATGAGTCAATTAACCATAAACCCAAGTGGGAATCCTGTATCTGTTGTATTAATATGGGGAGTGCCGACTCGTGATGGTACCCCGTGTCCACGCCAGCCAGTGCAAGTTCGTCAACAACTACAACCACTATTCCCAGTTCACAAACCTCAACCACCCATTCTACAACCACCACCACAACAACAATACCAAGTTCAAGCTGGAGACCAGGTATACGATGATGAGGACGAGGGTTGGATGCCAAACAACCCAAATAATCAGAACCAGCAGTGGAATCTAGGTCAAGGACCTCCGCGTCAATGGCAGCAACAATATTGATCTTCTTCGGATACCATTAGAATCCACACATTAACAAATATTGGTGTATTTATGTGCATATATTTTATTATTACTCGTCAACCCTCGTGTATCTCGACCCATACATATGTGTTAGAGGGTGTTTGAAATTGCTTTTTGAACTTCAAAAATGTTTTTTGACTTATGGTAAGGGTAAAATAAGTTTTTTGAAAAAGTGTTTGGAGTAACTTTTATGGTGGGAAAAGTCAATAACTTGATAAGTCATTTTTTAAAAAGTGTTTAACTTTGTTTATACATGTAAAATGATAAAAAATGACATGCTTACAATTACTTCTTAAAAATAGCTTTGTAAAGAGTTAGTTTTGAAAAGCACAGTTCATTTACCGAAACATTTTCTTTAACTTATTGGTTTTTTAAAAAGCTAATAAATCAATAAGTTACTCTTAATCTAACGCATCTTCTATTGTAACAAATATATATTGCATTACAATAAATATATATTGCATTATATGTGAGGAAATGTTTATAGAAAAATATCTTGATAACGTTTGAATGTTCGAAGTCGATCTTCTATCCAAACTGTAAAGAAATGTTAGTATATTCATATGTGTATATATTTTATTGTTACAGTCCAACCCTCATGTATCTTGGCCCATGCATATGTGTTAGTGTAACCCAACTTGTATTATAACAAATATATATTGCATTACATGAGAGGAAATGTTTATAGGAAAATATCGTAATAACATTTTATTCACCCAAATGAAGTAACGCCTCCCTAGGGAAATGTCTACTAGATCCACCTTATTTAGACAGTGACGAATGTTGACTAAAAATAGAACCGAACCAACCATAAACAGTTCAGACCTCATTAAAGTCGCATGGAATAATAAATTCACCAGAAAGGTTATACATTAACCTCATAATAGAATCCAAAAAAAAAAAAAAAAAAAAAAAAAAAAAAAAAACTTAATCTTATACAAATCCTGTTAGGTAAAAATATTGATAGTCGTAATTTGAAAACTACGACTGAGCTAAACCCCTTCAACAACCACATAATTCTCAGAAAAAGTGACTTATTTTAAAATTAGGCTAGCCCACTTGGCTAACTAGGTGATTACTAACAAATAGGTCATGAGTTCAAACCCTGACACTAACATAATAAGGAGTATTTTAGAAGTAGGAGTAGGATAGATTTGACGTTCCAAAAAAAAAAAAAACATCATTCGTAAATAAATATTTATATACTAAAAAATACAATCGTGAAGATTAATTTAGTATTAATGTCATTTGCAAATCAATATTTTATATTTATTCGTTGATTTAGTCGTGCGTTGAATTAATTCTTTTACTTCATTCTTATTTTGGTTTTATGGGTAGCCGTATATATCGGGAGTCGGGTGGATGTGTATCCCTTACAAAAAAAAAAATAATAATAATAAATAATAATAATAATAATAATAATAATAATAAGTTAAAAAAATTGTTTTTGTGTTATAATTTTAGGTATCTGTTTAACCGCTAGTGATTTAATGTTTGTGTTATTTTTATATTATAGATAAAGATTTCTAATATCGGTTAACTAGTCAGTGTATTAAAATCATTCTCGGTGTTGGTTTTGTTAACACATGAAAATATTCCTAACTAGTTGTAAGACCCGTGTATTACACAGGATGATATAAAAATATATAAATTATGAATATGTAAACATTTATATTTAAAAAAAAACAATACTATCGTGGTCATTTTGTATAATTATCAACAACTATATAAACAGAGTGAAAGGAAGTTAGATACAACCCAATACAAAACCTAAAAATAAACTAAGCAAAAGAAAGAAAGAAATAAGGATCGAAAGAAAGAAATAAGGATCGAAGAACACAAGCATCGGTAATTTTATCAAAAAAATTGAACCTAAAACACGAAGATATTGAACCTAGTGAAGCAAACAATATGATTTAGGGCTAAAAGTCATCTAGCCAATACATCAACCAAAACAAAACAAACCTGGTTCAAGCAAAACAAAACGATTTAGGTCAAGAAATTGAAAAATAGAACAAAAAATCGATCAGGTTTAAGTGTTAATAACTAAAGTAGAGAGAAAATTACAAGCCAATACATCAAGCAAAACAAAGCAATTTAATGCTTAGAATTTTCTGATTTCTGTGAGTTCTCTTCTATATTTCCAAATTTCTACGGGTTTCTTATATTTGCAATAAAAAAAGAATTGAACAATTGTGGCAGATAAGTTAGGCTAGGAAAAATATAAATAAGAAAGATATTTTCAACTAAGTATTAGAATATAATATACAGTTTGTTTATTAAAATTAATACATTTTGTAGTGATATGTAACCACCAAATTATTTAAGTTACCAGAAAATATCTTTCTATTTCTTAAGAAAAAAATATAATCTTAAATACAGAAAATTAGTTATTAATTTGTCATCGTAATCGAAATAACCAAAAAATAAAATTAGCAATCTTAAAGAGATTATTAAGATTAACAAAATTAGTAATCGCATTATGGCAACATAATTACGCTACAAATGTTAGTACATATAATAAAATACCTTCATAAAAGCACATTAATGAACTTTTATTTTTTAGAAAGAACATTAATGAACTTTTTAATTTTTAGGGAAATTCAAAATCATGAAAAAATGACATGTGGCCAAATGAATATGGTGGTGACATGTGGCTTTAAATTATTTATTTATTAGGATAGGATTCCATATCGGCATACAAATCAATCAATATTTCAAAATCAACAATTTAAAATCCTGTGAAAACTGAATACGTGGACATGCATATGATTTTGTCCAATAAATACCGAAGTTACCAAATAATTTAGATACGGGAAGTGATATTTCCACTTACGAAAATTGATTCATCCACTTAAATGTATGCTTTATTGACTTGTACGATAGCTTCAAGTGTATTGTATATCATGTGGAAGAATCAATTTTTCAAGTGGAAATATCACTTCCCTTTAGAGACACGTATTCACGAAAACAACGATTAGTTGCAATAAAAATGAAAACACGGATTAGTTGCTATTAAATGTAACTGACTATTATAATATTAGTTAATAAGAAATCGAATACCATTTTCATACTAAATTTTTTACTTCAACAAAACAATCTGAAAACCATTTCAATAATAATCATTTAATTTACCACCATTTTGTGCTAATAATATATCATTAAATCTTTTAGGCCAAAAGTATAGATGTCATGTCACTGTATCATAAATTTTGGTCATAGTCGTGGTGGCGGTGATGTAATGGTATAAGCCCCTTTATTTTGTCGCATATGAGGGCACTACCATAATTTCCGTCGTATATCTCTACTATTACTGTATTAGATCTCCTCCTTCCCTTCCATCGACAACCACCTAAATCCAACCCCTTTCCTTATGTCGGTGACTATTAGCAAATGTAAAAACAGTCGATGATTTTACCAAAAATCATGGGGAGAGCAAACGGCGGGTGGCAGACGGTGGATCATCGGCGTCGAAATCGCCCTGTAACTCCGGGAATAATCTCAATGTTTGTATCTAACATTCCAGATGGAGTAAGAAAGAGCGATCTATGGAGAATCTTCGGGAAATTTGGTGAAATTACAGATGTCTACATTGCGGGGAAAAAGGATGCAAACAAGAACAACTTCGCTTTTGTTCGATTTAAGAAGGTCTCGAACGGTGGTGAACTCGAATCCAAGCTTCAGAATATCACACTATCAGGCAGGATTCTCTACGTTAACATTGCAAAGTTTGATAGGAAGGATAAAGAAGATACGCGTAAGGCGGTGAGAAAACCTATCGTCGGAGAACCTGTCACTATGGGTAATCCTAGCTTGGGTCTTCGCGGGGACAGATCCTACGCTTCTGTCACGGCCGGATTTAGAGTCCCTCCTCCCCCCCCCGCCCCCTCCTAAACCTACGCCAATCCCTCTCGCTATCGACAGATCAATGGTTGAATGGTTGTCGAGTGATCTCTCCTACGTCGGCATCGCTCACACTATGGAACATTTGAATACTTTTTGTCCTGGTTTGACTATTGGAGATGACGATGGCTTTGAAATCAAATATATGGGAGGTTTGAAGGTGTGCTTGAGATTCAGGGAAGCTAATGATGTTACGAGTTTTTTAACTGTATCCAAAGAGTGGTTCAGTTCGTTCCGTAGATGCGACGGTGTTGAAGATCAACTGGAACGAACCGCCTGGATCAAAATTGTAGGGATGCCGGCTAATCTCTGGAGTAGAGATAATTTCAGCGAGATTGCGTCAAAATTTGGAAAAATATTAATCCCATTTGATACGACGGTGGATGCCCGCGATCTCTCACATGGTCGTGTCTGCATTCTAACGGATAACTTCAAAAGGATCGATGAAGTACTGATGGTTGAGGCGGAAGGACGATTATCTAAGATTGGAATCTGTGAGGTAGACGATTACTGGTTCCCACTGAAGTCGGCGTGTGATGATACGGTCCAAACCCCCTACGACTCCGATTCAGATGATGAGGATGGGATCTCGGACACAATCTATGATGACGGAGACGACGACGGGAATAATAATATGGAAGACGGAGAAATTCCTAGTGACGACGATGGCAATAATTTTGAAGAGGGCGAAATTCCCAATGACATGGACGGTGTGGAGGTCGTCATGGAATCAGTTTTGGAATCAAACAATGAACCCGGCTGTAAAACGGACGCGATTTCTTCCGGTGACGACTCCGGTGACACCAGCGAACCGGCGTGGAAGATGGATGGTCTGCATGGGAATAACCAACAGTCGGACGTAGTCTCTCCCATAATTAATGCTACAGGTGAAAATCCCAACAAATGTGCTAACGGTAAATTCCCTTCCCTTCCGTGTGAGGAAGAATGTCAGACGGAAAATATTGTCATAGATAATGCCTTGAATCAGCCCAACCTCATGTCTGGGCCTGATGCGACGATGGCCCAATTATATGGGCCTACTAATGATGCGGCAGTCCATGGCGAAATATTCAGGCCTTTCTTTTTTCAATCGGATCCTGGTCCCAAGCTGAAATTTAATTTGGGGTCCAATCTCAATGGAAAGAGGCATAGAATTCCATCTCCCACTCAAACTATCCCCAACAAAAAATCTCACGCCCTACCAAAGCCACCTCAGACTACTACTCATCAAAGTGTTGAACTCCCTCAGTCCCCATCTATTGATTTAAATCGCTGCATCTCACAACAGGATTCTTCTGCTGCTGATGTCGGTGGCAATTCTCCTAGTGAATCCGTCAACGAGATGGCTCGAACTGTTGAGATTGGTCAAGCAATTGGTTTTCAAATCGCTGAAGGGAATGAGATTTTGGCAGGAATATTGGGTGAAAGCGGAGGGATAATTGGTAATCAATGAATGTTATGTCGTTGAATGTAAGAGGGCTTGGCGAAAAATGCAAGACGGATTGGGTAGCTCGTTTGAAAAGGGAGTACCAACTAAATGTACTATGTATCCAGGAAACACAACTCGAAGAAAATTCGTCCTCCTTAATTGATCTTTCTAAATGTTGGGGGTCCGATGACTTTGGGCATTGCTTGGTTAGTGCGACTGGTAGATCTGGCGGTATCATCACTATCTGGGACAATAATTTTTTCAATGTCACAGAAACTATCAAAGCTCGTCACTTCATTCTTGTGGCTGGATCGTTCGCTGGATTCCCAGGGGATTTGATTTTTGTGAATGTCTATGGTCCGCAAGGGGTGGGAGACAAGGCTAGACTGTGGGACGATCTCTTACAAATTCGAAATGACAAAACCGCCACCTGGGTATTTCTTGGTGACTTTAATGTGGTGCGCAGTGCGGATGAGCGCATTAACTCTGTCTTCTGTCAATCGAGTGCAAATGCTTTTAACAGCTTCATTCATGCGGCCTCATTGCATGATCTAAGGATGGGCGGGCATCGCTTTACTTTTTTTCGTCAAGCTGGTGCTAAGCTAAGTAAACTTGATCGTATTTTAGTTTGCTCGAATTTTTCTATTTTATTCCCTGGGGTTTCTGTTGTTGCACTGCCTAGAGAATTATCGGACCATTGTCCCATCATTCTTCGTACAAATATTGTCGATTATGGTCCAAAACCTTTTAAATTCTTTAATTCATGGTTGCTAAGGAATGATATAGACTCCATTGTATCTAATGCCTTGATGAATTTCTCTGGGTTTGGAGCACCTGATGCTTATTTTCTGGCAAAACTAAAAAAGTTAAAGGGGGATCTGAGGAAATGGAGATCAAAGGAGTTCATGGTAGAGTCGGTGGAGCTCCAAAATCTTAAAAATTTAGTCGATGATATTGATTTGATAGCAGAAAACAGGGTATTAACTCGGGAGGAATCAGAAAATAGGGCTGCCGGCTTTAAGAAAATTATGGAACTTGAAAGATTGAAATCTATGGATCTCAAACAAAAAGCTAGGCTCAAATGGATTGCAGATGGGGACGAAAATACACGTTTCTTCCACGGACATGTGAATAATAGAAACAGAAGAAATCATATACACGGTCTCAATATTGATGGCACATGGGAAACCGACCCGACTAAAATCAAGGAGGAGGCTCTTCGATTTTTCTCTATCAAATTTAAAGAGCATTGGGTCTCTCGGCCCAAGTTTATTAGCCCAGAATTCCAAACCCTCTCCTTGGCGAGTAGCACTTTTTTGGAAGGAGAGATATCAGTTGATGAAATTAAAAAAGCAGTTTGGGCATGTGGAAACGAGAAGGCGCCTGGCCCTGACGGGTTCACTTTTAAGTTTATGAAAAAGTATTGGGGCATTCTAAAAGATGATATCGTGAATTTTGTAAAATATTTTGAAAAGTGGGGGAGATTCTCTAGAGGTTGTAATTCCTCTTTCATCACATTAGTAGCAAAGGTGAAGGACCCGTTAACACTAAACGACTTTAGACCAATCAGTTTAATTGGATCACTATACAAGATTGTTGCGAAGATTTTAGCAAACCGGCTCAAGTTAGTTATTGGGGAGGTAATTGGCGAGACCCAATCAGCGTATGTGAATAGCCGTAACATCCTTGAAGGTCCTCTGATGATTAATGAAATCTGCTCCTGGGGAAAAAAATTAAGGAAAAAGATTTTACTGTTCAAAGTTGACTTTAACAAAGCCTTTGATTCGATAAACTGGGGCTTTCTAGATTCTGTGATGGGGCAGATGCACTTTGGTGATAAGTGGCGGAGCTGGATCTTTGGATGCCTCACGTCAGCCCGGGCTTCCATTTTAATTAATGGAGCTCCTACTGCTGAGTTTCAAATGGAAAGGGGGGTTAGACAGGGAGACCCACTCTCTCCTTATCTGTTCATTCTAGCAATGGAAGGCCTTAATATTGCAATGAAAGCGGCATGTTCCAAAGGTATTTTTGATGGAATTGTATTCCCAAATGCTAACATTTCCCTGTCTCATCTCTTTTATGCAGACGATGCTCTTTTTGTTGGTGATTGGTCAAAAAGAAATATTGTTAATCTTGCTCGGATCCTTAGATGCTTTCATGTTTCCTCGGGGCTCAAAGTAAATTTTAGCAAGTCAAAGGTGTTTGGCATTGGAGTGTCATCTCATGAGGTTGCGGCTTGGGCTTCCCCCCTTGGATGTGAGCCGTCACAACTACCGTTCTCATATCTTGGTGTACCGGTTGGGGAAAACATGAATCGCAAAAAAGCTTGGAGACCGGTGATTGATAGATTCAAAGCTAAACTATCAACTTGGAAATCAAAAACTTTAAGCTTTGGAGGTCGAGTGACTCTTGCAAACTCTGTTCTAGGGAGCCTTCCAACCTACTTTTTATCCCTCTTCAAAGCTCCAACGGGTGTTATTGACGACCTTGAAAAAATCCGTCGTAAATTCATTTGGAATGGCTCTAAAGACAGTAGATGCATCAATTGGGTCTCGTGGGAGAAAATTTTATCACCCAAAGTGGTGGGCGGTTTGGGGCTTGGCTCTCTTAGATCGCTCAATATTTCCCTATTATCGAAATGGTGGTGGCGTCTTCGTGTGGAGCAAGATGCTCTATGGGCCAAAATTATAAAAGCCATTCATGGTTTGGGTAATTTACATGATACCAGAATAGCCAAATCCTCCATCACTGGAACGTGGAAAAATATTGCAAGTATGGCAAAGGCGCTTGGGGAGATAGATATACATCCCACACATGTCGTTCGTTGGAATGTTGAGGACAATTCTTGGTGCTCAAACTTTACGGTGGAAAATAAATTCTCTGTCTCAAGATTAAGGTCGAGAATTAACAGAGCTGCACATCAAGTCTGTGACGGACCCTTTTTCTGGTCTAAAGTTGTACCTTTAAAGATTAATTGTTTTGTTTGGAGAGCTAGATTGGGTCGAATTCCTACCCTGGTGGCATTGAAAAAAAGAGGTGTTAATATTGGAGATTCTCGATGTGGGGCATGCTTATCTGCTGAAGAAGATGCGGATCACGTGCTGGTAAATTGTCCCCTGGCGTGCCAAGTTCTCACAGCAATATGGCGATGGTGTAATGTTCGGGTGGGGCTGTTGTTCAAAGTCAAGGAGGTTATTAATGTCATTTCAAGGTGGGGTTGCTGCAAAAAGAAAAGGAAGGGGCTTATCAACATCATATATGGTGCCTTCTGGTGTCTTTGGCGATCTAGGAACGAACGCATCTTTAACAATATTGGATCAAAATCGGCGAAGATTATTGACGATATCAAAGCTTTGGTATATGTCTGGTACAAGCATAGATCATCGAAGGGCGATTTGAGTTGGAATAATTGGTATGATTCTCCCATGTCTTGCTTGTAATACTGTTTCTTTTCTTTTGCCTTCTGTTTTTCTTTTCTTTTGTACTCTATTTTCCCGCTAGCTACTTGCTAGTTTGGGTTTTTTAATATATTCGCCGGTTCCAAAAAAAAATGTCAATGATATGGAAAAAAGAACATCGAAGAAACGATTGTATTGCACTCTACCATATTAAATGATAATTAAATAACAATAAATATAAGTGTACGGGATAACCAATAATATGGAAAAAAGAACATCGAAGAAACGATTGTATTGCACTCTACCATATTAAATGATAATTAAATAACAATAAATATAAGTGTACGGGATAACCAATAATTCAGAGTTTTAAACAACATTTATCTTCCTCTTTTATTGTCAGCTTCCGATTTACCTTGAAATAAAAATAAAAATATCGGACGAATAAATCTTCTTCCTCTTTTTTCTTGGAAAACCTTTTGTTTTTTGTTCTTCAAGCGGTTGGATAAGATGAGAAGGGTATATGTAATTTATTGTTTGACAAAATGTTATTTCGAGAAGAAAGACTACTAATGTTAAGTTAACAAAATTCGGGTATTTTTGTATATTATTGTAATATTTTAGCATAACAAGTTCGTTCAATATAACGTGGTACAAACATTTATGATTTATCCAAATTTGAATGAAACATATCAACTTAACTTACAATCTTCATATCTCAATATATACGCAAGCTTTACAGTACATTCATGTCTTTTTCACTATACAATGTGCAGCCAAATTTCCCAATCTCTTTTGTCCAATCGTACCAACTGTATCAAAAGTTGTAAATGATTTGATCTGAGTGCTCATTTCGTACAGATATACCCATTTTTATTTTCTATCAGCTTTGATATCAATACACTCATTTCATATCACGTTCTCATTTCAGTGTAATTTATAAAAAGAAACGATAAATGAATGAGTAAAACGTATCTCACCTACAATGGATCCCACTACGACCATCCTTATTATCTCATTTTCAATACAATTTTTGAATATTTACTTCTTAAAATCTTGGTAACCTCCGAATTTCACTTATTTAAGCAAGAAAAAGAATCAAATTCTAATTGTATAGTTCGTAGCTCATACAAAACAATATCTTAAGATTTAGAATAGGGGTGAGTATTAGGACTGGGTACCGTATTTGAAAGTAAAACCGATTCAGAACAACTGGTTTCAGAACTAGAAACATTGTGACCGATTTCAATTAAGTTCCTAAAATTTGGAACTGATTGTGACCGGTTGCGGTTCCGATCATATTGATTCTTTTAAGAACCGATAAACATCACTTGCGTTTTATTCAAACAAATGTATAAAGGTTTGCAATAACTTGTGGAAACCTTCTGTATACCGATTCTACTAGGGGTGAACATGGTACGGTACCAAACATTTTTTCTACAAACTGTATGCCATACCAACTATACTTGGTAGAGAAATTTAGCTACCAGTACCGTACCAAGTATATTTAGTACCAAATTATTTGGCTACCAACAAGTTTGGGTGGTACATGTTGGTAATGGTATATACCAAAAACATAAACTAATACGAATTTGAAAAGTTTTACGGTTCATAATTTATATAAGACTTTAAATTTTAATCATCACTTAGTAATTAGAAACTTTAGTTTTTCGAACTCGAAACAAAATAAACAAAGACCTGTGATGGGTGGTTGGTACTATATATATATATATATATATATATATATATATATATATATATATATATATATATATATATATATATATATATATATATATATATATATACACACACACACACACATACATACACACACACATAATAAAGTAACGTGTTTGTGTGTATGGGTATGTGTGTGTGTCTTTATAAATATAAATTGGTTGGTACGGTATAACAGTGGTATTCAAAATTTTGTATTGTTACTGTACCAAGACTACGTGATTGGTATGGTACTATTGGCCAAACATATTGGTGACTAAACTAGTGGCAACCAGTTTTATTGGTTCGATTGGTAAACATGTTGGTTGGTTCTCAGTGGTACATATTGGACAACCTTAGATTCTACAAAGGTTTGAAGTATTCATGTTTATGGAAACCTTCGGTTCTTTAAATGATGGCGCCGGAAGTCGAGGATCTCAAATCTTGAATTTGAATTTGAACAAACCTTCCGATCAGTACTTTTATCCGCTCTTTTGCCAACATTCTTATAGGCCTATCAGGTAAGTCTGGTTCTGCATAAAGTACCAACTATATTGTTATGTTCTATGTATTATAAACAGAAGAACTATATAAGCATCATATCAACATCTAAATTATACCCACTTTGTTTCACGTTGAATATACCATTTTTGTATCAAGAATAAATCTATAAGCATCATTATCGAAATCTTCCATGCAATCTATAACGCACTAATGGACTCTACGTTGTTTGAGGTCATAAGATTTAAATGATGCCCAAAGAAATATTCCATTGACCATTTTGTAGGATATCTAGCTTTTAAGTATTCCCATTCTGCATATCTTGTATTTCGTAGCATTTCAAAATATAGTCAAAATCTAATTCTTTTGTATGCTTAGGCTGCTATCTAGAACAAAGTTTTGTCTTTGGAATTTTCTTAAACCTATCTTGTATGTTTGATAAATTATGATGACAACAAACACTGTGATGTGCATTTGGGAACATATTTGCAAAAGGCACGACAATCGATTGTACGCTATCCGAAATGTTGCTTAAATGTTTCGAGTTGCCAATACAATCATGTAGTTTTTTTAAACCATGTCTATTTCTCTATGTACATACTCTTCGCTATTCCGCATGCAAAAGGCATAATTTGGTTGTGCCCGTCCATCGCAATCACCAATAACATGGTGCACTTGAAGTGATCATTTAGGTGAGTCGTGTCTATAATGAGGGCAGGTCTATAACAGTTGATGAAGGCCCATAGCTACAAAACAAAAAAGTGTTAAATTATGTTATGTGAACATATGAAATCATAAAGAACTAATATTATCGTGCAACCAATTAAAAGGAACAAGAACTCAAATCAGTCTGCAACATCCGCTTGTATGCATGTCACCATTATAGGATTATGTTTCTCCAAGTTGTAATAGTACATAACTAGTCTAGAAAACGAATCATAATGGGGATCCTAAAAATATAAGTACATGCTCATTCATGCGTTATGCTTGTTTGTATCAAATATTTATTTTGTACTTCGAAGTGAAAGCCTGTAGGATATTAGTTTTACGGTAGACTCCGTTATGATCACTATCCAATGCCTCGACAATTAATGACTTGACACTTTTTTTGCCTACCGATGGTTTTGGTTCAATTGTGTTGAAGAACAAGTATGTTCATCCACAAGTTTATGCAATTGGAACATATTAGCATTCTCCCGTCTCATAGTAAAAATATGCCAAGTACAATTTTCCTAGTAATATTTTGCTTGAAACCTTTCCTTTGAAGATCTAATAATTTTTTACTAAATTCCCTCATGAACACTTTTCTGTTCCAATGCTAGTTGAAAAGCCGCTTTGCCTTTAAGTGTTTGAAGGTTTTTACTCCTTTAGGTCGGGTTTGGCTTTGTAATGGAACAGGTGTATATATCGAGATTGAACACCATGGTGTAGTATGAAAACCATAAAATGGTATGTTTGTGTATGTGTATTCATCATAATACCACAATTAGATAGGCCTAGACAAAAATCTATTAGCTTCTTATAAGGAAGTAAATTGGTATAATCGACCAATGGAAGTATCTATCGTTACCTCATTATCATCATCTTTACCAACATCCGTAGTATCATATTTACATGTAGCAACATCATCACCAACGTACTTATACGTTTCGGGATCGACATAATGAATTTTTCCTTGTACTAGTGTTTGTGGTTGTAACGAATCACTATAATGAAATTATGGTTGTAGTGGTTTTCATATGTACCATATCTATGAGGATATCTCAGAATAGTTTAAGATATAAAAATATCTGCTTGATTTTTCCTACCTCGTCTACTAGATCAGCTCTCTCCATAGCCTTTTACTATTCTGCAACCTCGTATATCATTAGACCATTTTCCGCTAGATCGGTACCCACCAACAACAACATCAATTCGATGCATTGTATTGAATAGTCAAAGCATCTTCTACCAAAGCACTAACTACGAGATACACATGTATAACAGTTTAGGTTTTCTTAATAACCTTTTTTCAAGTGTTTCACATCACTCTCATCTACTATCTCTATATGATACTTTAATGTAGGATGCTAGAATGACAAATTGATATTGGGTCTATCTTCCAAACATGTTTTCATTTTGCCCAAATCTAATAAATCAGATAAATTTATATCTAACAGAAATTTTATGTCGTAGTTTTTAATAAAAGTCGGCGTATCAACTTTCCACATTTATTGGCAGTTATGAACCACCTATACAAGCAACAACAAAAAAAAGCATACATGGGAATTTGAAGTCATGTTTTTTTCTTTAAGAAATTATATTAGCCCATTAGGTTTGAACTTTTATTTTTAAAGGCGACCTTATAAGAAAACCATCATTTTATTATCTTACATCTGATGTATAATTGTTAGATTTTGCAGTATGAATGTCATACTTTGCATTAAGAATGTTAGATTTCTCGGTACGAATGACTGAAAAAATAAAGGCTTTTTCAAAAAGAAAAACTAAAATTTCTCAAATGTAATATTTGATTTTGCAGATACCATCTTTGAAATCCCATTTCACTTACAATGTTTGCGGAATCAAAATTTCCATATAAGAAAGTGATATTCACATATAAATATAAAAGGATTTCAAAGATGTTGAAATCCTAACTTGGAATTGAAAATGACTTCAAAATAATGCTTTTAAATCTTAAAGTGGTGAGACCCAAGAATTTGGAAATGACAATAATATATATATATATATATATATATATATATATATATATATATATATATATATATATATATATATATATATATATATATATATATATATATATATATATATATATATATATATATATATATATATATATATATATATATATATATATATGTCTATTTCATGATATAAAGTGGTGGTCGAGGGTGGAAAGACTAAAGGGACAGAAGGCAAGAGAAAGAGAGAATCCATGGCTGAAGGAAGTAATGGGAACATAAAGTCAGGAATTTACAAGAAGATTCCCAGCATAAAGTTTACCAAGCTTTTCATCAATGGAGATTTTGTTCCTTCCATTTCTGGTATATTTTCTATTCTCTACCCAATGTTTTTGTGTTCTCAAATAAAGTAGTTAGAGATACGAAGTTGTTTTAGGTAGTTAAATTTTGTTAAAAATAACATAAGAATCTTAAATTTAGACTGTGATAACCAAGTATTCACTATTTTATATAACTTGACTAAATTAAGAAGAGAATAGATACTCTCACGATTATACTGTTTTTTTGTCTAATTTTCATCTAGCTAACCTGAATTAGCAATTACCAGTTTGAATCGTCTCTTGTTGTATGGTCTACAATTGGTTGTCTATGTTGATAATTGTTTGGAAATGATTTAATATATTTTTTTTTTCTTTGATTTTGATTAAAGAATATGGAAAACATTAAAATTCATTTTTCATAATCTTGTCTATATCCATAAAACTAACTGAATTTATGATTACAAATCATGTTAGCATTCGTAAAACTATCTGGCTTTTATTTCTTCAAGTATTTGAAATACGAGGAAGCCATAAACACATAGCTACATACGTAAATAGTAATTAAAACGTGTTGTTTTATGACTTTTATAGTTTTATACATCCATATTGCAACTTCTTATAAGTGTGAGATTAGAGTGATAGTAATAAAATTACAGCAACCCTTATGCCTTTGTTAAAAGCAGTGATGAAATTGATGTTTAATTGGGGATTAAAAAATAAACCCTGTAGTTAAACTCGCATAAAGTTGTACCTCTAAGTCTCTTAACTATAAAATTACAGCTGTACAAAAAAAATCAAAATTACATTGTTTCGTGTTCGTGGTCAAGATATATATGGAAGTTGCATAGACAGATTTCTTCTTTGTTTTTCTTCTACAATTTATGTAAATTAAGTTGTTTTTTTCCTTCAAATATTCAGCCACTATATCATGAAAACTGAAACTTCCATCATTTACTTATTTATGCACATTTAGCTTGTTGGTGAATGTATACTAATAAAAACCAAAATCAAATCTTTTATGTTGTTGATAAAAAAAATTTAAACATTCATTTCGACAGTGATATATTGACAATTTTGCTATAATTTAAAGTTATGTGGCGAGATGAGACTGTGCCAAATTTGAAGGTCGGTAGCTTATGTTCTTATTTATATCGGGCTAGTTCGTCAACGGATATTATCCTTCACTTTAATATGTTCATTTCTTAATATACTCATTAAAATTGTTTGTTTTTAGTCCAAACGGGCCTTTATGAGTAATAAACTCTTGGGTAACGTTTGACAATTGTTCATGTATATTGTATAATCGTTCATAATTATTGATGGTACGTTTTGCAACAAGCTTTGAAAAGTTTTTAATATCTTTTAGTTTTTAAGACGATATTTGATATTCGAAATAATAAAAAGCTTTGTCAGCGATACAGTCTTTTAATATTTTTTTAAACAAAAAAATTCGAATTCAAAAGCTATTTTAAATAGCTTTTTTTAGATTTTAGTTTTTACGTAAATTTACATTTTTAAAGGTTAATAATCATTTTTGTAAAACATCTACTCAAAAAAAAAAAAAAAAAAAAAAAAAAAAAAAAAAAAAACTAAAGCTTCCACCTATAAATAAGTCTACCATAGATACCTTTAATATATATTGAACTTGTGATGTATACAAATTGTCAATTATTGATCCATTTTCTTTGTGTAATCATCTACTCATCTCTTCATTTTTTTAATGTTAATTAAATTTACATTTTAATTTTTGAAAAAACAATAATTAAACAGGGAAAACATTTGATACAATAAATCCGGGAACAGAAGAAGTCATAGCAAAGATTGCAGAAGGAGATAAAGAAGATGTCGATTTGGCAGTGAAAGCTGCCAGACAAGCCTTTGATCATGGTTCTTGGCCTCGTATGCCCGGATGTGTAAGCATTTAATTTCTGCTTAATTAAATAAG
The DNA here is from genome assembly GCA_023525715.1 of Cichorium intybus. Lineage (NCBI taxonomy): Eukaryota > Viridiplantae > Streptophyta > Magnoliopsida > Asterales > Asteraceae > Cichorium > Cichorium intybus. The sequence goes on from CM042010.1 coordinate 138,401,991, forward strand.
TATTAATAAGTGACAAATACATTATGTCTTTAATTGTATAAAAAGTAAATAACCATAGTATATAAGACAGAGTTAGTTTATGATGTGAAAGTTTGAAATAAAAACAACAATAAAATTGAAGAGGTCAAATGATAAACGATAGTAAAAATATAAGAACCAGAAAACGTTATCAATATAAGTTCAAACTGTGGCCAGTGGGTGTCGTTTTCTCATTTTTATTAAATCAAACTTCATTTTCTTTTTTGCACAATACAATAATTATAGTGGTTGCATACTTGCATACAAAAGAAATAATATACTTTAAAATAAACCAAAGTTAGGATATTTATTGTATATGATGTCTTCATATAAAATTGGTCGGTGGTGAGATGTAAAAATCAATAAGAGATATACCGTATTGAAATTTCAAACATAAGGATTATTTTCCTTTTATGTGAACATTATGATTTATCTTTTGCATTTTGACCACGAGAACATAGATGATGTGTACTCTTTTACTTTGTAAATAACTACTCATAATATGTTGCTATATTCAGTAATTAACCTTATTCAAATATATGTAGGAGAGGGGTAAATTAATGAACAAATTCGCGGATTTAATCGATGAAAATCTTAAAGAACTAGCAGCATTGGAAACACTTGATGCGGGAAAAGTTTTTAGTTTTGAAACCGAAATCGATATTCCTAGTGTATCGAAAGAACTTCGTTACTTTGCTGGTGCAGCAGATAAGATTCATGGAAGAACTTTGAAATTGTCTGGACAATTTCAAGGCTACACTTTGCTTGAACCCATTGGGGTTGTTGGTCTTATAATCCCTTGGAACTTTCCTAGTGCTATGTTTATTCTTAAATGTGCACCGGCTTTAGCCGCCGGTTGCACCATGGTCATCAAGCCGGCTGAACAAGCACCCTTGCCGGCTCTTTACTTGGCCCATTTGGCAAAACTCGTAAGTAGACAACTTAGGTTGATGTTAGTGACTTGAATATGTCTCAACTTTTAAAACAAATAAAATCTATGTGTTTTTGTGATAGGCGGGGATCCCGAATGGTGTTTTAAATGTTGTGACGGGATTTGGACATACTGTTGGTTCTGCTGTCGCGTCACATATGGATATAAATAGTGTTAGTTATTTTTATCAACTTTAAATAAATGTGCTTAAAAACATGTATTTTTAAGAAAAATAATGTCGGATGTTGTTATTCAGGTTAGTTTCACTGGGTCAACAGAAGTCGGACGATTAATAATGCAGGCTGCAGCTACAAGTAATTTGAAATCGGTCTCTCTCGAACTAGGGGGAAAATCCCCTCTCCTAATCTTTGATGATGCAAATGTTGATCAAGCCGCAGATCTAGCTCTCTTTGGGAGTCTTGCTAACAAGGTATTTCACATGATTTCTTTTATTGTTATATTTATTTTATATGGATTTTGTAAATACACTATGTTATATTTTATGTATAGGGGGAAATTTGCGTTTGTACTTCACGGGTTTTTGTTCAAGAAGGGATTTACGATGAGCTTGTGAAAAAATTGGTCAAAAAGGCAAAAACATGGGTCGTTGGTGATCCATTTGATCCTTTGACACGACAAGGACCACAAGTACATCCACTTTATACCGAAATAGTGAAAATGAAATTTAACTTGTTGTTATGAGTAAATTTGTATTTCTCTTTTTGAAGGTGGATAAGAAACAATACGAGAGAGTACTTTCGTACATCGATCATGGAAAGAAAGAAGGTGCAACGTTGCTTTTCGGTGGTAAGCCTTGTGGAGACAAGGGATATTATATCGAGCCAACAATCTTTGAAAATGTTACGGTATGTGTCAAAAACCACATTATAGATCTTTGTTTTGCATCAATGATAATTTTCTCTTTTCTCTTGTTTTATACCAGGATGATATGCTAATTGCAAAGGATGAAATATTTGGTCCAGTTATGGCTCTTATGAAATTCAAGTAATGTCTTATTTATTTTTCAACCTAATGGTGTCTTTCTTAATGAAGTGGTATTAGGATAAACTATATTTACAAAAATATTTGAGAAATATCATGTTTTGTAGATTGTGACACGTTAATGATATTGTAGGACAATTGAAGAGGTGATAACGAGAGCAAATGCAACAGAATACGGCCTAGCAGCTGGGATTGTTACTAATGACTTGAACATAACCAACAGGGTTTCGAGATCAATTCGGGCAGGCATCATTTGGATAAATTGTTACCATAATTTTGATTCAGGGTGCCCTATTGGAGGATACAAAATGAGTGGGTTTGGAAAGGATCACGGTGTGGAAGCCCTAGAAAAGTTTCTTCAAACAAAAGCCGTTGTTACCCCTATTTACGAATCACCATGGTTGTAAATCTTTTACCAATTTGGTGTCTTGTTTGTTTTTTTGAAATTTGGGAAAATTTTCCAAAGTGTTTTACAAGGGGGAATTGTTGTTCATGTAATATAGTGTATATATAGTAATAGATAAAGTTGTCATGACGTTCAAGCAATTATGTATTATGATATAGAAGATAAAAAAATGCCATTATGTGAGTATTTTTGTAACGTAATTCGTGTTATGACATTGTCGTGGAAGTGTGTGAAATGGTGAGGTTGTGGATTGGGCTTTTATTAGATTCTATAGTTTTATGGGCTGAAACAATTAAATGTTTAGTTGGAATTTGCCAATGTGACAACTATCTAAGCACAATTTTAATTAAAAGTAAATGGCAACTTCAAATGGCTTTATTTAACATCCTCTCATGTATCGACAAACCGGTCATTTTTTCTTGATCAACCCTTCCTCTAAAAGGCTTAAAGTAAGATTATCCTAAAGCTGTCGTATTCAATAGAATAAACGTTGAATAAAAATGCAACATTAATTAATAGACTCATATGATAAGAGTTTTGTTAACCCTTGGAATATAAAAGTGTTTATGATATTTTTCTTGAGTTTATTGATCAGTGAATCCCTTTACATAGGGTTGATAGAAAGCAAAGAATAATCATTATCTAAAATACATTCAAGATACATGTAAAATATACCAAAGGATGTGATTTAATAGTCATCCACAGTTGGAGCGACAGCGGAGTAAATACGCATACCGGAACGGAAGCTTTAAAAAATATTGGCATACTGGAAAGTTGTTGGCACATGAAAGACACAAATATGACCCGCTCGAACTTTTTGTGGATGATGTGAATGTCAATTTCGACGTGTTTAGTCTATTGGGGTCGTATAGTGTTTTTTGAGAGGTAGGCAGACGTTATCACATAAACTAACGTTTCTTTGGTAACGACACATGAAACTCCAATAATAAATTGCATAACCAACTAGCCTCGGGCACGACGCTAGCCATACCCTTGTAATCCGCTTCGACACTCGAACGAGAATTAGTATGTTGCAATTTTAAAGGCCACAGTGCGTTTGTGACTGCGTGATAGCATGATGTGAGGGCGTGTAGTGAATGGTGCATTTAAGGTACTGAAGTACGCACTTCATGAACTAAAAATGAGGCTAGTGTGGGGCGTGCATGAAAAGACATACTTGTTGTGCCACATATGTAGTGTCGGGCCTGGTAAAGGTGAGATACTGAAGGGCGCCAGCCATACTAAGGTAAAGGGTGCCATCACATATGAGGGCACCATCAGTGGCTCGATGAATTTGAGTGAGGAGTTGACAAGTGTCGAACAAGCATTGCATGATGTCATTTTGGCATGATGGAGTATGTCGCGTGTGTACTAGTACTGTGAGAGAAATAACCTATATTTGTCACAGTTTATAGAGATGCCTAAAAAGAGTGTAACACCCCAAGGTCTGGCATAGAAAATTCTCGTGAAAAGTCGTGATGATTTGTTTCAAGAATGTCGAATCAAAGATCGTAAGGATGAAGTCATACACGTATGATTGTAAATACATTGTGTGATTCCCATGTCGGTAAACAACAAGTCAGGTGTCTCAAACACTGCTTTAGAACCCTTTAATAGTAATATAGCTAGGCGGCAAATCAATGATACCACTCATGCGGGGCCTGCTTAAGGCTATATAAACACTTATAAAGGCAACAAACATGATAACGGGCATTGCGATCAATAAAACTCTGAGGTTGGTGCATGTATAAGATTCCATGAAAATTGTAGTAATATGAAAGCATTTTTACGTCAAGTTGTTGTACCGACAATAGTACTGAGATGGCTAGGTTGAGAATGTTCCGCATGGTCATTTATTTAACAACCAAACTAAAAGTGTCATCACAACTGATATGCACTATCTAATATATTTCGTTGACTACGAGGCACACTTTATAGCATTGGAAGGTCCCATCTCCATGGAACTTTTTGCAAAACAACTGCATACATCGAATAATAAGGCAATCAGTAGGATGCAGGACAAGTTCCCGTGTGTCATGTTCTTGAAACACACTTAATTCGTTTATCATGGCAAGATACTAGTTAGGATTCGATGATGCATAGGTGTAGTGTTTAGGTATTTGGGATATTGGTGGGTTGTTGTAGTGTGGAGATTAGGAATTAATAGGGTTTAGAGATACTGACTCGTATACGAGTGGTCATGGGGTAATCATAGGTAAGTGTAGGGGCGATTGTAGGCAGTTGGGGTATGAATTGAGGTGTCAGAGCTGTAGATGGGGGGTTTGGGTGGTGGTATTAATTCGTTCAAAGTTCAGGCGATGGTGGTAGGTTAGGATGATCACGGATGGAGATGGGGATGGTGTCATTATTTAGGATTTATAGGAGTACGGGGAAGGGGTCGTTGTGGAGGGGTTGTAGCACCAACAACCTCATAATTTAGTAGTCAATCGAGAAATATGCAACGTAGATATGGTATGCAATTTGTGTGATTATGTAGTAGTAATATTGTGGTAACAAGCACATTCGAACACCCTTTATATGGTCATAGGTTGGAGGGCATAAGTATAAGTCATGGGTGGGGGTGTGGAAGTTTAGGCATTTGGTGGAGGTATGTTGTGTATGTAGCAAGTTGTTTGTAAAGCTTCAACCCACAAGATATGGGGGGTTTGCATGTGCTGCAAGGGCACACATGATGTCGTTCAGGATTTGGATCATGCATTCAACTTTTTTGTCTTACAGCGAGGTTTGAGAGCATGAGAACCAAAATAAGGGTCGTGGGTGGATGTGAAAGTTTTGAATTCGGAGTTGTCAAAATCGTCTCCCAAGTCACATTGGAAAGATTTGATTTTGCGGTTGAATTAAGTATAAATAAGTTGGTGAAATTTAGAGAAGTTAGGAAATGTTTTGGATTTAAATTTAAGTGGATACACCCACACATAATAGGTATAGTTGTCAATGAGTATAATGTGGTATTTGTAGGGTGCTTTGCTGGCAATAAGAGATGTCCAAAGATCATAATGAATAATGTCAAATGGTGCAAAGATAAAAGTATCAGACTTAAAAAATGATAATCGTTTATTATTTTCAACTTGATAATCGTTTATTATTTTCAACTTAACAACAGTAAGTGACAAACCAATGCTTATTAGTGTTTATTACAGAAAATAAAAGAACGGCAACATAAAAAATCTATGATAGGTATGCATGGGTAGCCAAGGCAGTTGTGTCACAGATCAAACGAAGAAGTAGCTAGACATATTGATAGTTGTGTAGTGGGTGGAGTTAGTAGATATAAGTCTCCTTTGTTATCATGATGTGAAAAAAAAAATCTTCTCAGTCTTAAGTTCCTTTACTAAAAAGCCATTAAGTTCTTTCACTAAAAAGTTATTTAAGTAAAAATCGAGAGATACATTATTGTTACAAGTAAATTTACAAACAGATAGAAGATTTTTAATGATGTTTGGGTTGTAAAGAATGTTGTTTAAGGGAAAGGTTTTGGTTGGGTTTTTGTGGAGTGCATTTCCTGAACCCTTTATTGGTGTTGTTTTGTCATTTATAACAAAAATAGATCATATTAGAGAATGACAAAGGATCGTAAATTTAATTGTGGGTTCGAAGTAAGGTGAGAAGACGCATTGGAATCCACGTACTAAGTTAGATCTAGATATTAAGTTGTGTTGCGTAAAAAGCATGGTCCAAGTTATTAGATTTGAGAGCATTGGAGCTGGCAGTGGGTTAGTCGACTGTGACTGTTGGGCTGAAAGAGAGTTGCGGTCTGCATTCTACTGTGTCACGAAGTAGGCTTTGGCATGTTAGCTTCCTCATATAGCTGGCTAACGTGGCATGCTAGGCCATAAAAAGCATGGCCCAAGTTAGTAGGTTTGAGAGCATGGAAGCTAGTAGGCTGACCGACTTTGATTGTTGGACCGAAAGCTGGATCTGGTCTGCTTGCTATTGCACCGTGATTTGGGCTTCGACTTGTTAGCCCACTAATATAGCTAGCGGGCATGGCATGTTATGTTATAGAGTGAGCTAGGCGTTATTTTATGATAGATACATGCATGGAATTGTAGGCCACATGCCTATGGCGGGTAAGCAGGCGGTTATCTGGTGTTGAAAGTTTATACCCGTCCTTGATTGGTGGTTCGGGTTCTCGAGATGAGTGGCCCGGTTGAGATTTGAGACCACAACCATGACCATATGGTCTTTTTCCCTTGTCACGATAAGTGGGTGGTGATCGGTCGGTAGGAAGTTAGGGAGTTGTCGATGGTTGTTGTAATGGGGACGGTTTAGTAGTATTGGTGGCCAGATAGTAAGTGTTGCTCTAGTTGTAGACAGCTTCTTGTTGTGTCCTAAATCAGAGAGCTTTGCTTAATAAACGAGGCGATGGTATGGTATTCGATGGGAACACTGCAAACCATTTGAAGCACATGTTTTTGTTCACTTATTGAATTGTCGATATTTATAAGCTGATCAGCAAGATCTTTGATTTTTAATAGTATTCATTCCCTGACGAAGAGGAAGACAGTGTAAGGTTTGCAAATCATGTTCTAGGACAGCACACGAGAGTCTTTGTTGTTGTGGAAGATGTCACAGATGCATTTCCAATCGCCATGGGTTGTGGTGTCAGTGTCAAGCATATGAACAAGAAGTTCATCCGACAATGTTCCGTAGATCCATTATAGGTCGATTGCGTTGAAATTTGTCTATGATTCAAAAGTAGGATTGATTTTTGCGGGTGCCACTCTACTATCTTTGTAATGTAATTTTTTGTACCCTCATGCATGGAGTTTGGAAAGTTTAACCCAAGACGAATATGATGAATGACATTTGTGTTGTCAATGATGTGAACCTTATTTTGAATGTTGGTAACCGAGTAGGTCGGATATAGGGTCAGTTGTTTCGTATGTATAGTAGCTTCGCTTGACGGCATGATAATGGTCGATGGCGGCTTGGATTTAGGGTTTGAGTGAAAAAGGTTTTAATAGCATAAAAGTATTTATAATAACTTGGTTGAGTTTATTGATACCGGGGATCCCTTTATATAGGGTTGATACAAGACAAATATAATTTACAACAATATTTATTTGAAATACATTCAGGACATATGGATGTCAACTAGACAAAATGGGTCAGCGAAGCCTCCAGAGCCTGCTCCGAAATCCAACGTTTTATTAATTAACTGAATCTTCTCAAGAGTTTTAAAATCTTACCTTTTATCACTTCACCGATAGTCATAGTTCTATATTTTTGTTTATTTAAACGTGTTTAATTACAAACTACCCTCTAGAAGAATAAATATGATATATATAGCTATGTGCCTTGGGATCTCATAATTCAAGTCTTATGTGCAAATTAGAATTGAACCTATGTACTGTTAAATCAAACATCTATGTGTAAATAGATTTGTAAACTGTATAAAAACCTATGCAACAACTTGATGAATTCCAACCTCACTATGTATGGTGGTTTGCCTTGGAGGCACTCATGATGCTTGCTACCAATCAATATATTATCTTGTAGATTAAGAAAATGAAGTCATTATGATTTAGGTTAAGAAAACGAAGTTATTATGATTTAGGTTGAATACTATAATTATGATTTAGGTTGAATACTATAATTAACTAGGCAGTATTACCCTGCGAAGTGTTGTGGGGTTCTTAAACGAAATTTGTAAAGATGGAAAATTATTCAAAGCATGCAAAAGACAAATATGGTAAAATGAAAGCAACCTTTAAAAGCATGCTTAAAAATGATGTAAAAATAATTTTCTGAAAAGTTATTTTGCAAAAAAAAAAAAAATTGAATACTAACTCAATACAATAATATGATCCACTAAAACAACCTAATTATCTAACTAATGTATAATGTCATAATACAAACAAAAAATTGAAGTATGTTACTATAATAGAGTAGATTTATCAGAACCTCCACGCGTTGCCACGAGAAATATAACATGTATGACATAATCTACATTATTAATACGATTATTTATATAAAAAAATTTGGTTAGTAAAAATGAAATTTAAAAAAACAACAAACAAAAAGGTCTAAAAAATAGGTTTTAAAAAAATAAAAAATATTGTAAAACAAGTTGGAAAAAATTATAAAAAAATAATAAGTTTAATAAGTTTGGAAAATTATGGACCAAATTTGAAAATATAATATAATATAATATTAGACTAAAATTGTAAAAGAAATATAATTCACAAAAGCAATTAAAATTTTGGGTTTAAACAATAAAAAAGAAAAATTAGGCTAAAACTATGTTGGATCAAATCTTTAAAAGAAACAAAAAAATTAGATAATAATCATAAATAATAAAAGAGTTGGATGCCAAAATAAAATTTAAACTAAAAGTTGGATCCACATCTCCACATCTGCACATATGGATCCACATATTTGGCATAGATAAATCTGTAAAAAAAAAAAAAAAAAAAAAAAAAAAAAAAAAAAAAAAAAAAGTCATCATAAATATAAAAAGAGTCGGATGTCAAATAAAAATTAAACCAAAATTTGGATGCACATTTATGATTTTCTACGATATCAATATACATATTTGATGTGGCGGAAAATGAATGATAAAACAAATATTAATCAGGTTGCTTTTTGTTATCTATATAATTTGGGTGTTTGTCGTGGAGTCATCCACCATGGTTTCATGGAATATGTATTATTTTTCAGTTTTACGTAAGGCACTCACAGATAATTTGCTTATTACCTCTTGACAATGAATCATGTAATTACGAATGGAATTCCTATTAACGCACTCATTTGTTATTTTGTATCAAGTGCAACATCCTAATTTCTATACCGTTTTTTACCCTTAATAAATATATTTATACAATTTGTTTTGTTTTGTTCCAGTCCTACTAAACGTATAATACATTCAGTGTAGTGTGGTCTTGCATGTTCAGTCCTGTCCAACCATGGCCCATTTGACGTACCAAACGTTACAAATTATAAACGCTTATCTTTCTCTAAGTATTTGATAATTTATATATTTTGGCATGCTTTAACTTGATGCTCTAATCTTTATTATTACTCCTCTTATAACTCATGTGAAAAGATAAATCCTAACAATTAACTTTATGAATTATTATGTGTCGTGTTTTGTTTATATATATATATATATATATATATATATATATATATATATATATATATATATATATATATATATATATATATATATATATATATATATATATATATATATATATCTTAGGATTATTACTTCAAGATTGTAAATCGCTAAATTGAGGCCTAGCTTTCCTTTGAACCGTAATCTAAACTCACAAGCCACAGTTACATTTTTGTCTTTGGTTTTAATAGAAACCACCTCACGATTCACTACATAAGTTCCCAAAAAAAAAAGAAAATATCTTAAATAAAAACTTGTAAGGAAGATCGTAATTCATAACTATTGATTTTCATCAAATTAATAACAATCATACAAAAGTTTTTATTAACTTTTATTATATTGTAACACTCTATAAATATGTGAGCTTGTCATGAATTAATATACATTGAAGTCTTCCTAATCCATATCTATTTCTCTTGTTCTTATTTCATTACTATGTAACTGTAAATATTTTAATCGTTTATTTTGTATGTCAGTTGATATATATTATTCTAGACCTTAAATTGATCCCTACAATTGATAAGAGAGCTTGACCAGTTTTTATACAACAAACGATCTCATTTGACTTTGTTTATCTTTGAAGTTTTTTTTATTTTTATGTAAAACTTCTTTGATTCGCAACTGAAAATTTTTACGATGATTCTTTTAAATAAACAATTCCAAACACTATCTATATTAAAATATCAAAATTCATTCATTAGTAATATAACTTCATACCCAATAAACAAATCAAACCAAAATTATTTTTCTAATACAAAACCCGGTCGCACTAGTCCAATCCAGATTACTCGATGGTGGATATCAGCCCAGTGAGATCTTCTATTTCGGCAGCCCAGTTTAAATCATTAATTTAGCTCAAAATAACAAAAAACATTTTGGCCATACCTGAATTTGTAGTCTTTCTTTCCTAGGCATTTCTTGATATCGAGGATTTATTTTTCCACAAATTGGTGTTTAAATAAAGTAGTACACTACATATCTTCAGCCCTAACAAACATTATTTTGAAATCAATTCATGAAAAGCCACCCAAAACATCAAAGTTTATCGATTAAAATATTATTCCTTGGTAGATTTCGAACATGAGAATCCATCTTAAACAACAAACACATATAGAAGTAGAGGTGCACAAAAAAACCGGTTTTTTAAATAACCGAAAATAATAACCGAACCGGTTTTTTAATAACCGGTTTTTTAATAACCGAACCGGTTTTTTAACCGAACCGGTTTTTAGCCGGTTTTTTATCTCAAACTGAACCGGTTAAAAAACCGAAAAAAACCGGTTTTTCTTCAGGTTAACCGAACCGAACTGGTTTAAAAACTGAAAAAAACCGGTTTGAAACTCAATCTCGTTTGAAAAATAACCGGTCAAAACCGGACCGGTTATAACCGAAACCGGTTTTAAAAAAAACCGGTTTTTAAAAAACCGGTTTTTAAATAACCGAAACCGGTTTTTAACCGGCTTTTGTGCACCTCTATATAGAAGAGAGCTTGATAAATGCATCAAGTAAATTAATAATTAGAGATTAGTTGACGGGCAAATGTCTTTTAAGAGTAATAAACTTTATCGTAAGTACACATTTAGTTTTTTATCCTTTTTTTTTTTTTTACATATATGATCATTATACTTTTTGTTTTGTACACATTTAATCACTTATATTTTTTACACATATGACCATTAAACTTCATTTTTCTGTATACATTAGTCACTTATGTTAATGGTCATATGTGTACAAAAATAAAATTTTAATGGTCATGTGTGTTTTTTTTAGAACGGCTGGTTAGTGGTTAGCAGTTAGTAACACCTAGTTAGTAAACGCATGTGTCAGTGATAGAACCATTGATCTCTTGTCTAAGAGGACAAAGTCTCTACAAAAATAAAAGTGTAATGGCCATATGTTTTTTAGAACGGCTGGCTAATGGTTATATGTGTACAGAAAAAATAAGCTGCATGGTCATATACGTACAAAAAAAACATAAATAACTAAATATGTATAAAACAAAATATTTAATGGTCATATATGTAAAATAAATAAATGACTAAATATGTAGTTACGATAAAATTTATTACCATTTTAAGTCATTTTTCTTTAGTCGACTAATATTGACGTGTGGTATAAACCCTAAATAATAAAGGTATGGGCAAATGAATTTTAAAATACTAACTAGATCGCTATGGATTACTGTAATTTTAGTTACTATATCATATTAAAATGATAACATGATTATCATCGAATACATCGAATAGAGGAGTCAAAATACGCGTTTGCTTATAAATAATTGTACTTGCCACCTCATTATTGATATTTAAATAGTATTAGTCCACATAGGATAAGAATTCCATCAACAACTATAAAAAAAATTAAAGTTTAAAAGAAGAATAAACCTTTCAGTTAGAGATACTTTAATATGTAATTAAGAAAGGAATCAATGATAGGCAATCATTCGTAACTACCTAATCACTATTTGACCAACAAAAATTCGGGTGGAGAATATTTGGTCTCGTTTGGTATATAATATGCATCAATGATACGTGGAGTTGTTATAGCAACAACTAAAAAGCTCATAAAATATAAAGCCTGGTTCTTATAACTCCATATTTATATCAATATTATACAATTTATAACGATTTTGATGTTGATGGATTATTTTGTAGAATTTATTTTCTGATAAATTTGGACAAAAAAATTTATGAGGTCGTTTTATTGCATGTTTAACAGCTTGAGACTAGTATAGGATTCAAGAACACAAGTTTTTAACTGTGTCCACATAAAACACCCCTTCTTCGTCTAAAAAGGTCTTAACAAGTGTTTGACCATGTACAAAAAGATATTTCCATTAAAATCTTAATATTTTGGTATAGTTTTACGAAAAAATTCTTAAATTAAATTTTTTTTATATTAAAAAGACAGAAACCGGCTAATGTATTCAAATCAACATTTTTTAACATTTTCAGCATGTGAACTACATTTTTGGCCCAGTTTACAGAAAAGTCTCAACATTTTGGCTCGGTTTACTTGAAAAAGTTACGTATTTTTACATGTATTTACGTCTTTAATAACGTATTTATACGTTTGAAAACACATTTTTACATATTTATACAAGTATTATCTAAAATACGTTAAAAAATACTTAATAAGACGTAAAATACATGTATAAAAACGTTTTTAAACGTATAAATACGTAAGCAAGCCTACCGAAATCCATATCCGTCATTTGGAATAAATACATATTTATATGTTTATAAACGTATTTATACATATATTTTACGTATTTTATGTATTTTTTAAGTATTTTATGTTATTAAATATGTTATCAAAGACGTTTTTTTAAGTTTTTTTACGTATTAAATACATTATTTTTACGTATTTTTATAAATACGTAAAAATATATTTTCAAACATATAAATACGTTATTAAAGACATAAACACATGTAAAAATGTTGAGAGTTTTCCGTAAACTGTGTCAAAATATTGAGTCAAAATGTTGGGAGTTTTCCAAAAATACATAATTTTTTTCAAGTAAACTGAGCAAAAATATTAGGAGTTTTCCGTAAACTGTGTCAAAATATTGAGACTTTATTGAAGATAAAACATTTAGTTTTTTGTACGTGGCAAATAATCTGTTGAAAATGTTAAAAAATGTTGATTTGAATATATTAACCGGTTTTCTGTCTTTTTTATAAAAAAAAATTAATTTAAAACTTTTTCCTAAACTTGACAAAACTATTGAGATTTTATTGAAGATTTCTCGTATAGAAAACATTAACAAATGCAATCATGTTGCATACACACATCTGACTTCTAGTATTTTACCTATTAAACTTTTTCCGGAAAGTAAATTATCATTATGAAACATGTTAGAAACAATTTCTAAAGTGTTTAATTCGTAACTAATCATTGCTAAGAGATTTTAATCGTAGTAAATAATTTATAATATATATACATGTTTTACTATGATTTGTTTCTCTTTTCTTTATAATGGATAAATTGATTTTGAATAAGAATTTAATCGAATTAGCTTTGTTATTCAGAAAGGACTAGCGGCCCAGCTTGTTGCCCGTTTGCCTACCGTTTCTATGTAATTATATTTGTACTTTTATAAATTTAATCAGGCTCACTAGGTTCATTCAAGGGAGAGGATGATTGTAATCAAAACTGAATTATAATTCAAGATAGAAAATCAAATATATTAGCCTATTAGAAGCGTATTTTTGTACTTGGACTTGACATGTAAAAAACTTTTTCTTTTAGTTTTTTCTTAGTGGTATATGTTGCGTGGATTATGCAAGTGAAGTGACGTTATTATGACGAATAATTTAATAAATTGACCAAAATGGTAGTCTATAGGGATGTGAAGAAAATGGGAAATCCAACCAAAAACAAAAATAGTAAAATTTTGAATCTTTTCTGAAATTTGATAATTTAATTTTTAATAAACAGATAATTTGGCTGGGTTCCGTTTTAAGTAAGAAAATCTAAGCAAAACCTTGGTTATTACTTATTAAGCTACTTCACATAGTATATTGGTTAATAATTATCAATTTATACTGAGAAAGTTACAATTGTATCTTAATTAAAATATATATTTTTTAATATCCAGAAAAACTTAAACAGAAAGAAACAAATCTCAAATGTTTTGTATGATTAAAAGCGGATTATCATTATTTGATTTCAATTTTACGCCATAACCAAATCAACTAATGGCTCACCCCTAAATGATGTGGCAAAATGATAAATCCCCTGGGAAGAGAGGGTAGGAAAGTCATTTAAGCCTAGTAAAAAGTAAACAGGGGGGCGTGATTCTTGGAGTTGTCGTAATCTATCCCCATAATTCCTCCCAAATTATTCCCGCAATTTACGTGGCTATCCTTCACCATTCTCATTCTCCCCACATTCCTCTATTTTTTATTCTTTTTCCAAAAAACAATAACATTCATATAACTCTTTACATCCAACAAAAATGTATTAATTAATTATTATATGTTCTTAAATAAGGAAATGATATTTTCTTAGCCAACAAAAACTAGTCTTCATATGTTGTGTTGAAATCAATATGTAAATTATAATAAAAGGTGTGATGGTTTGTGTGTTATAACAGGTTTATTAGTTTTATATTTTCGATATAATATTTGTATATGTCTCTTATGTAAGGTGTGTTTATGTAATTCCTAGAAATATTGGGACCATTTCTATAAATTCGCTATTAAACATAAAATTTCAGTAAATTTGTAAGACATATTGATCATTTCTATTATGCGTAATTCTGATTATTATAGGATAAGATTACACAAGAATATAAACCATCTAGAAATATATATTACTAATAGGCCCTCAACAGTTTGAGCGGGAGGTGCTAGGACACTCAAACTGATCTGAAGTCAAGAAACAGCCGAAGAGAGAGAGAGAGAGAGTGTGTGTGTGTGTGTGTGTGTGTGCTTTTATGAAAATGTAGGCGTACTGATACCCATACGCAATGTCAAGGACTTGAACATGACCCGAGACAACTTTTTCCCTAACAAAATGTATGTTCATCTCGAAATGTTTTGTCCTCTAATGTTGAACCGGGTTACTAGAGAGATAAATAGCTGAGACATTGTCTTAGTAAACTAATGTAGCACGCCCTCGTGTGTATATGTAGTTTGAGAAGGAGCACAACTAGTAGGTTTCATCATATTCACCATCGACGCTCGATCTCAATAATGTCGGTTGGCGCTTTGAAAACCACAAAATGGTGTCACATAAAAGACGCAACAACCTGATATGGATCTCCGTGTATTCGGACAGTCGCCCAAGTCGGCAATTATATACAAGATAAGTTGCGTGTGTGACAAAGGATACAGATGAATATTGTGGTCAATAGTACCATTGAGAAACTGTATGATGCGTTTAAGGGCGTTAAATGTAGAAGGCCAGGAGGCTGCACGAATAGACAAAATTGTTGAACGAAATAGGCTATATCTAGACAATAAAAAATAAGGCATTGCAGCGCTCTAGCCAAGTTGCAATAAAGAGTCAGGTTATGCAATGTCATCTACATAAAGTAGAAGGTAGAAGTTGAGTGCCATATCTGTAGATAAAAACTGAAGTGTCACTTTTGTTGCAAGTAAACCCGATAGTCAATAAATCTTCTGCAAATAGCTGGTACCATGCTTGTATGGCTTTCTTCAAGACATAGAGAGATTTGCGAAGTTTGCACACATGGTGCGGGTACATCTAGTTGTAGAACCTACGTGGCTAATACATGTAAATTGTATATGGGAGATTCCATGTAGGAATTTGTTTTTGGCATCGAGTTGATGGATGGGCCAGTTTTAACCCATAGTTAAACTTAGAACTGTATAAATGGTGGCTGGTTTAACTACTAAGTTGAATGTTTCAAAACAGTCCACCCTAACTTTTTGGGATTTTCCACTCACTACTAGGTGCGCCTTATAACGTTAAAGTCTGTCGTCAACATGAAATTTGTGCTTAAACAACTAGTGACATGGTATAATGTTGGCACCCATATGACGAGGAACTAATTCCCAAGTATTTTGTTTAAGAAGTGCATTATATGTGGTAGTCATGACAATTTCCAACTTTGGTCAAGTAAGGCATATTTGTGATTCTTTGGAATAGGAGAGATGTGTTGTGTATGGAGAGTGTATAAAGTATTGGGCTTGTGAATGGCACTCTTTGAGTATGTTTACAGGGGCAAGGTCGTAGAAGGAGGGTGAGGTGGAGGTAGTGGAGATAGGGTAGGTTCCGTAGTGTGCGGGGGTAGTTTGTGTGTTGTTTCAATTTGGGAGGTGGGTTACGATGGGTAAGAAGAAGTGGTCAGGGGAGGCGGAGTCATTTGGAAAGCTTCATGAATGGGGCTATCAGGAGGCAAAGAAGTCTATAATGGTAAAGGAAGTCGAGAGGCCAATTTGGAGTAAGTTTAGATGATGAGTGATTAGGGGGAATGGTTGTGATCATTAAGGAAGTCATAGGATGGAGGGTGGCATTTGGAGATATTGGTTAGGGAAGGTAGATTCATGGAATGTCAAGTAGCGTGAGATAATAGTTGTGTCAGAGGAGATGGTGCAACACAAATAGCCCCATTGATTTGGAGGGTAACCAAAATATGCTAGGAATAGACCTTGGGGATAGTTTTTGAAAAGTGGTGGAGGATGAGTTTAGATATCACAAGCAACCAAAAGTTTTAAGGTGAGAATATGTGGGGTGTCGTTTGTATAAATTGTTTGTGGGTGTGTTGTTTGCAATGGAGATAGATGGTAGGATGTTGATAATGTATGTATCAAATGAAATAATACGATTACTCTTTCCTGCCATAATATAATTAGGCTTAATTAAACAAAATAAATTGTAAATTTTACCAGCATTATTTTTCGAGTGAGATGTCACACCCGAGTCCAAGTGCCACTAATTATCGGCTTGTTAAAGTTTCATCATGTGAAAAGCTTGATCACAATCTAGCCATAGGCCAAAGCAGCATCATAAGTGAAATCGACTTGTTAGGGTGCCAATGTTAGGCTCGAGCAGGAGGGCTCGAATTATAGTTAATGCATGGTGGTTTAGCGCATTGATGCTGATAAACCGGCTACATGGTTGCTGATTTGGCACCAAAGGGTACCATTATTGCTATTAAGGATTTAGCCCGCCACCTCTGCAGCCACGATCGCGTCCACCGCCTTTGTTTCATCCACCATCAGTCTGGCCACCATGATAACTTCCTTGAGAAGGAGAAGCACGATTTTCTAGTTGGGTATGTTCTCAATGGGTATCATTGACCTTTTGAGTTTCTAATGTATGTGGAATGTGACACTCTTGCTTCTATCTTCAAGTCTCTTTTAAAAGAAGTTGGGTAGCTTTGTTAAAGTTGGGTAATAGATCGACTTGTAGGATAAACATGGCAAGTGTGTCATATTCACCCTTAGTGAGACCAGAGACCTATTGAAGATCTTTTTTTCGATATGGGGTTGCGAACGTTCGCAAGTTGATCTGAAAGTGTTTTGAGTCCTACATAATATTCAGTAACATTAGAGAAGGCATCGAGGCAGGTGTTGTTGAATTGTTCATTGAGACACATGGCTCTTATGGTCTTGTATCATGAAAAATCAGAGCGAGTCGGTTATTTGAGATTGATGTTTACTCGAGAAAATTATTCCCTTTGTAGGGTCTGTCCTTTTCTTTCGACACCTCCTTTAGGAACCGTGGTGTTAGATTCCCTGACCATGTCAAGTTATAATTTCCTCAACATGCTATGTAGTCTCTCAAAATGTCTTTTTAAGTTATATATAATGAAGTTTGAAATGAACTAATCATAAGAACTAGTCAGCGAGTTAAGGACTATGTCCATAGTTAACTCCCGACGTACTGGAAATCCCAACCTCCACATTTGGTCAAAGTACCCTCTCATGTTAAACATATGGGTATTGACACTCTGTCGCTCCTACAGCCTGCATCCAACTAATGCTTTCATGACTTCAAATCGTTCCTATTTAACCTGCTCTTGGAACATGTCCTTAAGACGGTTAATCATGTCAAAAAAACAAAGATCCCACAATCTTCTTTGAAGCTCGAGAATCATGGTGTCGAACATGAGACGATAAACCTTATTCGAATCATTTAGACGTTAAAGACGACCGTCTACTTCAGGACTAGTGGATCTGGGTGGATGATCCTTAGGAATCCGTTCCTCAATCATATAAAGTTTTTCCTTGAAACTGAGTACTCTTCTCAAGTTCTGGAACCAATGCGCATAATTTATGTTGTTGCACTTACTTTGATTGAGAAGACCACGCAGTGAAAAACTTGTAGCATTCAAACTTTCTATAGTTGACATCTAATATAGAGCTTAGTTAGTTTGATTAAATCTAAAAAAATTAATTACCCATAAAATAATTTCATTAAGTCTAGAATCCATATTTCACTTCTGGTAATAAAGATGTATGTCATAATCACACCAAGAGGCTATTTAGGTAGGCAATATTCTTTGTCAATTTCAATCTCTATGAAACTCTTAGATCTTGCGGGATTCATTGATTCTGATCAATGACATGTTTAATCCTTTTATGCTCATCCTCTCTCATGATAGGTATGTCGTAGATCATGGATTTGGATGGTAAATCGACCATGAAAGACCACATCTGACCCGGCCCATGATTTATGAGTTATCACAAGTAAACACATCATTATGGTTGAGTCCTACCCGACGTGTTGGTTATGCCACTTCCCATGCCGAAAGGGTAGCATAATATTTACATTTTCATAAAAAGAGATTTTGTTTCGTTAGGTTAAAACATTTTAATTTTCAACTTTTAAAATTCGTCTTACAGTTGCCAATAATTTTTGAAAAACATGTTAACAACTTTTAACAACTAGTTTGCATGTATCATTCTTGTTAAAACACTTTAATCTTTTAATTGGCAAATATGTCAATTTAAACTTTTAAAACCGGTTTGAAATGCCAATTTTACTTTTGAAAGAAAACTTGATAACTTTTAATAATTCTACTAGTTTGTTTTTGTGTTCTCAATTTTATTTAAAAAACAATTGCAACAAAACAAAAAAAAAACACAAAACATATAATGACGACTTTTTCCTTTGAATGTTAAACGTTTTCCCATGAGCCAACACAAGGAGAAACGCGGTCAAAACTAGGGACAAACAACCACAAGGATGCGCTATCTACTCGTGTTGTTGCCACCATGGTCCATTGTCTCTCTTCAATTGGTCTTCGGTCTTCATTTTTACAAAAACTATACTAATACAATTTTCTAACTAATCTAATACAATTACGGATTAAAAGGAAATTACATTACATACAATGAAAACCACAGCGATACGCAGGTCGCAAACCAAATAAAACCCAAATAAATAATCGCAACCACGGATCTTATAAAGGCAAAGGTCATCGGATCCAAACAACACATAAAGACACAACATTTTGATTAAGATTCACAAACATACATACAAAGGATCTTGGTATATAACATCATTGCACGTAAGAAACAATTTGTATGACTTTGATGCTAAAGTCATCCAAACATCCAATATGCAATGAATCAAAATATTTTGTTTACAAAGCAAATTAAACTATTTAATTAAATTGAGTGATTTTGATCCATATCAACTTGTGTTAAGATTTTATACTCTTTAAAATTCACTGTTTAAATCGAATTTTCAAAACTTTATGTTTGAAACTAGTGGCGGTAAGGATCATCCATAGCGTCGCTACATATTAATGTTTCGTGATTTTAGAATTCCGTTGCGAACATAGCGTCGCTATAATATGACATTAGCGTCGCTAACCTTCGGACAGAACATTATCACATCAAGCAAATAACGACGCTACACCCTGAAGATAGCGACGCTATTCAAACCCCTTGATCGTATTCGGTGTAGAAGATAGTGACGCTATCATCAAAGATAGCGGCACTAATGATGAACATATTCAAAGCCCTAATAAAAATCAGATTTTTAAGATCAAGTAACGAATCAAAACGACACAAAATAGTACAAAATCATGATTAAGTGGCTCTGATACCAATGTTGGAATACGATAACATAATAACAATGCATCGGAAACATAAACAAATGTCGTACTCTACCACGGATCACAAAATCATGCATACTTTTGTAATTGTAAACACAATAGAGATCAAGATATACCTTTATGATTAGATGTAATCATGCATACTTTTGTAATTGTAAACACAAGACAATGATCTAGCACTCATTGATGAAGTATAAACATTTGCTTGAAGTTTTAGCACGTTATCTTCCGGGTATTTGAAGAAATTGGCCAGATACAGAGGGTGGGGAGGAGATGGATGAAATTAGCGTTTTTGGGATGACTTAGGATTCTAATAAATGGTTGTATTTATAGTGTATTTCATTCTTATCTCATCTCTTACGGATAAAGACTATTTGAAATTCAAACTTTTGATATTTTCACTTTAGTCCTTTATCCTATTTTAGTTTCTAATTAATATATATTTACTTTAATATATTAATAAGCTTAGTCCCTAATGTTTGATTTCGATCTCTGTTAGCTAAATATTCTCTTGCATATAACTCAAAAGAACCCTACTGTCTATAGAAATATTATAAACTTGTTATGACCATGAACACATAACCAACAATAATAAACATAACGCTCAAACCCATTTTATGCGCAATTGAGAGTAGAAGTTACCGAATAAAAACTAAGTTTTGTCATTGGTGATTCAATATATGTGGTGACTCTTAATACACATGTTAGAAGACATCATTTTGGATTTCACAAACTAACCATATTATTGAGTCATTAATAAAACAAAACATATTTGGATCCAATGTTTGATGATGTCATCATTTTATGGGGAATTTTGACGACGTTAAAATTGGTGTGATGATCTTCCTCAACAAATAACATTTATTTTTTTCAACCAATATTTGATGATGGATATCTAAATTGTAAAAAAAAAAATTACTGTCATTTTTATATTACTGACCATCCACATTGTATACCCAAATTTTTATTAAACTATGATGATGTCGTACTTATGATATTTAGATGAATATTTATAAATAGTCATCAAACTTAGCTAAATATAATATCCATCTTAGTAGTTAATGATTTATATTAATTTACCAATATCTAACATTCGAATTAATCACAAATAAATAACTTTAATTATTGTATTATAAAAGTAAAATCAGTAAAATGCAACGATACCTAGTTACTAGTGGACCTGACAATTTGAGACACAAATACACGAATTCGTGAGAGACACGACACGACACGAATACACGACAAAAATACATTTTAAAAAAGGAGATAAAACTTATTTATCTTTGTGTATTTGTATCGTGTGAAATTCATGTGTGACACATGAAAACGACACGAATACACAAATTACCGGGTCCTAATTACCTACCTTATATACACCTTTGGTTGTTTAAACAAAGTTGAGTGGCTGATACAATCTCAAACTCTCAAGGGATGACAAGGACGGAGAACGCACGCAATGCCAAGCTGTCACATTTTCTCCAACTCATACTCGTTTTATCGTTCCATGTTCACGTTCCAAAGCGGGCACCACCTTCTTTTTTCTTTTCATCAAACATTTATATTCTTATTTTTAATCAACAAATATTGTAAAATAAATAGTTTGCTTTAGCGTTGACCATTGCCGATTGGTATGGTAACTCTAATTAAAATCATACTGAAAATGACACATTGCATATTTATAAAATTTGTTATGTTAAATTATATTCAGCATGACATAGTATTAATGATATAATGCATGTTATAAGATAAAGAGGACAAAGATACAACAACATAAAGGATATAAAAAAAGTTATCGTATTATTATTATCATATTTTAGTATTAACGCGGAAATGGATGGGATAAAAGGTAAACAGCGGACGTAAGGCCTCGAAGGATGACAAGGACGGATGTGCTTATGCGGCACGTCATTTTAGCTGCCTTGCTAGCACATGTCTAGCTGTCACTTTTGTCCACGTTGTATTTCAAATTGCTCCTTCTATCCTATATCCTAATAACGCCATTTTTACTTTGTTTTCTTTAAATAGAAATATTCTTTTTTGGAAACGGCAAATATCATTAAAAAGGCACACGCTAGCAAGAAACTAGACGAGGCAAAATACAGAAAGTAAATAAACAAGACAAATACAAGGAAACAAAACCAAGATTACAAAGATAGAAAAGAGAAAGGTGAGATACTCCAATCAATCCAAGATCCGCAACCAAGCTTACCACGGTGTTTACACCAAACGTATGACATGGAGATAATGTTATCAACAATTTTCAACGGGGGTGCTCCGAGTTTTTTGAAAACCTTGTCATTCCTCACCAACCAAATATTCCAGATAAGACAATAAACTACCATGTTTAAATAGAAATATTCGGTTCGTATGCAAAACCATACACACATTGCACCCACAGAAACATTAAAAAAAAAAAAAAAACCAACAGACATACGTAATTACATTTTTCATAAAAACCATGAGTACTAATTTCAAAAGATAAAAGGGAATTGTACAAATTTGTAACTAAATTAAAAATAATTCTTTTATATAACGATATAGGAGAATATGGAGAATAATTTTGTCAAAAATAATATATTTATTAACTAACTATACCACACGCCATTTGGTGATTGGCTAGTTTAAACAAAATTTAATTCTGTTATAATATATGTCTTATTTTATTAAAAACATTAAATACATCAAAATTTTATTTTTATATATACAAATACAAATGACTATTGACAATTTTTAATGTAATTTAAAAACATTCCGATATTTCTGTCATACTTTAATATTGAACCATAACATATGTAAATATTAATGTCACCATAGATATTATAACTCAATAATTTCTTATATTTTTCATTATCGAATCATAACTTCTATCATTTAATGGTTCAAATTTTCAAAGTTATTAATGTGTGCCAAGTTAGTCTCTATATGTTGAAAAATGTAAAAAAATTAATTTAGTGTATTTGGTTTGTCAATAAAAAGTAAAGTCTAATATATATATATATATATATATATATATATATATATATATATATATATATATATATATATATATATATATATATATATATATATATATATAGTTAGGATATATTAAAAACTCTAATTATTGTGTGGACGTAAGACCCAATCAGATACGAGTATCAGCCAAGGGTATTTTAGTAAATTAATTTATAAATCAATTAATTAAATTTAAATTAAATCCTACAATTATGGTTAATTGACCTATAATTATGGTAACTGACCTATAATTCGGGTAACCATTTATATCATCTCCTTATTTATCTATCTGTTACATTTGTTTAACCCAAGAACCATCACGACGCCTCCACCAACCGACCGCCATCAAAACCATCGGCTCCACCACTAGCCACCATTGTTCCACCTTGCTGCCAGCAGCAACCGTGACACACCAATGCAACACAGAAGATTGAAGTGTGCGATCAATCTGAACCAGATTCCGAAGAAGAAAACCAGAAACGTAGAAATTCTTCAAATAAATCTTCTGTCATCGTTTGCAGATTTCCGATTACAACTTTTGTTTGCAGATTTCCGATTACAGGTAGAACAATTAAAGTTATAGTTTGCATATTTCCGATTTCTGATTACACGTGTTCGGTTCCGTATTTCCGATTTTTTGATTTTCAATTGCAGATGTTCGATTCCATATTTCTGATTATATAGTCGAGTCTTGCTTCTGACATTCTAAACTCCAAGGATGATGCCGTTTTTCTCAATTAAAGATTTTCACTTTTTGAAACCCTCAACAGGATACTTGATAACTTTTGTGTAATTTGAACATACAAGAATAGAGAAAAAGTCACAGAGTTTGATTTCAAGGTCATTATTCTAACAGAATTTGGGTAATTCTTTGGGTTGAAACATGGGATCGATTTTATGGAGAGACAGACCATGATTCTTGCATATTTGGGGTAATTCTATGTGCAATCAGAACATGCAAGAATCAGAGAAGAAACCATAGAGTTTGATTTCAACGCAATCATTCTTACAAAATGTGATTCTGACAAAACGTGATTCTGACAGAATGTGATTTGAATTCAGTCATTCTAATAGAATGTTTAATAGAAGATGTAAATATTGTTTTGTAAGTATGGTTTTGTAAGGTTTTATAGTTCATTCTAATAGAATGTTTTTCAGAATGTATTTCATTTTAACAGAAGATGTATTTCAGAATGTATTTCATTCTAACATAAGATGTAAGTATGATTTTGTAAGGTTTTCTAGTTCATTCTAATAGAATGTTTAACTTACTTTCATATAAATATGATTTTCTATGCTTCTGTAATTTACATAATTATGATTTTGTAAGGTTTTCTAGTTCATTCTAATAGAATGTTTAACTTACTTTCATATAAATATGATTTTCTATGATACCGGTCATTCTGATGTATGCTTTTGTAATTCATTTTAATAGAATCTAAGTAATTAATAACTCAGAATAAGAATCAAAATTAACTATAAAACTTTATTAGAATTATAACAAAATTGAAGTTTGAATTTGAAAATAAATTCGAATTTGAAATTTAAATTCCGAAAATTAATCATGAAAATCTCACATTCCATAATTGAAAAAGATAAAAAGTTCATATTACCCTTCAGAATGATATAATTAGAAAGTTGATATTTTTTTTAATTTAAAAAAAACAAAATTCTGTCATTAATCACAGCCATTGATAATTATGATCCTACGCACCAGATTTGTCCTTACGACCACACAATAATTGTGGTTCTTAATATAACTTAACCCTTTATATATATATATATAAACCATATATAGAGTTAGGATATTATAATAACTATAATTATTGTGTGGTCGTAAGAACCAATCACAAATGAGTATGAGTCAATGATAGATTAGTAATATTGTATATTAACATTCCAAATTCAGTCCCCTGTAATTATGGAAGTGTTCCATGATTTTCTCAATTTAGTTCACACCTATATTTATCTCTACCCTACTTTATTCATCTTTTCACACAGAGAATACACCATCGCCAAAGCCATCACTTCCACCATCACCGATTCCTTCATCATGAATCTTCTTCGTTGATTATAATAAAACACAGCAGGGTTCTTCTTCTCCATGCCACATGCACCATAATCTACACATCAAATCACTATTATTTGGACGACTTTACCTTTTTGAAATTCAGAAACACAACCACTGCAGAATTTTGGAGAGAATAATGTTCCTTAATTATTTTATTTGAATCGATTCCGCCGTTTCTTCATTTCTAAACGTACCAAATTCTAGAGATCTATTGAATATAAAGGTAGTTTTCTGACTTTTCATGAAGTTGCAAGTAGATGTATATCAGGGAAAATGGAAGAGTTTAAACACACAGAGAAAGAATAAGGAAACACACAACAATACCCAAAAGGTTCTTATGATGCTGTAACATTCTGTCAGAATATATTCTGTCAGAATATAGCTTTTAAGTTCAAATATCGATAGAGATATTAGTCCATCTTGTTGTATAATGAATAATTCTTTTATTTCTTGATATTTTTTCTTCTTGAACATGACATTGTATTAGAATATGTATAAGTGTGATAATGTGCATAAGTCCATTATTCTATTAGAATATGCATATTAGTACATTTATACATATTCTTACAGAATAATGGACATAAGTCTAACATTCTGCCAGAATTTACGTTTTAAGTCTAGATGTTTGTGAACATATAAGTGCATTACGTTGTAAGATTTATTCTGCCAGAATTCTCATTAAATATCATATTTCAATGTTATTCTGCCAGAATGAATGTTTCAAAATGTAATTCTTTCATAATTTTATTTTTTGGATGTATTTTTAGTTAAAATAATTGTATTCTTGTGATGTAATTTAGATCAAAGAATGTTATAGTTTTATGTATTTTAGTTTATAAGATGTTTTTTCTATGTAATTCTGTTAATAAAATATTCTTTTAGATGTTATTATGCCAGAATGGATATTTTAGAATAATGCTATTCTTTCATGATTTTATTTTTAGATGTAATTTAGTTCAGATAATGTGCTTCTTTTTTATATATTTTACTTCAAATGATGTTTTTTCTATGTCATTCTACTAAGAATGGGTATATAATAATGTTATTCTTTAAGGATTTTATTTACGTATTCTAGTTCATATGATTTGTTTTTCTATATGACATTCTAGAAGAATTAATTTTTTGGAAAAAAACGATTCTATAAAAATGACTGATATTTTAAAGAACAAATCAAATAATTCTGTTAAGAATGTTATGAACTTTTGGAAAAGAAAATAAATATTTCGAAATTGAGTTTTATTTATCTATTGAAATTAATCATCTTTCCTAAAAATCAGTTATTTTCCTTTTATTTCTCTAAATAAAATTCCTATTTTACCCTTATATAATCATTTTTCTAACATAACATTTAATAATATATTAGATAATTAGAATTATGTCATTTTAATCAAGACCGTTGATATTTCTAATCCTATGCATCAGATTTGGTCTTACGTCCACACAATAATTGTTGGTCTTAATATAACATAACCATATATATATATATATATATATATATATATATATATATATATATATATATATATATATATATATATATATATATATATATATATATATATATATATATATATATATATATATATATATATATATATATATATATATATATATATATATAGGGCTAGGATACATTAAGACCAACAATTATTGTGTGATCGTAAGGACCAATATGGTCCATTAGATTAAGAAACTCAACAGTTAAGATCAAAATGGCATTTATTGTAATTTTAACAAAAAAAAATCAGTGATTCAAATTTAAAAACGTTCCAGGGGTATTCTGGACTTTTTTCATAGCTTAGTTTTAGGAAACTGATTATTCAAATCTGTTATTTTAGGAAGGGCCGGATTTTTTTGCAACAAATCATAAACTTTCGATTATCTTTCACTTACCTGGTTACATTAATATATTTGAAATTGGAACTTATAACTGATTATCGTAATTAACAATACTTAAGAATGTACATTATGTCAAAATGATATTCTATGATAATATACATTCTATGAGAATGCATATTCTGTAAGAATGAAGAACAAAAGATAAATATAACAGATTTGAGAATGTTTTCAATCTGTAAGAATTATCCATTCTTACACATCCATTCTTAAAGAATAAGCTTATGAATATCCATTCTAGAAAAAAACATTATGAACATCCATTTTTGAATATCCATTCTTAAAGAATAAGATTATGAATATCCATTCTAGATAGGGTTTAATGGATAGCCGTATAAGTAGGAAAGTTAGAGAGAGAAGTGAGATAATTTATCAAACTTCCCTAAATAAATGGATAAAATTAAATGTAATTAATTAATTAATTATATTAATTTACTAATATACCCTTGGATGCTTCTAAATTCTGATTGGGTCTTACGTCCACACAATAATTAGAGTTTTTAATATATATATATATATATATATATATATATATATATATATATATATATATATATATATATATATATATATATATATATATATATATATATATATATATATATATATATATATATATATATATATATATATACTTTATAACTCTTATAGCAGAGGTTATACAAATCAATACGATTAAAAATAGACCATCTATTTTAAACCATATTCAACTAAAAATCTCATCTTTTCAACTCATGCTATTAATTGTTTGGTTAATCGAAATATTTTGCCTATATAAGAACATTATTTCCATGCCTAATTACTCACATTTGCTTTTGTTCTTTTCCGATTATTGTTATCTAGAGTGCATGAACATGGAAAAGAATCTGCACATAGGTATCAACGCAAATAGACATATATATATATATATATATATATATATATATATATATATATATATATATATATATATATATATATCAGTGTTGTAAAAGTCGGCTTAGGCGGCGCCTAGGCGCTGGCGGGCGGGTTCTGCCTACGATTAGTGGTAGGCGGGCCTAGGCAGGTCTGGGCGGCAAAATTTTCAATTTTTTAAATTTCAATATTTCAAAATTTTCAAAAATTTTCAAATTTTAAAAATTATCAAATTCTCAAAAAAAACAAATTTTTAAAATTTTAAAATTTAAATTTAGAAAATGTCATTAATGATGATAAAGTTACAATTATCGATGATTAAAATGATAAAAAAATGTCATTAATGAGTCTAAACATTTTGATGTTTGATGACTTACATATTTAAACACTTTGATTTGCAAATTTTTATACTTATTTATTCATTTTTTAGGGATATAGGTAATATCTAAATTTCAAAAAATAAATTTTGTTACAATTAATACTCCCCGCCTAGGCACCGACTAGTCCTCGCCTAGACCGACTAGTCCTAGGCTCAGTCGACCGCCCGCCTACCGCCTAGCGACTCTACAACCTTGATATATATATATATATATATATATATATATATATATATATATATATATATATATATATATATATATATATATATATATATATATATATATATATATATATATATATATATATATATATATATATATATATATATATATATATATATATATATATATATATATATAATTATCAAGAAATTTACAAAGATGAAGACGGTAAAGTGATTGTGTGTTTTATTAACTCTAGCCACAAGTTTAGACGTTCAATATTATGTTTCCCGATAGAGATTTATGGTGAGCACAACAGTCTGCATGATTGATCTACTATCAATTCAGTCTAAGTTCGGTCAAGCATTTGATGTCGGTACCAAATTATCGAGGAGCCCAATGATATCACTTTTCTCGTATGGGCAAAAGGAAACTAAGAAACTTTGACTACATAAACCCCGCCCACTCATCATGTCATACTTGGACATTCACTTTATAACTGTCAATTACAGACAACGTTGGAGAAAATCAAGGCACAACAGACAATAGAACAAATAGTCTAATGCATCTCCGTTTAAAGAATATATGATATTACCATCTTAGAATTACTTATGACAGTTTCCATGAAGTAATTTGTAAGTGTGGGTTACAATAATACTTAATCTCTATTAAGTACACATGAGTATCAGTTGCATCTTCATGTTATGTCCATCTCTATAGACATATTACTAATACCTCATGTCAATCTTGAATCACTACTATGAAAGCTTTAGATAATTTAATATTCAGGAAGTCAAGTAAAACATGCAAAATTGGAACACAATGATAAACTAACGAAATGATTGCACTCAACTTATATTAGGATCTCTACATATTAAGCGCCAAATCAAATAAAAATTTATAGTGTAAGTTCCCACGTCAAATCGTACTAAACTAAATACACTCAAACCAATTCATTTGCAAATCTAATGCTTGTCGACCTAGTATACGAATCATGATTGGTTTATGGCAATAGTTTAGTGAATGGATAGGCTAAAATCCACATTCGATTTAACTCTGTTAATTGTGATGTTTCTATTTGGTAAGAGCCCATATCCTGACTACTAACAGAGCCCTCTTTGTTAGTTTGGAAGCTAGCATCATTGTAACCCTTGAAACTAAGCTTTTCCATACCTCCATAAACCCAGAACATGTCTTTTGTCTTTCTCAGATACCTGATAATGTTATTGACAGCAATCCAATGACTTCTACTAGGTTTTTCTTGACAACGATTTGTCCTGCTCAAGGCATACAAGACATCAAACATTGTATATATCATGACATACATGATCGATCCCACAGTCGAAGCATGTGGACATTAACTCATTCTTTCTACCTCATCACTAGAACGAGGGCATTGAGCTCTATTCAATGTCATACCATGCTGCATAGGGATAGACCCCTTCTTAGACTCGTGCATCTTGAATTTCTTCAAGATCGATGTTATTAATATTACTTAGGGTTAATATTATAAAAAAATTAGTTGTTTAGATTTTTTTTCTACATAAACCTAAAAAACTGATTTTCACAAATAAACATAACATTTTCCAACTTTTTCGTTCAGTCATTTTTAGCAAGTTTCACGGTAATTTTCTGGTAAGTAAAATTATTTTCCCCGAAAAACCTTTTTTTTTTTTCAAAAAAAGACCCTTATATTTCAGAAACTTTTTTGTTTCGGCTTATAATTTGCATAATAATTTCGACATTAAAATTTAAATGAGATATTATGCTGTTTTGGTTTTGGAAACAAGAAGAAAACTTGTTGTAATTAACAATCATTCTTTCTTTTTTTTTTTTTTTAAAAAACATAACTTTCTTTTTTTAAACCCACCTTATATCAAAAAAAATTTGTTTGGACTTGTTATTTTTTGTTGGTTTTCAACATTAAAAATTGAAAGAAACATTATATCATTTTGGAAATATGAAGAAAGTTTGTTGTGTCTAATTCTTGTTGGCAAATTGCATATCAAAATAAAACAGCACGACACCTCTCGAACTCCAATTTATGTTTGGAAATCTAATTTCAGCTTTCATGTGGATGATCAATGAAACTCATTTTTTTTTCATATATAGTCATATCAATAATAATAGCAGTAACAAATTTCTTAAACATTATATTGTCATTTATTTTTGACACATAAGCAAAACCTTTAGTGTACAAATCTAAAATATCCGATCACTAAATTAGTATATATATGGAACCATTAGTGTCAAAATTATCATACACAAAACTATTTGTAATATAATCTCATAAGAATTAATAGACGTTGGACCTTCATTCTTAAAATTAACAAACGTTCAACCTTTTGTAATAACATTCTATCCAAATTAGCAAATATTTTTAACATTTCACTTTCCACTTAGCTAGCGCATATACAATTAAACTAATCTTCCTCCATTAATAACACCACAAACAGTAACAACAATGAAAACAATAAAAATATGAGTTAAAATGAAAAAAAATTGTTAAATATAAAAGTTTTTACGAAACAAGTTGGACTTTTTTTTTTGAAAAATAATTGTCTATTACCGAAAGATTACCCGTAAACTTAAAAAAATTATGACAAAAAAGTTGAAAAAACCGAAGATAAAAAAAGTTCGAAGTGTAAATTGAAAAGAAGAAAAAATACAAGTTATTTTATCATATTAACCATAATTTTTGAAAAACAAACGAATTACCAGTCTACTAGTTCTTAAAATTCTTTCATTTCATTGGACCGAATGAATACAATAAAACTTTTGAGTTTTCATAAATAAACAAAGAAATATTGAAATTGACGTTCCACAAATAGACCATTTGTGAGTTAGAAATTCACAAGTGGAGGCTTAAAGTGCGAATGAAACAAAACCGGAAATGAGTCCGCGGGACGCGGTTGCTCTACACGGGTGATTACGAGGAGAGAGAAGATGCCGATTACTATTGAGCCGCCTACGATACAACCGAGCATGATGTTGATATGGGGGGGCTATTCGAATATTTTATATTTGATATTTTCAGTTATTTATATGTTATTATAAACTCATGAAACTATGGGACAATCGACATGGAATTTTAAAACTTTGTAGTATTGTTTTTATTAAGATTTGTTACGATCGATATATAGTTACAATCTTTTTAGTTTATAATATTAGATTGGAATCGAGAAATTCTATCAATATAAAAATAGTTGTACATATAAAATATGGAAAACTAAATTTCCTCCAAAAAATAATTATAATAATATTAATGATAAGTTAAAAGTCGATATATAAATTTCAAATGTATTGTGCATCAGTATCATTGGATTCTTCTAAAATATAAAAAGGCAGAAAATTGCATTATGATATAGACTTTGAATTTTTACTAAAACAATAGATTTTTTTTTTGATAAATTGGGGGGGGGGGGGGGGGGGGGGGGGGGGGATCCCCATGATTATGTTAGATTTATGAACTCGCATGTGAACAATTTTATAGGGTTATCAACACGAAGATTATCGACACAATTTTACGGTCCAAATGAAGTATTGGCCTGATCTTCGGACCATGTGCGTGGACTCAAGGACGGAAGTGGTAAGGCGACCCGTTCCCTCATGATTTTGAGACCCACGAGAATACGAGTGAGGACGGCTTCATGCCTTGTAATGAGAGTGACTATACCCCCACAATGGATTTCTCTACTAGTGTTGCAGGACAATTTCAATAATTTCCAACTTAACCAAGCCTTAAAGTGTGGCATTTTTTGTTTGGTCACCATGTTCCAAAGGAGTTCTAACTCCTTTTTGGCTGTTTGCTCACTTCCTCTTGTAGAAAGAGAATCACAACAATGATGTGATGGGCCACTTTGAGGATGGGATGGACAATTTTTGAAGCCTTGACAGATTTGGCCTTTGTAACCAACTTGTAACGTCCCAAATCCAGCACCGAGTATACCCAAAAAAAATTCAACTTTAATTTCAAAATTTACAAAATAAGTATTCTCGAGCCACGAAACCACAAGGGCGTTACTATCTGTTAACCTTCATGATAATGGTTAATGTCATAGTGGTGCTACGGATGAAGTTCTTCATTAGTGGCACTATCCTTAGGGTTAGGCGACGCTATATAGGCTGATTAGTAAAAAAGTCAGTTTTAACCCTGGAGTGAAGGTGTTTGCCTTGGTAGTTAAATACATGTATTTATATGATGACTAGCAATAATTGGAGCGACGAGAACGAGGAAGCTAACTCAAGTCGAGAGGATCGTATCACACTCCATTAAGGTGAGTAATCTCTAGCACTTTAATGAGAATGATTCTCATTTCTATCTGATGTAATGTATATTATGCATGTATGTGATGAGATTATGTATCTTAGTCAAATGTGGCTAATATAGTCGACCCAGTGGGTTATAAGTTATACCTAATATTATTGATTTCATGAACTGCTAAATTATAGATGATAATACTCACAGTTGAATACAAGTCATAATAGATTATGACTTAAGACTAACTAGTATGTCATGGCTGATCATGACTAGTGTAAGTAAGGTAGTATGTCATGGTTGATCAAGACGAATGTGGCTAAGGTAGTATTTCATGATTGATCATGACTTGTATAGTTGATATGTTACGTCGTGGTTGATCATGACTTGAATGGTTGAACGGTAAGTTGTAGCTAATTTTGATAATCATGGTGATAATGATGAGTCGTATTTAATTGTGTTATGAGCTGAATGCATAATCCTAGCCAATTATGACATGTAAGCTAGGTAAATCACTACAGCTGATTATGAGTAGTGTAACTAATAGTTTGATGATTGAATAACTGTATTGAGTTTAGAATAAGTGGACAATAACGTAGTTGTGATGGCAAATATCTACAACATTGGAGTGTATATTGAAAGACTGATTATTATGATATTGTTGATTGTTGTTTAACATACTAATATATTCGTATGATCGTTCATGGCAAGGAGATTGTTCACTAAGCTTTTATAAGCTTACTTTTGTGTCGTATATAATTTTGCAGGTACTTGCAACAGTGATAAGAGAAAGCATTGTGGATGACTTAGAGCCTGCCCTTTTACAGCAGACATTATATTTTGATAATTGTAATGTCCGGATCGGTCCATGAGGACTCATGTATGTATTTTATTTTGATGAAACCTTGTATAATGTGGTTTGATTACTAGTGCACCCTCCTTATAATATTAAAGCTTGGAAAACTAGCGTGTACCTTGTATGAAAACCCGGACGTTACACCAACCCCTTCCAACATATGCACCAGTCATTCAATTTATCGACTAGGAACTGAACCTTCTTACACGACTGTCACATTAATATATCACTTCATTACCTTTCTAAATCTTAATGCCATTTTGATTCTTTAAGATCTTATCCAATTCTCCCTTATCATCTAGCATATAAACTTCTACATGTATTTAGAAATTATAACACAACTTTTTGTAATGTGCTAAAGAGTAAAATACAGTTACTCAAGTAACAGTAACCCAGTTACTCAACCACCAAGGCTCATCACTGATTTAACGATCATCTATTCTCCCACTTAAGTCTACACACACATAAGCCACACATCCACATGCCATCCACCAGTAACTAATACACAGAGGAGGGGTCAACCCCCTAGGTAGCTAGATCTCTAAGTGATCTACTCATTAGATGGTTGGATCTCTTGAGGTAACAGACCCAACTGCCATCCCTACCCAAAACACCAATCATAATCTGTTACACATTTTGTCTTATTCACCGATCACAAACAACTACAATATACCAGTTTAGGCATACCTAGCCGAATAACTCCACTCAACACTTTGGTTACATTAGTCAAAATCATCATATCTATTACCTCATTTAGATACGTTGTAACCAATCAATTCCATAGTTCACTACTCCCACATAATATAACAATAGGCAATGGGAATCAATCTCATTTAAGCACCAGAAATTTCTCACCATCTAGTTATGTCACAACTATACCTCCAACTTCCATCATTTTCTCACACTTGGTTCTTGGCTCTAAGTACCCGCTATACGGTCCACTAGTAACTTGTTATGTATGGTCGTAAATGCTCATCATAGGATTTTATCAATACCTACACATGGCTACAAGATATTCGTTATACATCCCATCATTCCTACACTATTCCAACATCCTTTCTCATATTACATTACGGAAGATTGTGTTGACCACTTCGTAAATGACTAATTCCTGATGGAATATTAGGAATTTTTTGAAAAATGTACACTCGATCGGAAAAGTTGAAAATGTGAGCTACCTTTTCGACATTGTATAGTAGGATGGGACGCTCGTTGAGGTCTACAGACGTGGGCCATTCGAGGGTTTGGGGTGCCCCAAGTTTGGTTCTTTTTGAATAGGAAGATGAATCGATGATCCAAATGTACAACCAATTGAAGCACACCAATCTAAATTCGAGTTCAACACTAAAACAACAAGAGAGAAGGAGTGTAACAATTTTTATGTCTTGGACCCAAAGAATAAGGCTTCCCTTCGTCTTTTTCAATCTTCCAAAATTCTTCAACCCTTGACAATGGTGGATTTTGAAAATGTTTGTGATTCTTTGTCTTTTCAATTTCCCTCAGCTTCCCAAGCTTAAACCTTCACTAGGATCAAAGATTTAAGTTAAAATTTTCAGAAATAAAAAGTTAGGTTTTATGAGAAAACCCTAATTCCACCTTTAAAATGGTGTTCCAACCTTGGAGATGAAGAATATGAAGTTGGGGAAGAAGTGTCTCATACCTTTGATGCTTGGAATTAAAGGATTTTGGGGGAATTGATACTTGTCGGCCGACTTAGGGGTTTTGAGGGGATAGAGTTGTGTTTTAAAATGGTACCCAGATTTAGCTATAAGGCCAAAATTTTCTGAAATAATTATCCGACTTGACAAGATTGTTAGCAATTGTTCAAAACATGGATGGTGAAAATACGCATTTAAGTTCTAAATGACCATTTCACTCCTCTGTGTGGAGTTTTTAGAGAGAATCAATGACGGTTCGATTAATGTTCTTTATGGAATTTTATATTGCAAGAAAATGTCATCATATTCATTATTCGATCACAATGTTATAAAATAAGATAGCTGGGAAAGGAATATGTTTCTGTATTGCCATTTTGTACTAATAATAAGCTTAATTATTATTATTTTTTGTAGGAAATAATATTTACGAATGCTATGAACATTGAACATAAAGTGGTTCAACCAGGTGTGCTGAGGTATTTAAAATGGGGCTAGGAAAATGCTACTAGGGCATGTAAGCATAATCCTTTAGAGTTATGGAAAACTACATAATAAAGTGGAATGTTAAAATTACTATGTTTTATGTTTTGTTGTTTACTTTTTAAATATAGTTTTCGTGTATCTAAAGTTGATATGACCTTTTGTAGAATAGTATGAGTAACATTGATGTCTTTTCTCTTCAAAATACAAAATCTAAAGGTTTTTTTTGGATTGTATGAAAGTTGGGAAAAATGTTACAAGTTGGAAAGATTAAACCTTAATAAATTAGTCAATTTTCATATGGGAAATCTCCAATAAAGTCCCAATATTTTAGCATAATTTATGAAAAAGTCCCAAATTAATTTTTATTTACAGAAAAGGACAGAAAACCGGCTAATGTTTTCAAATTAGCCTTTTTTAACCTTTTCAGCAGGTAACTACATGTTTTATATTCAATAAAGTCCTAATATTTTGGCACAGTTTACGAAAAAGTCCCGATATGTTTTATATTCGATAAAATCCTAATATTTTGGCCCAATTTATAGAAAAATCCGTACATGTTGACTCAGTTTACTTGGAAAATTTTACGTTTATAAAATGTATTTATACATTGTTTTGGAATAAATACATGATTAAAACGTAATTTTTACGTTTATAAAAGGTATTTATACATCGTTTTTACTTTTTATGTATTTTTTAATTATTTTTACGTTATTAAATATGTTATTAAAGACGTATAAATACGTTATTAAATAGGTATTTTTTAAGTTTTTTCACGTTATTAAATATGTTATTTTTAAGTTTTTTTTTATAAATACGTAAATATACATTTTTAAACATATAAATACGTTATTAAAAACGTAAATACATGTAAATTACGTAATGTTTTCCAAGTAAGCAAACTTACAGCAATCCATATCCGTGTCTGCCTAGTCCCCATAAACAAACTTACCGAAAATCCATATCCGTCATCTGGAATAAATACATGAATAAAACGTAATTTATACGTATTTATACGTTACCAAAAAGGTATTTATATATCCTTTTTACTTTTTACGTATTTTTAATTATTTTTATGTTATTAAATACGTTATTAAATACATATAAATACATTATTAAATACGTATTTTTACGTTATTAAATACATTATTTTTAAGTATTTTTTAAATACGTAAAAATATATTTTTTAACATATAAATATGTTATAAAAACATAAATACATGTAAAAATACGTAATGTTTTCCAAGTAAAACTGACCTAAAATGTTGGGACATTTCCATAAACTGTGCCAAAATATTAGGACTTTATTAAAAATAAAACATGTTGGGATTTTTCCATAAATTGAGCCAAAATATTAGGACTTTATTGATTATTAAAACATGTAGACTTTCCACGTGGCAAGGTAACCTGCTGAAAAGGTTAAAAAGGGGCTAATTTGAATATATTAGCCGGTTTTCTGTCTTTTTTTGTAAATAAAAATTAATTTGGGACTTTTTCATAAACTGACCAAAAATATTGGGACTTTATTGGAGATTTCCCTTTTCATATACCACAAAAGTTAGTGCTTAAAATTCCGCCGCAAAGCGCGGCTAAAACCCTCGTTTTTTCTAAAAATGAATGATTATTACAAGTTTTGGTGAATTGTTGTATTACATCTACATGGCTATTGCGATGGCTTTACGAATCAGAGTTTTTTTAGAGCATACATAATATGAAAGATTTTTTGGAGAAGTTTTTTCATGAAAAAACTCAAGAATAAAAAACTTAATATTTCTCCACTATACGAGATATTTTTCAATATGCTTGCTTTATATGAATTGTTTGTATATGTTGTCTAATTACAATTGATTTAATATATATGAGACCTATATGATAATTGAAAAAACTTTTGCAATAAGTTTGTTAATTAACAAACAAATTGAAAAAACTTTGGTTTGAAAAAGCTCATCTAATAGCTTTTTCATTTTTCAAAAGTTTTTTAGTTTGAAAAAGCTCACATTCCAATTAGGGTTATTTACAGAAAAGTCCCAATATTTTGGGAAAATTTACGATTTAGTCCTAAAGTTTTTTTTTTTGCACAAAATAACCCCCGAAACTGGCAGTGTCACACAAATTGATCCTTTTGATCCGGTAACCGGTTATAAGCCGGTATACAAGGCTGATGTGGCATTAATAAGGTGATGTGGAATTAAATAGGATATATGTTTGAAAAAACCCTTTTTCGCTTTTACCTCTCTCCCGTTTCTCCCTTCTGCTATCGAATACGAATAGGCAAACCATAGATAATGGAAGAGCTCCAGGATTTGGAGCTAATCGACGTGCAGCTTGATGAGTACTTCACAAGGAAACAAATTTCTAGATGCAAAGATGAGTTTCTGAATAGTCTTTGTGAAGAGGAAGATGCAGATAACGATGGAGATGAGCATGTTTCTGAGAAAGAGGACGACAAGGAGGAAGGTCAACAGAAAAAGAAAGAACTACAAGTGGATAGTGAGTATGAGGAAGATAGTGATGACGATTTTGCGTACTCGACACACAACCCCAATGTGAAATGGAACTTAATGAAGCCAATGTTTGGTGAAAGGTATGAATCCCCACAGCAACTGAAATTGTGTTTAACCAACTATGCCATTAGTAAGGGCTATCAGATTCGTTTCAAAAAGTGTGATAATGTTAGACTAGTGGCTATATGTGCCAGTGATCCAAAGAAACACCATTGCCCATTCATGGTTAGGGCCTCTTGGATGAGTACCGAAAGGTCATTCCAGATAAAAAAGATTACAGACCTGCACACATGTGTTAGGAATTATAGCAACTCGAAGCTTATGAATCCAACATGGTTAGCAAGGCAATTTGTGAAGGAGTTGATCAGGAAACCTAACCTGAAGTGCAAGGAGATGCAGGCAATTATACAAGGAAAATTTCATTGCCAAATCTCATGGGCAAAATGCTATAGAGCAAGGATGAGGGCTTTGTCATTAATTAATGGGAAATTGAGTGACCATTATGCAAGGGTATGGGATTACGGACATGAATTACAGAGATCCAATCCAGGCAGTACATTTAGGATATCAGTTACTCTTAACCCTGATCAAACCACAACTTTCCATAGAATCTACATATGTTTTAATGCAATTAGAGAGGGATGGAAAAAAGGATGTCGTAGGGTAATTGGGTTGGATGGATCTTTCTTGAAGGGACAATGCAAGGGTGAACTCTTAACTGCAATCGGTAGGGATGCTAACAATCAGGTGTATCCTATAGCCTGGGCTGTTGTTGAAGTTGAGAACAAGAATAACTGGAAATGGTTCTTAGAACTTGTTGATGAGGACCTTGGATTGGAGGGTGGAAGGGGTATGTGTGTAATTAGTGATCAACACAAGGTATGATATCAACCATTTTATTTATTGCAGTTGGTAATATATTTCATTTAATGCACTTGGTAAAACTTATTAATTAACATTAAAATGTGCTAGGGTCTTCTTGAAGCTACTAAGGAAATTCTGCCCCATTGTGAGCACAGACAATGTGCTCGGCATATCTATGCCAATTTTAGAAAAACTTACAGTGGGGTGGAGTTTAGAAACCTGTTTTGGGCAGCTGCAAAATCTACAACTGAAGGGGAATTCAAGAGTAACATGGGAAAGATCAAGAGCATTAGTGTTGCTGCTTATGAACATCTTATACTTAGGCAACCAAAAACGTGGTGCATGGCTTTTTTCTCTAGTGGCTTGGCATGTGAAGCTGTAGAGAATGGGATTGCTGAGTGTTTTAATGCAATAATGGTAGATGCTAGAAAGAAACATCTTCTCACTATGCTTGAAGAAATTAGGCTATACATTATGGAAAGGTTCTTTCACCTTAAAAAGCAGGCTGAAAAATGGGAAGGTGAATTTGGCCCTGCAATAATCAAGAAGATGAAGGATTTTGGTGAAGATACTAAGTAAGTTTTTGATGTTGTTATGGTTTCCATTTTTATGGGTTGCTAATACTAATGTGATCGTTTACTATTGCAGGAGTTGGTTTCTAGTACCAAGTGGCTTGGATGCATATGAAGTTAGGAATGGGTTTGAAAGCTATGGAGTAGACTTAGGTAGCCACATATGTACATGTAATCTATGGGACATATCAGGGATACCTTGTGTGCATGCACAAGTGGCTATTCTATACACCAATCAAGATCCAGTAAACTTCATAAGCTCCTGGTTCAGCAAGGAAAAATACAAGGCAACCTATGAGTAGAATATTCTCCCAGTTAATGGAAGTAACATGTGGGAAGAAATGAAATACACAAGGCCCCTACCACCCATAGAAAGGAGGATGTCAGGAAGGCCAAGTGTGAAAAGAAAAAGACATGTATCTGAAAATCAGGACAAGTACTCTTAGGTGTCATCCAAGGGTAGAACCGTCCAATGTAAAAATTGTTGGATTAGGTGTCTAAGCCATGACTAATAATTAGTATTTACCTAATTAATAGTAGCACAGTCCATTTGGGTTGCCCTCATGGCTGGAGGTTTGTTGGAAAGTTAAGTAGAGAGAAAGGGTTGATTTATTATATGACTAATAAATCAAGATATTGTTTGTTAATATATTATGGAGATAATGTATTAATTAGAAATAATATTGTTTGATTAATAATTAATCAGAAATTAATTGGATTAATTTCTATGACATTAATTGGATTAATCAGGAGGTCAGGGATTAAAGTCGTACAAACTCAATAGTTGAGTTGCGGCGCGCGGCGCGCAAATGTAAAGGCTGCGACGCGCGTACATATCCGCACGAATTCAATAGTTTGAATTGCGGCGCGCGGCGCGCCAATGTAAAGGCCGCGGCGCACGTACACATAATCCGGAAAATGGGCTGCGGCTAGGGTTTCTAGCTGTACCCTTTGGTTCCCTATAAATAGGGAGCCCTAGGCCTCATTATCAGTTGCTCATTTCTATTGTTTCTCTCTGGAATATCGATCCATAATCCTCTCGGCTTGGGTGTGATCTCATTTGAGGCAGGATACTTTTGCTGCTCAGCTTCCAGAAAATTCTAAAAGGTTGGTTTTTTTTTTTAATCTTATTCTTTTAGTTAATTTTCTTATGGCCTTTAGGTTTTTTGTTATATGTTCAATTAGAAGAAAACATAGATCCTTATAGGTTGCATGTGAACTTAGGTTATTTAGTTCATGGTTGCATAAAACCTATCAGTGGTATCAGAGCCTGTATTGTTTTCTTGTTGAATTGCTATAACTGTTTTAGGGTTTAAAGCTTCTAAACCCTAATACCCTTGTGGATCGATTTCAAGGATTAGGGTTTTGGAAACCCTAATCCCCCCTTGCCTATTTCGAATATCTCAATTAGGGTTTTAGAATGTTTTCTATTTTTGGTAACTTTATTTGTTAATTAAATGGATAACCTTAAACCCCATTATTTGAATTCGATTTTTAGGGGGTTTAGGATAGGTTTTAATTAATTTGATTAATTTGGATAAACCTATCTTCATTTGAATTAATTTAATTAATTGTTAATTAAAAGATAATTCAAAAGGATTTAATTAATTTTAAATTGGCGAAATTAATGGAATAAATCCAGAAAAATATTTTAAAATGTTTAAAATATTTAGATTTAATTAATTTAATTAATTGGTAATTAAAATTGATTAAATCGAAATTTAAGGTTTAATTTAATTTAAAATTTAATTGTTAAATTTGGTAAAATTAAAAGATAAACCTTGAAT
Organism: Cichorium intybus; assembly: GCA_023525715.1. Classification (NCBI taxonomy): domain Eukaryota; kingdom Viridiplantae; phylum Streptophyta; class Magnoliopsida; order Asterales; family Asteraceae; genus Cichorium; species Cichorium intybus. Next base: position 138,443,408 of record CM042010.1, read on the forward strand.
ATTTTAAAGGGTTTTAAAATACATCTTATATATGTTATTAATTGTTAATACTATATGTATAAGATAAAATTGGTCAGTCAATTCAATAGTAGGCCTCATTCACGAAGCTGGTCTATAAAGTGGGTATAAGGAGGCTGCCTATAAAATGGCAGTCTAATGGGTGAACACTCTCACCCACCGCTCGCCTGATCAGTGGAGGGTCGTTAGCCGAACAGTTTTGATAGGACCACATAATCATTAAAAGTATAATGATCAAAGTACTAGAACCTTTACACAAAATCCCAATCTAGTTACTTTAAGAAAAATGTGAATTTGATGCTACCCCATGAAATTGCACATTGCACTTTATGAAACGTTGGTGGAGCGTGTGTGGTTTACCGGCACACCAATGGGGGTTCATAAAGAGTGGCGATGGGTGTCTCGGGTGTTATCGTTGTTGATGGAGCGTGTGTGGTTTACCGGCACATCAATTTGAGATGATAATGGACCCCGAGAGTACCAAGCTAAATTTGCATGGTTATTCACACCCGGTTTGTGATCCTCGGCATCCCAGTCACAAACGGTGGGGCATATCCGAGATTAAACATGCTATTGAACAGTTCAATAAATCTCAAAAGAAACTAGGAATTCCATTCATAATAAGATTATTTTTCCGCGGTGGAATTGGCTGAATCGTCATTCGCCTACCTTTATAAAATTTGCTTATAGATTACGGCATCCCTCTTCTATGTTGCAAATTGTTATAGTTGGATCCTAGCCTTATTTTATATTGGGTTATTATAAGGACCGACAAGTATCTAATTAAACTTACCTTCTTTTATAGATGTCTTCTGCTGATCAATCCGCTCCCCACTCAAACTCCAGTGTTACCTCAATCCTCTCACTGTGTTCCAAGGTTCAATTGAACGGGACAAACTACAATGACTGGATTAGAAACATCAAGATGGCTCTGAGGTATGAGAATAAAGAGTATGTTCTCGAGACCGAGCTTGTCGATGTCGACCCCGAAACTGCTACTCCCGAGGAAATTTCCTTGTACCAAAAACATTCTGATGATGCGACCAAAGTGGCCTGCATCATGATTGCCACAATGAACCCCGAATTGCAGAGAATATATGAAGACTACTGGCCCTATGAGATGCACCGTGAGCTTGCGGAAAAGTTCCGCAAGCAAGAGCGCATCGAGAGGTGCGAGGTGGTCAAGGACTTCACGAACAGCAAACCTAAAGATGGAGAGTCCATCTGCACTCATGTGCAAAGAATGCAAGGTTACGTGGAGCGGCTTAGAAAGCTTGCGATGCCTGTACCGGAACAGTTGGCCGTTGACATAGTGCTTAACTCGTTACCGAGTTCTTATGACCAGTTCAGGCTGGCTTATCATTTGAACAACAATCAGGCTAATATGACTGAGTTGCATCGCATGCTTCGAGTAGCTGAGGACGGGATGAAGGGTAAAAGTGTACCCTCGGTTAATCAACCCGTCCTAGCCATTGGAAGTGGCAAAGGAAAGAAAAGGAAGGGCCCTCCTAAGCAACGTTGGAGGGAAAAGGTTCAGGTCGGGTCATCCAGCAATGGCTCGAGAACCAAGCCTTCCCACATTCCTTGTGTGGCCAACCCCGATGAAGCCAACTGTTTTTACTGCAAGGAGAAGGGCCATTGGAAGAGAAGCTGCCCCAAATACTTGCAGGATGTCAAGGATGGGAAAGTAAAGCCATCGACAGCAGGTATATACACTATCTCTAAAAACTCACCATCTTCTAATTCTTGGGTCCTTGATACAGGATGTGGTTTTCACATTTGTTCTGATCTGCAGGGCCTAAAGGAAAGCAGGGAGGTGGAGCACGGTAGACTGAACTTGATCATGGGCAATAGGAGATCGTCCCCTGTTACCAAGATCGGCGTTTACAGTTTAGTGCTTAGTAGTGATGTTAGTATAGAGTTATTTAATTGTTGCTATTCGCCAGAAATGGCAAGAAACATTATTTCATTTCACGCATTGTTCAGACAAGGATTTCAATTTTCTTTTGATAATAAAATTGGTTCTATTTCTGTTTTCAAAAATGGTATTTTGATTTTTACTGCTTATCCTTGTGATGGTGTGTATGAAACTGTTGAATGTGTTGACAATTTAGGACATAGTGTAAATTATATTGATTCTACTAGTGGTGTAGAAAAGGCATGTCTGTGGCATAGTCGGCTCGGGCACATCAGCAAGAAACGCATCGCCCAACTCCAAAAGGATGGAGTGTTGGAATCATTCGACCTCAGGTCGGATGATGTATGCGAATCTTGTTTGTTGGGCAAGATGACTAAATCACCCTTCAAAGGATCTTTTGAAAGAGGTGAGGGTCTGCTGGACATCATTCACACGGATGTGTGTGGTCCATTCAGATCAACCACAAAGGATGGCACGCGGTTCTACGTGACCTTTACCGACGATTTTAGTAGATACGGTTATATCTACTTGATCAAGCACAAGTCGGACACCTTTGAAAAGTTCAAAGAGTTTAAGAACGAAGTAGAGAATCAATTAGGCATGAAGATAAAGATGCTCAGGTCCGACAGAGGCGGAGAGTATCTAAGTATCGAGTTCCTAGACTATCTAAAGGAATGCGGAATAGTTTCGCAGTTGACACCTCCCAGGACACCACAGTTGAACGGTGTTGCAGAGAGGCGCAACCGAACCCTGTTGGACATGGTTCGTTCCATGATGAGTCGAGCTTCACTTCCCATTCACTTCTGGGGGTATGCCTTAGAGACTGCCGCCCATATTCTCAATCTTGTCCCAACTAAGAAGGTTGCTAAAACACCTCATGAGATATGGACGGGGAAAGTTCCCTCGTTGACACATATCAAGGTCTGGGGTTGTGAGGCTTTCGTTAGACGAGAGACTCAAGACAAACTCGCAGACAGAAGCGAAAGGTGTTTCTTCCTTGGTTATCCCAAACAGTCATTTGGATATCTATTCTACAGACCAAACGAGGACGTGGTCTTTGTAGCTAGACGAGCGGTCTTTCGAGAGAGAGAGCTCATATTCAAAGAGGACAGTGGGAGTACCATTGATCTGGAAGAAATTCAAGAGTCATCAGATGACGCAACCTTAGGAGAAACTAGCAACCAACATGAGGAAGAAGTTCCTGTTGGTCCGACAGATGTATCCTTACCTCTTAGGCGTTCCGGTAGGGTTAGCATGCCACCCGAGTTTTATGGGTTCCATATAACTTCGGATGGGGACACGTTTGTCAGTGATAGGACACTAATAAATTTGGATGAACCAGCTAACTACCAGGAAGCAGTGGCGGGCCCTGAGTCTGCCAAGTGCAAAGAGGCCATGGATAGCGAGATCAAGTCCATGTATGACAATCAAGTTTGGAACTTGGTTGACAACGTACCGGGTCGAAAGACAGTCGGGTGCAAATGGATCTTCAAGAAGAAGACCGACATGGACGGAAAAGTACACACTTTCAAGGCAAGACTGGTTGCGAAGGGCTTTACTCAAACCCCAGGGGTTGACTATGACGAGACCTTCTCACCAGTAGCCAAGATAAAGTCTATTAGGATTATGCTGGCCATAGCTGCATTTCATGACTATGAAATTTGGCAGATGGACGTCAAAACCGCCTTCCTTAATGGAAAGTTGACTGAGGATGTCTACATGAATCAGCCAGAGGGTTTTGTCGATGCAAAGTATCCTAATAAGGTGTGTAAGCTTGAGAGATCAATCTACGGATTGAAGCAAGCTTCTCGCAGCTGGAATCTTTGTTTCCATGAGAAAGTCAAAGAATTTGGTTTCTCTAGGAGCGAGGATGAGTCCTGCGTATATGTCAAAGCTAGTGGGAGTATAGTCACCTTTCTGGTGCTGTATGTCGATGACATACTGCTCATGGGAAACGATATTCCAACCTTGCAAGGTGTCAAGGCTTGGCTTGGGAAATGTTTCGCCATGAAGGACCTAGGAGAGGCTGCCTATATTCTCGGGATAAGAATATTGAGAGATAGGAAGAAGAGACTAATTGGACTTAGTCAGGGTACATACTTGGAAAAGGTACTGAAAAGGTTTAGTATGGAAAATTCCAAGAAGGGAGAGCTACCTATCCAAAGTAATGCAAAATTGAGTAAGACTCAAAGTCCGAGTACAGACGAAGAAATAGCTGAAATGAGTCGGGTACCTTACGCTTCGGCTGTAGGATCGATCATGTACGCTATGACGTGTACTCGCCCTGACGTGGCCTTTGCCTTGAGCATGGTCAGTCGGTACCAGGGTAACCCTGGAAGGGCGCATTGGATAGCTGTAAAGAATATACTCAAGTATCTGCGAAGGACAAAGGACATGGTGTTGGTCCTTGGAGGCAGTGATACATTGAAAATTGAAGGATATACGGATGCCAGTTTTCAGACGGATAGAGACAGTGGTTGGTCTCAGTCTGGCTGGGTATTCCTTCTGAACGGAGGAGCAGTAACTTGGAAAAGTTCCAAGCAAGATACGGTAGCTGATTCTACTTGTGAATCAGAGTATATAGCAGCAAGTGAAGCGTCAAAGGAAGCGGCTTGGCTGAAGAACTTCATCGGTGACCTTGGAGTAGTCCCGAGTATTCAGGAGCCCGTGGAACTGTTCTGCGATAACGAAGGTGCGATCGCCTTGACAAAGGAACCGCGAGACCATGGAAAGTCCAGACATATCGACAGAAAGTACCACTACATAAGGCATAAGGTAGAAGAAGGTCACCTCGTGGTAAAGAGGGTATCATCGGAAGATAATCCTGCAGATCCCATGACAAAGGCTCTGAGTAGGATTAAGCATAATCAGCATGCTAGGAGCATTGGATTAAGAGATGATATAAAGTTTATGTAAATTAGATAGGTTTCGAAGCTTGTAACAATGTAATGTATTTGACTCTTGTGATTTAATAATAGTGATTTATTAATGAGTAATGGGTTACTACTTTTGTCAATACTTTATCATTGTGTTTTATTTTGCATGTTTTACTTCCTGAATAATTGGATTATTCAAATATCCACAGTCGATTACACTTTTTGGGAGTAAGTGTGAAGTAAGACTGTCATGAATTGGTAATAGATTGTCTAAGGAGTTAGACATTGCAATTGAATTGCTGCACCATTCGTGAGTACTTGGAAATGGAGATTTGAGTATTGGATAAACCCGCGCTCAATGGATTGCTTCATGGATTTCATCACGAGCAATGTTGAGACGATAATATCTTTTGATCTTTAAGCTAAGACATATGAGTTATGATTTATTAGACGGTTGTTCATTGATAATACGAAAACGCATCGGTAACTCGGTGTTATAAAACGTATTGTTGTGAGTGATTTGTCTAAAAAAAGACATAAGTATATGAGTCGAAGCTTATTCGTCCCTTGACCCTAACGGGGAACAGATATCTGTAGGCCTCTCGATGAATTTGAAGTTGACTAAAATGGTTGGCCAACCGGGACTAAATTGGTAGTCTGAGAGTCATATGCAAATCGGAAATCGAGGAACAATGAGTCAGACCAGGATTGACTTTAATCCATGTCTTGAGTCTGAAAATATCTTGTTGGACGGAGGATCATCTGATCACTTATCTATGGACAGAACTGATTAGATCAGAGTTTGGCAGCGGTTTCTAGGAAGCTAAAAGTGCTGGTTAATTAGAGGTTAAATTGGTAATTATAGTCATAGACTTATCCAAGTGGGAGACTGTTGGATTAGGTGTCTAAGCCATGACTAATAATTAGTATTTACCTAATTAATAGTAGCACAGTCCATTTGGGTTGCCCTCATGGCTGGAGGTTTGTTGGAAAGTTAAGTAGAGAGAAAGGGTTGATTTATTATATGACTAATAAATCAAGATATTGTTTGTTAATATATTATGGAGATAATGTATTAATTAGAAATAATATTGTTTGATTAATAATTAATCAGAAATTAATTGGATTAATTTCTATGACATTAATTGGATTAATCAGGAGGTCAGGGATTAAAGTCGTACAAACTCAATAGTTGAGTTGCGGCGCGCGGCGCGCAAATGTAAAGGCTGCGACGCGCGTACATATCCGCACGAATTCAATAGTTTGAATTGCGGCGCGCGGCGCGCCAATGTAAAGGCCGCGGCGCACGTACACATAATCCGGAAAATGGGCTGCGGCTAGGGTTTCTAGCTGTACCCTTTGGTTCCCTATAAATAGGGAGCCCTAGGCCTCATTATCAGTTGTTCATTTCTATTGTTTCTCTCTGGAATATCGATCCATAATCCTCTCGGCTTGGGTGTGATCTCATTTGAGGCAGGATACTTTTGCTGCTCAGCTTCCAGAAAATTCTAAAAGGTTGGTTTTTTTTTTAATCTTATTCTTTTAGTTAATTTTCTTATGGCCTTTAGGTTTTTTGTTATATGTTCAATTAGAAGAAAACATAGATCCTTATAGGTTGCATGTGAACTTAGGTTATTTAGTTCATGGTTGCATAAAACCTATCAAAAATTGCCTTCAAAGTGGTCATAATAAAACCTCATGCAAAAATCCAAAAGTGGTACCTGAACCTCAGCCGAAGAAAAAAATCGGTAGGCCTAGATTGGAACCTGATTTGCTCAACTGGTCAGGAACTAGAAGAGGGGGCAGAGGTGGTGTAAAGGGTGCTGGAAGAGGTGGTGGTAGAGGCAAAAGAGGTGCAACATCCGAGGCTAAAGCTAATGAGAAAGGTACTGATACAGGTGCAACATCCGAGGCAAAAGGAGATGGTTTAACTGAAGATGATACATTTACCGATGATATACAAGGTGCCATTAAAGACATGAGGGAATCACATTACACTTCTGAAGAAACCATGGATTGCCTTGGTTTAAGTGAAGATGAATACAATCAATTTGTAGGAATAAAGGAAATGCCTGTGGAGATTGATTTAAGTGTTGTATGATACTCACTTTATACTTAAGTTTATTTAGTTGTAACCACTGATATAACCACTAAGTTTTTATGTTATATTCATCTTAATACAGGATGTTGCTGCTGAGACAGAAGGAAGGACTCAAGATCCAGAATCAGTCACTGAAACTCAACCAGATCAGATTAATGAGGGCCTACATGAAACTCAAGTGGAGGAAGTTGGTGACAAAGAGGAGCAAATTGTATATGAGACTCAAACAGTCAGAAAGTTGGTGACAAAGAAGAGGCCTTCAGAGAGGATAACACTGCAGAAACTGAAAAAACAAGTGGTTGCCAAGGATGGGATGGGGATGACTGCAGAGAAGCAAATTAATTTAGATTAGGGTGCTTGACACCAAAGCTTTTGTGTACACATGTACAAACTTTAACCAAGGGTATATGATGCATATGTGAAATGCATCTTGGTTAAACAATTCTTTTGTATAGCCCCTTTTTGTATAGCCCCTTTTGTACAAAGTCAGGCTTAGGGCATATGAATGCATCTTGGTTAAATACATGTTTGATCATACATTGGTCATTGATTATGGGTAATGTACTTACCTTTTTGGTCATCTTGGTTAAAATACATGTTTCATCTGATTTAGCAACATACTTTCATTTCTGTTAGTCAAACTATCTTGGTCATCTGATTTACCAACATACTTTCATTTATGTTAGTCAAATGTTAGTCAAACTCTATTAGTCAAACTCTGTTTTAGCAACATACTTACAAAATACTACCATCCAAACATACAAAGCTGATTCCATTGATTCCATACATACAAAGCTGATTCCATACATACACTTGGTAATTCAGTACAAAAGACTACCATCCCAACCAAAAGACTACCATCCAAACACATCACCCCTAACTTATACCCAACATAACAAAAGACTACCATCCAAACACAGAACCTACTAACATTACTTACACAGAGCAAAGAAAATTACAAACCAACAAACAACAAAAAATACTTTCAAACTTCCACCTACAATTCCACCTCCAGGTTCCTGTGCTGCTTGTTGTTCCACGACTTCTCCAGCCATTCCAAGGTGAATCACATTGCCATTGTTGTGAAAATCTGCAATGAGATCTCTATACCACTTGTTTGGTAGAGGGGGGTCTACCCAAGCAAAATACCTGCAGTCCTTTTCTTCATCACGAAAATTAGCACAACCGACGAACCTTCTGCCTGGATTAGCTGGAGTCCATGAGATCCATTTTCCAACTGGAATCTCACAATAGCACCTGTCTCTTACCACTTGCCTACGTGATCCATTAGTTCCCATGCTTCCAACTGATGAAGAAGACGCCATCTGTTTTTTGCGTATGCGATTTAGGGTTCAAATGACTCAATGATGGTCATATATACCCGTTATCGATTAGGACCCATGCCCATTTATTGAATCCGCATCCACATCATCTTATTAATGCCACATCAGCCTTGTATACCGGCTTATAACCTGTTACCGGATCAAAAGGATCAATTTGTGTGACATTGCCAGTTTCAGGGGTTATTTTGTACAAAAAAAAACTTTAGGACTAAATCGTAAATTTTCCTAAAATATTGGGACTTTTCTGTAAATAACCCTTCCAATTATGGATGCTCTTAGTACTATACAATACAATGAATATTAACAACAAATACACATATACAAAATTGTATTCTTAATGTAATCAAATGATACAAGCGTACCTACGTAAATAACTTTAATTTTGGGTTATTTTATGCCATTGTTTTGATTGTTAAAATGGTGAAGTGTTAACCGTGTACAAGAGATTAAATATGAAACCGTAAAATATGATTATTCGTTAAGTCCATATTTCTGGATGATTTATTAATAGAAGGAGGTTCGATTTAGATTACAGAAATATTGTGCTAATCTTATGACTTATCCCCTTAACATAAAATGTAAATTTCGTTATAGTATGTTGTATCAAAACCTATTCGGAATACGTTAACAAAATGGACAACTATTATAAGACATGAAAATCTGTAATTCTGAATATATTATAAATATTTAATTATTAATTAATTTCTTTGAACATTGTATTAAAGTAAGTATTATATTTCAAAAAACAAGAGATCAAAATAACACAGAGTAATAAAATATAAAACCCAAACCAAACTTTGCGTAATTGTTTCTCATTTTAGTCCCATTGACTTTTGTCTCTACGTGAAGCATTTGCAAATATGTATTGTCGAGGTGGTATTTGGGATTGCTTATTTGAAATGTTTATTAAATTATTGCGATTTTAACATTGCTAATAAGTAATTTTAAGTAATTAGATGAGATTATTTTATAAGCATTTATATGTTTAAATAAACAGTTTTTGATAAGTTACTTCTTCATTACTTATTAACTTATTTAAACAGTTTTTGATAAATCATTTTCTTATTACACACATAAACATCATTTGCCAAACATTAAAAAACAACTTATTGACTTATTACGTTTTGATACCGGATAAGCTAAACCAAACACTTTTTTAAAACTCCCTTTGGACATCGGGTAAACAAATAATCACTTTTAATAAAAAGCATAAGTTGTTTTAAATAAACAATCCCAAACACCCCCTTAGTATTTTAGTCTACAAAGGATATTCTTCGATGTCAAAAATCATACCATTCTACATACAATACATTAGAATGACAAGAACAATCTTAATATTTATTTTATGATATGCATTTCTTGAACATGTTTTCATGAGCTTTGCAATATTTTTGATACCTTTATGAACATGAGAAATGTTAAAAAAGTCATAATATATTGTCACTTCCTAAATTATAGGACAATAAGGAAAGTGCATGAATATGTCTATGAATCACTAGACTAAACCTTGAAAATCGGGTAAACAAATAAGCATTTTAATAAAAAAACATAAGTTATTTTAAACAAACAATCACAAACATCCCCTTAGTCTTTTAGTCTACGAAGGATATTCTTCGATGTCAAAAATCATACCATTCTATATACAATACATTAGAATGATAAGAACAATCTTAATATTTATTTTATGATATGCATTTCTTGAACATGTTTTCATGAGCTTTGCAACATTTTTGATACCTTTATGAACATGAGAAATGAGACAAAAGTGATAATATATTGTCACTTCCTAAATTATAGGACAATAAGGAAAATGCATGAATATGTCCATGAATCACTAGACTAAACCTTGAAAATCGGGTAAACAAATAAGCACTTTTAATAAAAAGCATAAGCTATTTTAAATAAACAATCCCAAACACCCCCTTAGTCTTTTAGTCTACGAAGGATATTCTTCGATGTCAAAAATCATACCATTCTATATACAATACATTAGAATGACAAGAACAATCTTAATATTTATTTTATGATATGCATTTCTTGAACATGTTTTCATGAGCTTTGCAACATTTTTGATACCTTTATGAACATGAGAAATGAGACAAAAGTCATAATATACTATTATTTCCAAAATTATAGGACATTAAGGAAAATGCATGAATATGTCTATGAATCACTAGACTAAACCTTGAAAATCTATTTAAATACATTATATTATTTAGTTTCATGCTTCACTATAAGACATATATGGATACAATTATGTTTGTATAAGGAATGGTTTAAACCTAAAGTATATTGTTATTTCTTGAAACAGTGGGAAACTATGAAAACGGATGTGAAGGAACATGGACTAAGTTTAAAAGAGTTAAATGCCACTTAGAAACATCACACAACTAATATTATACCACTGGAAAAAACTTAAAAGGGTAAGAGCGGGAAATATGATTTCTATAAGTGATATAAATGATGTATTACTTGGGAAATATTGTAAAATTCAATCTCTAATGTAAAATTACAATGGTATTGGTAATTTATTATGTATTTAAGCCAAACATGAAGCCAATGCAAAAAAAAGAATCAAGTTGTTTGAACACCCTGTTAGAAAGTTATGTACAGTTAACGCAAACTAAGTGGCTCATGGACAAAATTCTACTTGGCCCAGGTAACCAACAAAATCGAGCATGCTTTTATCGACCTTATGCACCATTAAAGTGGCTCATAGGCATAATATTATCCATCTTGTGTAAGTACATGACCACATTGAGTTGTTGACCAAGAGTTTGACTTACTAGTTTTAAGTGCTTTAAACTCCATTTTAGCCCCTAACTTCGGAAAAACTTCCCAATAAGTGTGTGTGTGTGTGTAAAACGATTTAAGGTGAAATCAAACAATACAAATCCATGTACCAACTTTGATTCATGTATAATACTATTATACATTTTTATTTGGGGTTATCAAGTTAGTTAGGGTTTGTTTATGAACCCTAATTATGAAAGGTAACTTACATGATGCAATTAGTGTTATAAACACAATAAATTGTGACATTAACATAATTTAAGCAATAAATTGGATTTCCACCATGGTTAAGTCACGAGTTATATGGATATGCTTGAAGGAAGTAGATGTTTGAATAAAAAATGTCAAAAGGACAAAGATTATGAGACATATTGTTTTTGTTATCTTTATTACAATATGATTATAATCATGGGTGTAAACTACCATTGAAGGTTAAGGGTTTGACTAAATAAAGTAAAAATTGATGAAAAAATTACATCTACAAATGTTGGACTTGAAGTGTTCAATATACATAAAATTTTGGTAAGAAGTAAATAAGAAGAATGAAACTATCTAAATGTAAACTAGTAAAGGAATTATAAAATGGTTTTGGTCAGTTGATTGGTAAAATGATATTACAAGCATTATGAGACAATTTTGTGATTATAGAGCATATGTAATTGGATGTTGGTATAAGAAAGTTAGGAAATATGTTTGAATAGATATACAAGTGTATAAAGTTGAAATTAGGACAAGGTGTTGATCGGATGAAATGAAATCTCGACAGTTTTAATATAGTTTAATTAAAAAGGGACAAGTCTATGGTAATTGATGGAATTGAGAGTAAGATGCTAGTGTTACTATTACAATGATGGGCTTTGTACCATCAACAAGTCTACCTAAGAAATCCAAAACACTATAAAAGGAGGAGTGCAAACTTATGAGTATGGATTAGGACTCTTCTACGGCCAGAGTCCAACTACGGATTGTGTGTGTGTGTTGGGGGGGGGGGGGGTACTTAATGACAGTTATCTATCACAACCTGTCCAAATAATTGTCCATAAAGGATGACGAACCCTTAGTTGGGCTAGTCGTAACCATCATATGCCGATGTCATAAGTTCGACTGGTCATAATCGTCACATACATATATCATTGTTCGACTAGCCATAACTGTTATACAGATCGCAGTTCGAGGAGGCATCAAATGAAGAACCTGACGTCATATCCCAGACTAAAATCATGCACTCCACACGATTCCTTACGAGTCAATTAATGGCGTCTGTCTACATATTCTAACATAATAAGGAAAAGGACATACGACAAGACATATAAGTAGTGCGCTTTGACTACAATACATGTGATGATACAAAGCATTTATGGCGAGCATCCATTTGTACGTGCATAAAAAGACCGACTGAAGAACTCTTCGAGGAAAACCACTGAAACCGAGCATAACTCTTTCCTCTTCTACGAGACCCAAACTCAACCAGTCGTATTAGTTTAATGTTCATACACATATAAGTACTTAACATAGTTCTGACATACGTAACATATTTGTTGTCATCTAGTTTTCCTAAACTCTTACGCATCATACCTATTCTTACTTAATCGTCGGAGTGGAGTCCTTAGCCAGAGCCCCAAGTAGGGATGAGCATGGTCCGAAAACCGAACCGAATCGGACAGAATATGAATTATGATTTTTTAAAAACCGAAGACCGAAGGAGTCCTGTGTCGGTTTTCGGTCCGGTTTGGTTTTTTATGATTAAGAATAGTGTTAGGGGTAAACATGGTTCGGGAACCGGACCGAAACCGAATTAGCATTTTTTGTAAAAACCGAAACCAAACCAAATATGTATATTCGGTCCCGGTTCAGTTCAGTTTCGATCGGATTTTGGTTCGGTTCGATTTTTCTAGTCCATATACTCATCCTTAACCCGAAGGTCTATGTAATGGTGTGGTGTTGTTGTAAGGTTGAAATTTCAATTGTCACCACTCTTACTATGGAAATTCCACTTGGTAGGACCCGATAGCATCACTCACCTCATCAATATCTTCAATAAAAATATATTGTTTGTTTAAAACTTTATGAATACATTCAATATCCAAAAAGAAGTCCAAGTTTTAATGACATCATGTGTTGTGACCAAGAAGAATACTTACAAAGCCAACCTCACCACCACCGGCCATTAACTTCTAACCTTCGTAAATGACTCTCTCTCTCTCTCTCTCTCTCTCTCTCTCTCTCTCTCTCTCTCTCTCGCGAATGACAAATAGTCAAATTCAGAAACTATAGTAAATTCCAAATAGCCCCTATATTTTGAAAATATTGACAATTAAGGTAATAATAAATCAAGATGATTATATTCCTGACTTTTATTCTTTTTCACAATCTACTTCTTTAACATTCTCCAGTGTTACCATTTTATATTAACAGAATAATACAAATATAAGATAATTTTTTTTTAAATAGTGTGACAATATGTTTTATATTTTTGACACTCCGAGACCAATTCAAGCCCTCTCTCTCCATTATGTAGGTCTTCTAGCGTTTTGGTTTTTTTTAGAAAAGGACAATATTCGAAGAAACCAACTTAAGAAATTGATATATTCTTATGTTGTCTTCAATCCATATATAAATTCTTCTGAAATAAAAAACATGCATAAACAATATTCACTCTATGCAAATATCGTAGCCATTTTATATATTTGTTATAGATATTCCATAAACATCACAGTATTTTCCTTTTAAATAAATTTCAATTAAACTTCACTTTGTCGCCCATTAACATTATTACAAAAGATTCTTTTGCATCCACCAAATTCGCTTAATTGTATCAATACGAAAAATGTATTTGTAAGAGTTTATTAAAATTTAAAAAGTCAAACACTTACTTGTAATGTCATACGATGAAAGGCAACAAATATTTTTTGTATATATCAAAATCAACGGTGCAAGTATATACCATAGTTGTCATAAACAATGTAATTCATAAAGAAACTTTATCAAAAGACAAAACTATTTTTGATTAGACATAAATAAGATTGAACAAGTCTTACAACTATTATATTCATAATTTCTTACAAAGCAAGTATTTTTCTTGTTAAAACACGACACAAGAAACACCAAAAATTCACCAAAGTATTTATAATAACCATTAAAACCGGCTTGAAATCGAACATCGTAACATATTTTAATACAATTAGTTACTTTTATACCAAAGTCATAAATAGTTAAATACAATGGTCAAAAAATAATAAATGTACAGATAACAAAAAACCAAAAAATTAAATATGGTATTTATATGGAAAGGACGGAGTAATTTAAAAACCCTTAATTACTCGCTACCGGACACCCCCGTGCTCCGCCGGCCTCCGGCCCTCTCCTTATTTAATCCCTTTTGAATCAATATAAATTCACATTCGGTTTAGAAGGAGACTCTCATTTTCTAGACAGAGAGAGAATCGGTGGGTGTTGAGCTGTGATTTAGCTGTCTTCATTCCCCACCCTCCGTTCTGTTCACACCCTTCTCAAACTCCCTAGATAAACCTCCCTTTTCTCTCTCATATTTCAAAGCTCTCATCTACTTCTTCTTCTTCTTCTTCAATCTTCAATATTCAATCTTCACCCACATTTTCGATTTGTTTGTGTTTAGAGCACAGGTGGTTTGTGAAGGATTTAGTGAAGCATCAGATGTCTGAGGTCTTGATATGAAGAAGATTTCGATCCTTCATTATCTTGCGCTGTTTGCATTTTTGTTTGGTTGTGTTTTTTGTTTTTCCGATGGGGTTGCCGCCGCCGGTCACGGCGGTGGTGGGTTAAGTTCTGGGAGGCTGACCGATAGTGAGGCGATTTATATTCGTCAACGGCAGCTGCTGTACTACCGGGATGAGTTCGGCGACAGAGGCGAGAATGTCACGGTGGATCCGTCGCTTGTGTTTGAAAACCCTAGGCTGAGAAATGCTTACATTGCTTTACAAGCTTGGAAGCAGGCGATACTCTCAGATCCACAAAATCTCACCGTTAATTGGGTAGGTTCTGGTGTGTGCGACTACACGGGAGTGTTCTGTACACACGCACTGGATAATAGTTCGGAGAAAACAGTCGCCGGAATCGACCTTAACCACGGTGATATCGCTGGGTATTTGCCGGAGGAGCTTGGGTTGTTGAAGGATCTTGCATTGTTTCATATTAATTCAAATCGGTTCTGTGGGACTATTCCGAAGAAGTTTCGTCACTTGAAGTTACTCTATGAACTCGACCTTAGCAACAACAGGTTCGCCGGAAAATTCCCTTACGTTGTTCTTAAATTACCGATGTTGAAGTTTTTAGATCTCCGGTTTAATGAGTTTGAAGGTAGTGTTCCTAAAGAATTGTTCGATAAGGACTTGGACGCCATATTTATTAATCACAATCGGTTCCTGTTTGAATTGCCGGATAATTTCGGGAATTCGCCGGTGTCGGTGATTGTTTTAGCGAACAATAAGTTTCACGGTTGTCTTCCGGCCAGCATCGGGAACATGTCGGATACTTTAAATGAGGTTATCATGATGAACAATGGATTGAGGTCTTGTGTGCCGGAAGAACTTGGGTTGTTGAAGGAAGCGACAGTGATTGACATCAGCTCAAATCAGTTGATGGGGCCGTTGCCGGAGAGTTTTTCCGGCTTGGTGAGCGTGGAGCAGTTGAATGTGGCCCATAATTTCTTAACCGGAAGCATACCGAAGAGCATTTGTAGCCTGCCGAGGTTGGAGAATTTCACTTATTCTGATAATTTCTTCACCGGTGAGCCGCCGCAGTGTTTGCGTGTGCCGACTTTTGATGATCGGAAGAATTGTTTACCGGCGAGGCCGGCACAAAGGTCTCAGAAACAGTGCGATATGTTCGCGTCCAAGAAGATACATTGTGGTGCATTTAGGTGTAAGCGATTTGTTCCGGCGCTTCCTCCACCGCCGCCACCTTCACCTCCTCCACCAGTGTACTCTCCTCCCCCACCTCCACCATCACCACCGCCACCAGTTTACTCTCCTCCCCCACCTCCTCCCTCACCTCCGCCACCAGTTTATTCTCCTCCCCCACCTCCTCCATCACCACCTCCACCATCACCTCCTCCACCGGTTTACTCTCCTCCACCACCTCCACCGTCACCTCCTCCACCAGTTTACTCTCCTCCCCCACCTCCACCATCGCCACCTCCACCCTCACCCCCTCCACCAGTTTACTCTCCTCCTCCACCTCCACCGTCACCTCCTCCACCAGTTTACTCTCCTCCCCCACCTCCACCATCACCTCCTCCACCAGTTTACTCTCCTCCCCCACCTCCACCATCACCTCCTCCACCAGTTTACTGTCCTCCCCCACCTCCAACCTACTGTGTAAGATCCCCACCTCCACCTCCACCTCCAACTGCATCCCCACCTCCACCACCCTTGTTTTCCCCACCTCCACCTGTTCCATATTACTACAACTCACCTCCACCACCGCAATCTCCCCCTCCATATTACTATAACTCACCGCCTCCACCACACCCTCCTCCTCCACCACACTCACCGCCTCCACCACCGCACTCACCGCCTCCACCACCTCCGGCTTACATCTATTCATCACCACCACCACCTGTAGCCCATTCTCCTCCTCCTCCGGTCCATTCACCTCCACCCCCAGTCCATTCTCCACCGCCCCCGGTCCATTCTCCACCACCACCATCACCACCTCCACCACCTCCCTGTATAGAGCTCCCTCCACCTCCTTGTATAGAACCACCACCACTGCCACCACCACCACCTCCTTGTGTTGAACCCCCTCCACCAGCACCACACAAATCACCTCCACCACCACCTGTGATGTACTATTCACCTCCCCCACCTGTCTACCCTTCACCACCACCCCCAATCCACCAACCGTCCCCACCTCCACCATATATATACAACAACCCACCACCGCCAGCTCCAGTATACGAGGGCCCATTACCTCCGGTCATTAGCGTTTCATATGCATCTCCTCCACCACCGCCCTTCTATTGATTCTTTGAGAAAATCCCCCCTCGATGTATCTGAAAACTCAAAAACAATAATACATCCATCTATTCCATGAGCTTTTCCAGAAAGAAAAAAACAGAGAATTGATGACAGAAACAGATAGAGCTGAAAATAAAACAAAATTTAGGTTGCAGAAAAACATATGTATAGAGAACATCCATTGGCGGCCCAGAAACCACCGGCGGTTAGCTTGTTCTTTCCGATGCTGGTTCTGGTTGTGGCCTGTGGGTTTCTAATTTTATTATTTTATTTAAATTTCATACTTTTTTTTTTCTTTTTTATAAATGAACATTTTTACTTTGAGATTTCATATCATCCATTATCTATTTTTGTGTTTGTATAGCAAGTTTCAATATGTATGTTGAAGTTGTGTGGGTTTTTGATGTGAGTCATTTTAGATGCTTGTGGTGTATCATCGTCTCTTTCTTTATTGGATTGTAAAGCAAATTTGGTTTGTTCCATTTTCCATTACAAGAAAGCTACCCAAAAAGACAAATACATCTTTCTTATCTTGTATAAAGCCTTTTTTTATGAGAACGTGACGTGTTTTATTTTTCATTTTATGCTAAAATAAACATTCATTTGGAATATTTGGTGTAAAACAATTTAAATACGTATACATACAATATACACAAATATTCCTTATGTACATTGTTGTAAGAAGCATGTCTTGGTCTTTCGATCGTAGCCATATACACAAAATCTTTTCAACAAAATAATGCTCTTGCTTTGACATGTATAACAACCATACTAGTCGTATAGTTTTATGTAATTACAATATAGTTTTATGTAATTACAAGACAACTGCCGTAGAATTAGCCATTTAGTTAATATATAGATAGATACATGTTATTGAAAATAATTATTTTAAATATTAAATTAATAAATTAATAAATACATGTTACTATTTAGTTTTTATTAGTTAATATATTGGTCCTTCCATCTTAGCCATATTCACAAGATTTGTCCAATGCTTTTGGTTTGATATGTATAACCATACTAGCCGGATAGTTTTATGTAATATCTGGCGGATGCAAAAAACTGATGCGTAAAACCAAAAGATTTATAAACCGATCTCATCAAACTAAAGACTGTCAGATACTAGGTAATATACCTAATCGTGTAGCAGTATTGTATAGTAAGAAATTGTGTTGAACTCTCAAGAACCATATATGAAACAAAGATAGTTCATTTGATTACTTGTTAAGAATAGAACATAAAGTAAAAAGCGGAAATATAGAATGCAAAAGAAACTAAAATGGAAAACTGATTAGAAACAGTTCAAAAGGTATTCATAGTCAGGCTCGACTTCACTGAAACACCATCGCTTAAGGCTTTTCATAAAAACATCATTTTAACCCATGATTTATCATCAATATTCAAAAATCATCATTAAGTGAAAACTTTAAGTTCAACATATTCAAATCTAGTCATTTTTCATTCAAAATCGTTTTAAAACACATGTGATTTATTGATAATAATTCGGGGTTTGAATTACGGAAAAACCATTCGGCCCCACTTTAAATAAAATATTTTGGTTTATAAAATAGCGAGGTTGTTACAATCCAAATATCATTACACAGTTTGAATGAAATCACACAATCTGTGGTCTTCTAAACATCCAGCTCCTCTAAGGTCATCTAAACTCCTCAACCTGAGTACACATTAAAATAAGTTAGGCAATGCAATGCCTAGTGAGCTTACCCGGGGTTGACCCATTCCGAGTGGGCAGCGCAACCACCACACTCGGAACAACCCCCAAAAATAGTTTTGACACACTTTAAAAGTTGTTTAGAACATCATAAAGAGTTACTCAAAATAGGTAGTTATGATATGCAAATGCAATGCATGATGCAACTATCCCAAATCCATGTCCATCTCATAAAAGTCCAACTCACCACAATGACACCTACCTAAGTTCACAAATGACACGCACAAAGCATGTCACTCGATCCCCGTATAGGTTGAACTAAGACTAGTGGCCATCACACTAGCCTCATGAGGGGTAGCAACTCTCTCATGCGGTTCCCTATTGTCAGGAACAACGTCTCCTCACCATCTTTAATTTAGAGAAGGGCAAAACTCATAACATATCTTCACCCTTTTTAATTGAGAAAAGGGCAAAACTCATAACATCTCCTCACCCTCTTTAATTGAGAAAAGGGTAAAACTCGGTCTCGAGGGCTCACACGGTCAATCCCATCCTGTATGAAATGCAATGCACAATAGGATGCTCAAAACGTCTTTCAAAAACAACATCATAGTCTTTGGCTGAAAACATCTTTAAAAGGACTCATTTCATGCAATGCACATATAGTACTAATATAACAATTAGCACATAAAAGCATGCATGAAAATAGTTGATAACACACACAAAAGATAATAATTGGGATGTGTACTCTCGACAAGGTCAAATGACGAGTCAACATTAACTCCACACAAGGTTTGATTCATTTGAAGGCGCTTCTAGACATGAACTCATCCATCCAAATCCTCCTAGTTGAGTGATAACTCAAGTCCTTAGCCTCACTTCCAAATCCTTACAATATATCTCCTTCCTACAAGACAAGAATGGAAGGTATCATACCCGGTTCATCTAAAAGTCGCACTATAAACTTCTTTTGAACTAAGAAAGAACTATCATTCATCATCCTAAAATGAAGTCCTTAGCTTCCTAATATAAGGAAAATCTTAGTTAAAATATCCCCAAAGATTGGCATTAAAATAAGGACCCAAAGACCAAACCATAAAGCTCAAAACCCAAAAACTGCAAAATATGGCTAGACCCAGCTACACGGGTCGTGTAGAACCCAGGGAAAAACCAACCCGAAACCTCAGAACTTCTCACATGGGTCGTGTCAGCAGCACGGGTCGTGTACGCTGTGCTGTAGCTTGGTTTTTGGTCATTTTAACCCCCTTTTGACCCAAATGAAGTTCCAAATCAACCCAAGACCAATTATACATGAAAATACACATTTAATAACTCATTTCCAAGTATTCAACTCTCAATCCAAGTGTTCATGACTTAATTCCATGGAAATCACAATCCTAGTTCTTATCTCTTAACAAGTGGTTAATGAACGATGTTCTAAGTCAATCATTACACTTAACACCAGCAAGTGCCTCATTAAGTTCTTAACCAAGATCATCTCTTAAGAGAATCATTCCCACACAAACTCCAAAGAAGATAGCCTCATGGAATCTCCAATTCCAATCATTGGTCCAAATGATTAAATCCATGGAATACCCAATTCCAATCCATCAATTGTTGATTACAAGTGGAGATTCCTTTTTCCATCCCATGGAATCATTAGGAATGATCCTTAATCCACTATTACTTCCAAATTGATGTAATAAATCATTCATCCATCAAACCAAAAGATCCATTCATCATACACATGAATAAAACCCATTTCAACACCCAATTCCCATATTCTAATGATTCAAGGTTTAAGATTACAAATCAAGGGTTGGAATCCTTAGGGAATCATTAGAAATGAATCCCCTCATCCAAAACCACCATATTCATCCATCAATTTCTAGATTCCTCAACTAATAATCAAATCCCCAATTTCTAGGGTTCATAACACCCATTTGAATCTAACTATTGGTTCTAGATTATCCATGGACTGAATGTAGACTCCAACAACATAGAAACATCAAACAAACATTGAGAATCATAGGAAAGACCTCTTCCCATCATAAATCTCAGATTGGGTCCAAACCCCAAACCCTAACTCGAAATCCAAAGCTAGAAGATGAAGGGTTTATACCTTAGATTGGCTAGGAACTTCAAGAGCTTGAACCATCTTCCATCTCTAGCATCAAATCCTCAAGAACCCTAAAAAATCGCCACTCTCTCCAAATCGTGATTTTGCTGAAATGGGGGAAAACCCCCATCAAAACCTCACATACTTTAAGATTTGGCAATAAGGGTCCTTAGAGTTTGGTCTTACTTCACCCAACACCCATAAAGTCAATTCTTCTAACTAGAAGTCTCTAAATTCACACTTATGCCCCTAATATAATTATTTAATTCACTTGAGTCATTGTCTAGGTCAAAATTAACCCTTAGGTTCCCAAATTAACAAAACGACCCCCTTTCACTAATTTCTTTACAATTTAGGTCCTTAATATTAATTCAAGGAATTATTTGACCTAATTTAAACTCCACATCAATTCCTTCATAATATCATCTAATTTTCCACATCCATGACTAGTCAAATTTACTTAGAGTAAGTTTGGCCAAATTGACAGTTTTAGTCCTTATGACAAAATTTCTCATATTTGGTTTAAAAGTAGATTTTAAAACTTCACATCGTCTTTAAAACTTTATTTGGCTCACTTATTCACAATATAAAAGTATAACAAAATATTAAATTTATTTATTCATTTGTTTTCTTTATTTACAAAATAAGTTTTATTTGTCGGTTTAAGCCCAAAACTCCTAGGCCCAAAACAAGGATATTACAGTTACCCTTCAATTATGATTGATTTCTATTATGTGCAATGGTTATCAAACTATTGTTCCATGATTCATAAGTTGATTAGTTCTCTTGGCCTATTCACTAATCCTAATGATTCTAAAGATTCCTAACCACAATGGTCAGGCTAATTAGTTATCTTTATTACCAGTCATTTTGTTTTAAAGTACTTTTTGGTAGGATCTTACGATCACGATCTTGCAAAGTGAAAAACGATCCTCTATAGAATCCCGATCTCGAAAACCTTGATTCGTTCCCCATATATTGTCCTAGGCCTGGAGTATCACTATACATGATTAACCCAAAGTATAAAATTCCAAGATCGGTATATAACCGATAAGTAGAGTTAATAAAAGTAATTGAAATGTTAGTATAGACCCGAGCTAAAGGGTATTCTACCCAAGCTTGTCTTGGAATAAGATCATACATTACATACATTTCATTTTGCATGATTTTTGTTTAGTAATGGAAAAGTTTATGTGTTCAAGTAAGGCTACTGTATATTTTGAAGGATTCCATGTTTTCAAATATAGCTTATGTTATGTTTGAAAATTTATGATTTCAATTATGGCTATAGTATGTTTTCAAAGATTCTGTACTTTTCAATAATAGCCTATGTTATGTTGGAAAGTTTATGATTTTAAGTATGTATATAATATGTTCTAAAAGATTCTATGTTTTCAAAGATAGCCTATGTTATGTTGGAAAGTTTATGATAGTAAGGTTATCGTATGTTTGAAAGATTTTGTATTTTGAAGGATAGCAGATATTGTAATTGAAAAGCTTATGAATTCAAGTAAATATTTTGAAGGAAGTTTACATTATCAAGTGATTTCAAGAATAGCCTACAGTGTGTATGCAAAGCTTATGTTTCAAGTAGCTATAGTATGTTTTGATAAGATTTTGTCTGCAGAACTCATGTAACTCACGAGACAATTTTGTCTTACGTTTTTAGTTTTATAATGTCATATATCTTAGGTTCAAAAGCAAAGAATTAGAAGTGATGGTTCTTAGAATTGGGTGATATCAAAAGACTTAAAAGTGTGTCATAACTTTTGATATTAACGTTAGTTTCTCTATAGTTGTTTGATATGAAGTTGTAACCCCAAAGTAATGTATTTATTTCAAAATAAATGTTTTTGTTAAACCATTTTTTATAGTTTATGACTATAAGTCATAAATATTTTGACAACCAAAACTTTTAAAACCATAAAGATTGGGGTGTTACATATATGACTTTATATACCATTCTAAACTATTTCCCAACAACAATTTTCTAAACATCAAAGAACCATATCAATCCATTTAAATTTGTAGGGTTTTAAAAATTGCTTTCTAATTTCAACAAATTAGTGTGATCAAAAGTGATTTTGTATTGTTCTTTTAACCTTTGAAGAATCCAACCACAACCACTTCCTTTTCCGACATTGTCGTCGTTCCATTTTTCGAAAACAACATAGCAGCGCTATCAATATTGTTATTTCTTCCTTTTCGACCTCCGTTTTCAGCCTCACACACATGTACACACGTGCGATAGTATGTGTCTATCTTTTTTTTGAAACGGAAAATAATACATTACACATATACTACACCTAAACCACCTAATCCGCTAGTGGGATTTGAACCCGAGACCTCAAGGAGGCCAGGTATTCTCCTGTGCCGCTGGACCATTAGGTTTATCCATCGGTAATCTCATGATACCCAAATCCCAATTTTCTAATTTACAACTTAACCCTTTATTTTATTTCTTTTATAGAAAGACTCTCATTCCTATTTTAGTAATTATTTAACTTAAATAAAACAAATACATTTGTCTTAGTTTTACTTTTTATATAAAGTTGGAAATTTATTAAAAATCCTAAAACTCTTTGTCCTTCACTTTTGAAATATTATCATAAAGCCTTCAAAACATATTGTATAACTTTTAATCCCATAATATATTTATTGTTACAACAAAACCATCAATATGTCTTTTATAACTTTTTAGGCAATTATCTTCAAATCAAACGTAAACATATCCATTATACATTTAAACCACAATTATTTTAAAAATCCTAGATGTTACAAATTTGATGTCATTAAGAAATAAAAATGACATAACCATACATTCTCGAAAAATAAAGTCCAACGTATAACAATGAATATAATATCACCTCTTGCATAACATAAATTCAATTATAAAAACGATATGCAAATATTTGTACATGTCTTTTTTCCAAAATCGTAAAACAATGAATATAACATCACCTTTTGTATAACATAAATTCAATTATAAATATGATATGCAAATATTTGTGCATGTCTTTTTCCAAAATAGTATAGGTTACTCTTAATAAAAAATATAAATCACCAAAAGAATATATAGATGTTATAAGCCGGGCCCTTGAATTATAGACTTCACATGGGGTGTTTTATGGCCTTTTTAATTTTCAAATAAAATGTCTTACAAATTATTTTTTGTTTCGTATAAAATTTGGATATTCTACCAGAAATTCTAATGTTATTGAAGTCATATAGTTATCAATTTTTTTTATATGTAAATCAATCTTCTAAAGTTTCAAGAATTCAACATTATGTCTATAGTATGTAACTATTGTTAGAAAACATTATATTATGGCAAATGAAAAAAGAATTATATCATGGAAAATGATATAAAAAAAACCCCACCTCATTACAGAATATTTTATAATCATAACTATTTTTTTTAAAGCCACAACTTTTTTGAATTTATGGGAAAATTGACCATTTAACATATTAACATGTCACTTTCCGGTTACCATGTATTGTGTTATATGGCATGAGGACATCTCATTATCTAACAGTGTGCCGTTTTGGGGACAAACTTCAAAAGTGCCCTAAAATATAAGGAATTTATTGCTAGTTGATCGACGAGACATGAACTCACAACTTTCGTTTCGTCTAAGCACTTAGGCCCTTGTTTTTTTTTTATGTTAAGTCCTGAATTAATAAATGATGTTGAATAGATAACGATATCTGAATGGATACAATAATGTTGTTATATATACTGTTTCTTTTATTCACTGAATGAACTGTGTTAATCTGAATAAATTACTATAATATCATTATGTTTAAACTTGATAAATAACAAATGACCATTTATCGAATAATTGTTATAATCTAAAATTGTACGTGCTCACACTATTTTTTTTAAATTTAAAAATAACATGATTAATAATTTAAATTGAACATAAATTCAAAGTAATTTCAAATTAAACTCAAACAATCAATATTTAAATATATAATGAATTAAACAAAATAACGAGCATACGGAAATTTGTGGAATATTTATACACATAATAGTGAATAATTCCATATATAAGTATAAAATATACTTTATTATTTATAATTTTCTATATAAATATGATGTTTATTAAGAAAACAATGTTAATTCCGGAAAATAAAATATAAAATCATGACTTAATGTTAAGGACACCTATTTTCTAACTTAAATCATTAAGATATTGTTTAGCATTAAGTAAAAAAGAAACAATCGCATATAGTTGAACCATTAAGTTTGTTATGTATTAAGTCCATTAAGTGAAAAAGAAACACTACTTTAGCCTACAAAGCATAATCGTTTTTGGCCATGTGTGATTCTTAAGAATAACACTTATTGAATAATTTTGTTTTTTTGTGTTTTTATTTTTGAATATTTTTTTATTATCTTAAAATATACAAACATAATAATTTTATTTTATATTTAATAACGTTTACAATAACTTTTACAAACATACATATATATATATATATATATATATATATATATATATATATATATATATATATATATATATATATATATATATATATATATATATATATATATATATATATATATATATATATATATATATATATATATATACAGTCATTATATGATCCAATAATTTCACAACTAAATCTTTTTAAACATGTTTTAAAAGTTTATATGCTACTTGTATAGATCTTTATCAATTTATTTTTTACAAAATAGTCATTGTATTTAAATTAAGTTATTATATGTTACATTATAAATCTTTTTTTCATTAAATATGTATGTTGGTTTATATAATATTTTTTGATTGAATATGTGTAATGATAAATGCTCATGAATCAAAGATCATACACCATAAAATTAGCAACTATGTTATATTTTTAGAAGTTGTAGGTTTTATTCCGCAAGTAGTTATGGCTCCAAACTAGAGGCACACAAAAGTAGAAGATCTACTGAGTTTTTTCATCGAGACTATACATGTCTTGGATTGAAAATTGTTGAATGTAGAGTTTGATCTGTCATTTGACCTTATTGTCGCTACTAAGACTAAACATGATGTCTCATTTAGTGCTATTTAGTTTCTTCATTAGAATCACGACCCAAAAGGTCTGCGGTGTTTAATCAATATTTAAATTAATAAAAAAAGATTAATGTATTTTTAGGATTTCATTAAGAGTTTAGATGTATTTTAGGGGGTTATTTGACATTTAGCTTAGTTTAAAGGATTAAATGTCATAAAGGGAAAACTTAAATTAAAAAATAACTAATTTTGATAAAGGATTTTGATAAAGGATTAAATGATAAATTAGAGGGGATCAAATGGAATTTAAAGACAACTTATAATGTTAAAAAATTGACATTAGACTTTACTTTGTCATTATGTAAAAGAGTAGGGGTTTAAGTGTCAAATTCCAAACTTATGCATGTAATTCTCCTTTGGGCTAAGAATGCATGATCGGGACACTTACACTCAGGGCCGGTCCGTTGATTTTAGGGCCCCTGTGCGAAAATTAAAAATAGGCCCTCTACATATATATTTTTTACTTATAACTAAAACTCATTAATACTACTATAGTTTTTACAATCATAAAACAATTCAACCATCATTGAATGAAAATTGAATAACTAATACAATAACAAACACTGTATAAGGCTATAAGCTTTAATTTGCATATTTGTTGGAAACTTGGAACTATAATCTTTATTATTGTTGTCGACGTCCGTATGTCTTGTCTTGATTGATACAGGTAACAAGGGTAATGAAAAATTAAGAATAATAAATTTAATGAGCTAAATAGATAAAATTAATAAACAAATATTAATACACTTTGGTGTAAATAGTAATTATATATTAATGGGTTAAAAAGGAAAAAAAAAGAGAGGGGGAAATGGAAAAAAATACGCAATCAAATGGAAAGTATTAATAAAAATGTACTAATTGGGTCTTTCATTTGGAAAAGGAAATCAGGCAGGAAAATGCAATAAAACACAATTGCTGCCAAAAATGGTAATAATCGCAACTTTAACCTTAACATGTTTCGAACACGGGTCTAGGGGTTTAGCAACAAGCGCGGCTACCACTCGACTAACAAACAACTTGTGAGTCTGTTTCTTAAAATTAATATATATCGACTACTTCACACTATACGTAAAAAATATTTCGGGCCCCTAGACGACACAGGCCTGTGCGGTCGCACATCTCGCACATGCTCAGGGCCGGCACTGCTTACACTCCTCATGAGGTCTTCGGTTTCTTTAAGCCCAAGCCTCCCTCGTGTCTCTCCTTTCGTTAAACACAAATATGCGAACAACTAACCTTAAAACACACACCTTAACGGCTGGAACTAGGAACCGAGAACTAGTTAGCGGGACTGATTTCGTGCAAGTTCATGGCAGCGAGATCTAGTTAGCGGGACAGAAGAAAGGAGACAATGGACTGATTTCCTGCAAGTTTTTGGAAGACATGGGGTTGCAAGTTCTAGTTGTTCATCCCGATGAGGCTAAGGTAGTGTTTCTATAACTTCCTTCTTGTTTTCCCTTCTTATTCCTTGTTGTTCGACCATCTTGCACCATCGTGTGAAGTGGTTGTGGGTATGATCTGAAAGTTAGAGTTTGGGTGAAGCTCAAATGGCATTTTGGCTGTCCAAACTCGAGATGCACATTGTATGCACACAAAAGTTCTTTCGTTTCCTTTTTTTCAACACCTCTCTGTAGTGCTCGGACGATCAATGGAGACTGAACCATTGGATTGTCATCATTTTTGGACTGTAGTTGCATGACATATACATGCAAGTTTTGACAGGAGTGTTTTTAATTCTGAAGTCTACAGCTCAAGATACAGCCTCGTAATTGTAGTTGAACATTAAGGTAAAAATCACTGTTTATGGTCTGTTTTCAATAATTCATATAAAGATGTAGAAAAATAGTTTGGACCTGAATCCAGTGGCGTTGATTTCATAATTGAGTACTTAAACTTTTCATTGACAAATGCAAAACTTGGTTCAACCTTTAACATAGGTCAAAACTGCATTTTCTACAGAGTGGTCCGTATCCAACAGCTTTGATACTCCAACTTACAAAATTCATGTAAAATAGTGGAAGATACTTAGAAGATGATCTAACCATCCTTGAGATGTGGAAATGGAGCACTTTATTGCCAAATTATGGCCTCTCCATGGAAATAAGTTTTGGATGGTCAAAACAGGTTGAGAACAGAAGGCAAATTTTAGGAATCAAAACGAACTATAGATAAAAAGTTTATTGTATGTTCTAGGACCCAATTGGTTGCACTATGGTAGTAGTTGCATTATACATGTAGGTCGGAGAGGGCCTTGAGTTGTAGACCTTAAATAAACATCTCAACGGCAGTGCGAATCTAGAATATAAAATCACATGGTTCCCTAGACCCTAATTAAGTAACCGATAAGAATGATAGAATCAACATTACTTGTATGTAGTAGCGGGTCGGGTCATATATCTTAAAATATTTAAAAACATATCTAATAGTTGTATTAAAGTTCTTACAATTGTACCCGACGAGGTCTTATAGCTTGAAATATTTGCACCATTGTATCATTACTAATATTTTTCAAAACTACTTTTTCAATATATGACACTAAACTATCACTCAAAAATTGATCACCTATTTTGTTGCGTATATCAGTCTTTATCAACTTCATTGCTGAAAACGCACGTTCCACACTAGCTGTTGCAACAGGTAAGATCAATGCAAGTTTCAAGAGAAGATAAACTTTAGGAAAGATTATATGCCTCTTTTCTTCGACCATTTTTTTGGCAAGGTCTCCAATGCTTTTCAACTGCTTAAATCGTTCATCTTCTCGCACATCCGTTACGTAATTTTTAAGTTCCAATTCAAGAACTCGAAGTTCATATTCTGTTGGAAACTCTTCTGGATAAAGTCTAGCCATATTCATTAGCTTATCCAAATCAAAGGCTTTAAAAGACTCACTCGGGCACAAACAAGCAATCGAAAGAAGTAGATCCGTGTTGACTTCATTAAAGCGATGGTTCAGCTCTTGTAGTTGCATATCAATCACTTCCTTAAAAACATCAACTTGATAGTGGTGCAAGTTGCTAACCTGTAAATAAAAATAATCTTTTATATACTTATGACAAACATAATACATAAATCAACATGGTATTAGCACTCGTTACTAACCTGTGAACGTCTTCGACGACCGATTCCATTATAATATGCATCTTCCATATCTACGATTTGAACATCGTACTTATCACAAAACAAAGTGACATTCCCTAAAAGTGGTTCCTATCCTACATCCCTAATTTCTTGAATTGCCTTTTTAGAACTACTAACTTGATTCATGGCATTTAAAATATCATGATCTTTTCTTTGTAATGATGTATTCAAATGATTTGTGACTCCTAATATATCAACCATCAAGTGTAGACAAAACACAAAATCAAACGATTTTAATAACTTTAAGATGCGAATTGCTTCGGCTTTACGATCACTATCACTATTATCATCGCCAAGGTCTTCAAGTACTTCACAAATAGAAGGATATATTGTATAGATATTTAATAGAGATGCAAAATGAGAACCCCATCTAGTATCAGATGGTCGTTTGATACCTACTTCTTGGTTTAAACCGGTACCACTCTCAAGCTTACCTGAAATTTACCATATAAAAGGTTTAGTAGCATAAAACAAAACAATGGTAAAAATAGATAACTAATTTAGTGTAAAGCAAACCTTCAGCCAATGCTGCAACAACTTAAGTTGCTTGTTTTTTTCTTAATTTATCTCGTCGTTTGTAGGAAGATCCAATAATGTTCAACAGTCGAGAAACCGCATCAAAGAAATCATTAACCTTCGTGTGATTCTTTCCGACGAAAACTAGGGTTAACTATAACTGTTGAGCAAAACAATGAACGAAGTGTGCAGATTTTGTTTCATTCATAATCAAAGTCTTCAATCCGTTGAATGCACCACTCATGTTACTAGCACGATCATAGCCCTACCCTCTGATCCTAGTAGGACTCAAATTCCATTTTGAGAGCATTTCATAAACAATAGCCTTTAGTGACAAAGCTGAAGTGTCACTAACATGTCTAAGTCCAACAAACCGCTCTACAACTTCACATTTTCTATTAACAAACCGCAAAACCAATGCCAATTGTTCTTTACAAGACACATCACGCGACTCGTCCACTAAAATTGCAAAAAAATTCATTTCCAAGATCTTCCATAATAAGATTTATAATTACATCTGAACATGCCTGCACAATATCTTTTTGGATTTCACTGGATTTCATTTGCTTATTTTTTGGAGCATTCTTTAACACAACACAATCTACCACATCACATCGGTCGGCTAACCATTGTAATAGTTCAAGAAAGTTACCTTTATTATTCGAGTCTTCCTTCTCGTTATGACCATGAAACGCTAATCCTTGACGAAGTAGGTATCTAACACAATCAATTGAAGCATTCAAACGAATACAATATTCTTTTTTCATGTAAAGTAGTTTGTTTTTCAAAAGCAGACGTGATAGATTGTCTTTGGTTCATCAAATTTTGACACATTTGGACAACAATATTGTGTGGATTTCCAGCTTTGTGAAGATCTAGATTCGATTTTCTATTCCACGCTTTGAATCCTGATTTCACGAAATGATCTGATCAACCTTGGTTTGGTATATTGGATTTGAATAAATAACAACATAAGCAGAATGTGGCATCCTCTTTTATGCTATATTCTAACAAATATTTGTTATCATCAAAACAAGATCGATTAAACCTTTGAGGTTTACCTCCAAAATCACGTTGTGGAAAATTATGGTTTAAAGGTTGGTAAGGCCCTTTTTGCAAGTATGCTCTTCTAATTTCATCTCTTTGATTCACATGATAACAGTGTATACTTGGTCGTTCTATCGGATGAACAGGTAACAAATTTAAATCAACTTTGATATACTTATGTTGCCCATTATCTTCATCTATTGTTTTTCATCCTTCTTTTTAAAAAACTTGAACAAAGACATTTCAATTCTTGATTCTGATTTCTGATACAATCAATGATTCAATTATGATTTCTGTAACAAAAGACAATCCAAATCAACATTCAAACTAGCAAAGTATAAAAGAACTAAAGAGTCCACACTAAAGGCTATTAGATAAAACAACGATTTCTCAATTTCAGTAATATATCTAACTATCATTCACTCAATTGGATATTACGCTAACCTATAGAGAATGGCTGATTGGAGTCGGAGGCTGAATCAAAATTGTTGATCGCCGTGTTTGAATTGCCGAACAACCGAACAAGGGTTTGTCGAACTCAATTTTCGTAGTTGCAAATCATAATTCATAAGGAAAGTAGTACCCACGGTTTCACTTTGACGCAAATGAGAAATCACGTCAACATTACGTTTCAATTTTGAAGTCTTTTTTTTTCTTTTCTGTCGACGGCGATATCGCAAGACGTAAAACGCAAATCATCAAATAATCAATTAGTTAATATGATGCATTAATTATGGGTGGGGTGGGCTGTTACTTGGACTTGCAAAATTGGAATGGGCTAAGAAATAAGGTGAGTCCTGAAATAAAAGTCAAGGTAGGTCACAGGAATTTTTTATATGAAATTTGTATTTGGCATTTGTAACTTAGGTGGGTCCTAGGACCCATATATCCTTAACTTGAATTCGCCCCTGCTCAATGGTCTATGTAAGGACTTACCCTTTAAAGAACTTAATAGACTAAGGTCCTTGAGTTACGAACTTAACGACTGTGTAAAAGAGAAGTTAAAATAAATATAAGATAAGAAGTGTTAAGTAGCAACTTGGATTATTATCTAAATATTATCTAATGTTGACGTATATAGGATGATACGTGATGTGATTGATGTTTTGGTGTTGGATCGTTGCTAGCAACACAGTGGTATCAGGTGAGTTACATTGTCTATATGTGCTATTATGTGTTTATGTGTGTATGTGCTTGTAACTATGTATGTTATGTTATGATTACACAAACTCTTTGTGGGCACATCACCTTGTACATGAAAGGGCCAAAGGGATTATGGTTAGTATTATCCCAGATTCCTCGTGAGGTATGTTTATGAGACTATTCGTGAGGTATGCATGTCAGACTCTTCGTGAGGTATGTAGAAATAACCCTTCGTGGGAAACGGTCTCAGCCTCTTCGTGGGGAACCTTGCTTGTTACATGTTACGTGTTCAGATAACTGTGTGTGTAGATGTGTGCTTAGTAACTAAGAATTTCACTTACATGTTAATATTTAATATTTTTAGGGATAGAGAAAGGGAAGAATTCGGCTTGACCATTTTGTGCTCCGGTTATTCAGACTACATTTTTATTTACCCTAAAGTCTTTCGCTTTTGTTATGTAGAATTTTATGTTTGAGTAACACCAAATACTCTGATGAATTTTATTTAAAGTTTTATGAAAGTTTTAATTAAATGAGTTATTATTTAGGTTGTTTTAAAAAAAAAAAAATGGGTCGTTACATCTGTAGTACTCAGTTATATGGTTTGTAGTGTCGATGAGCATAATTGCAATGTTGAGTATCATAATTACGATGCTTAGCCCAAAAGGCTTGTTCAGATGATGACATATTTGACATGCGGTTCCTGTGGGTCTTGGTGCACTAGTAGTCCTAGGTCAAAATTTATCTATTAATTATTTTGCGTAATTTTGGCAAAGATAGTGTATGTTTTTTTTTATTCGGGTTATGTAACACGGGTTGGGTCTTCTGGATCCGGTTCCGAATCTCCGCTTTTATACCCAATTCCTCGATTTTGCGTCTTACCTCCGTTTTCTGCACCGCCTTCCTCAATCGCTTCCGCATTCTTCTCTCGCGGTCACCGCCAGCAACGTCCTACACCACCGACTCCCATTCTTCTCTCGCGGTCACTGCCATCAACGTCCCGGACCACCGACTCCGCTGCTGCTTTGCCAAGAATTAGGGTTCCTATCTCATCAATCGCGATAGAACTGTAAGACCTAACTTTTTTTGTTTCTCTATCTCTCTCTTCCTTCTGTGATTAAGAGATATTTATCTTTTTTTCATTTTGTAGTCATTGTCTTCATCTCCTTTTCTCTCTATAATCAGAAATACGAAAGCTTTTGTTGACTGGTTCGTTTGAAATCCAAATTGGAAACTTCATGATCAGGAAATCCGCTGGTGAAGATGATGAGAAGCCCTTAATGTCGAAATTCCTACCAGTGCCACTCTTCCCGGTCTAAATCTTTTAAATATTGCACTTTGTAATTGATTTCATTTGATTCCCGAGATTTCAAATAATGGGTTTAGGAAATGATGTATCTTACCGTTTGTATGTAGTAATGGAATTTGAAATTCAAGATGTCGGTGTTCATCTTTCTGGGAAAATATGACTACCAAATTCAATTATATCTTGGGGTAAGTTAATTTCCATATTCAGTTGGTTTCTTATACTCTAAATTTTTTACCGTTTCTACATATATTGATTTTGATTCCCTTGCAATTAGAGTGCCATTCCAACTGCCTTTTAGTTCAAGAGACAAAAACAGTAAGCATCAAGTTTGACCTTTGGTGCCAATCGTGGTCTATATTTCCTCGATTTTTTTTACTTCTTCAAACAAGTGCACCTTTCAATTTATTTTGAACTCCGAGAAAACTGTAATGGAAATTATCAAACAACCTCTTTTTGAGGGGTTTGAAGATCATCTCATGGAGCTTTTCGAGGCCATGAGAAGTACGATTCCGTTTCCGTCCTTGATAAGGTATTTACAAATACGATCATCCCGTGGAGTTTTCCGAGGTCATACGGGAACAAGTTCGTATCTACTTCGTTTTAGAGTTTCTTTATCTTTATGAACAAATGGAAAAAACGTAAATTTTAGGATTGGTATTGTTTTTAGCATGGGCTAATATTTGCAGGTCACTATGGTTGGACAAAAATGCAATTACTCTTTTTTCCAATTATAACTTCTATACAATTAGTCTCATTATCGGCTTAAAAAAATCAGGTTAAAAAAAATTCCACCTCTGCTCCCCTAATTGCTCTCTCCACAAAGACATGATTCATTCTATTTATGAAGATTACATTTCCTACAATATTTTACGATTAAAGAATACTAAATACGATTCACTTTTTCTATTGTGCAGGGAGGTACAAAACCAGTGACAGAGAAGGAATGTGAAATTAAGTGATTTGATTTTGTCTTCTCTTGGTTACTCCTCCATGTCTTAGGTAACTCTTTTTTGCTAAAACTAAATAAGAAAATATAAACAACCACATACCTTTGTTAGTTTTTGTCAACATTGAGTAAGCTGTCGCATCATACAATGTACAATTTGATGTCCCAAATGTTAATAATTTTGTAAATACCATATTCTTTCTATAATCCTCTCGATGTCCATCGATTCCTTATGTTTTACCTAGAGCCAACTATGCTGAACCGTAATCTACTTTTTAGGATGGAGGATTTATGTTGGAAGTACCCTGAGTTGGTGAATCACCATTGAATTTTAGTTTAATTAATCAAAAAATATTTGTTTCATGTAAGGCAAGGCATTCGTTTCTCTTATGAAAATCATGTACATAATTATTTAATACGGATTTGTTATTTAGGAGGTCCCATGCATGACCTATACACTAAATTGTCATATCGATGTTCTCTGTTTCAGATAGCTCTCCAAATAATTAAACCATATATTGAAGATATTGATTATAAACAGAGAAGGTGAGAAACATAACTGCTATTCAAAGGGTAAGTTAGTTATTTTATGAAAAATAGCAGCAAATAAGTGACTAGAATGCTATACTAAACAAATCATTGGAAGTACGTTGTTATATCTTGCATTTAACTATATAAAAGTTTCCGTATTCAACATGCAAAATTTCTTACATTGTTTTTTTTACATATATCTGGACCCGTGCTCCAGCACTCCGAACCCGTGCAGAGCACGGGCTCCCACTCGTTTGTCATTATAAATAGATATCCATGTAACTTTGTAACATTAAACTATAATAGTGTGTGACGAGTGAATATTATATGAATATAATAAAATATCTTTCTAGTTCGTCTATAGATTAGCATGATTACATTATAATATGAACCATATCAAATCATTTTATTCTTAGTTTTCTTTGCCTCTTTTATTGTTTCTCTACGTTATCATTAATCCTAACAAACGTAACATCGAACTCAAATGAGTCAAAACGAGGATTGACGTGTGTGTGTGGAGGTAGAATAAAATGAGAACGCTTAAAAAGTTGAGAATGCGAGAATGAATCTCAATCTTTTATTTATTTAGATATATAATTGTTTTTAAATTTGGAAAATATTATATTCTTGAAATTTAATAATAAAATATATACTCAATTAATTTCCTGTAAGAGGTAAATCAGGAATTTACATTTCTTACATCTCCTTCAATTTAGAACACGTAATATATGGTTTCCACCAAAGTAGCCTCTTCAACTCCTATAATATCTCATGTTCCATTTTTCCCTCTTTTTTCCGTCGACTATACATAGGGCTTCATTAGCCTCTGCTCCTCTTCACATCTTCCCGTCCCCACCATTGGTGCACCTCTTCCCGTCGCCACCTCCACCTTTTCATCTACTTCAACCCATATCCATCGCCGTGGTCAACAACACATCATATTCAACCTTCATCTTATCATTTTATTTAACCTATCTCTAAAGCTAACAACCACCATCACTATTATCTTCCACCAACGCCATAATCACCATACATTCCAATCGTACCTACATTACCATCTCCACAACCAGCAAAAAACAATAGTCTCCTGGTTCTCCTTCTTTCCAGCACCTCCATATGTTTACCTAACCATCATCACAATCGTAGTCCTGCAACTCCAGAAAAACAGAAGTATGGGAAATGCAGAGCTATAATGGGAAGCATCAAACATGAGTTTCAGTTTTGTGGGTTCTTTCGATTGATTGAAAAGGAGGGAAGTCTCGAGTTTTGGGAGGGGATATCATATATGCACACAGACTAGTCAGTACCCGTCATATTAACATACACATCATCAGAGGCAAACCCTTATCGTCTTTTAGTACGTACCCATAATCGAATATTAGAAAATAGGAAAGAATATGGATTCAAAAGTAGTAAACGGTGCTTATTCCATGAAGTCTAACATCAACTAGATTTTTTCATTCTTTATTTATCTTTTTTCTCATTCACTTTTCATTTTAAGTTTGTTTTTGTTCAAACGAGTTTCTGTCAAGGAATTCTAAAGTCATCCAATGCATTATGAATTTCATTCATCTTTATTATTATAAACTATTTAATATGAAATGATTATAGAAATGTAGTTTACCTTTATCGACAATTTAGGCATCTGAGTTATAAATTTTATTACAATAATTTAATACAACAATGTATATAACCATTATTGATTATTGATGATTTGATTCATTGATGAAATATAGCAATATAATTTACCTTTTTCACAACATAGGCATCGTAATTTACATGTTTTGGCCTTTATTTATGGTGACATATTATGTAATCACAAATTATTGAATTCATACATTTATAATAATACAACTATATTCATAAATCAGTTGCTTGCAGGGCGTCCTTACGGGGTGGGCGTGTGCTATGCACCAAGGTTTGCCGGTTGCGCGTGTGGGTCTAGTCTCTGTGCAGTCTCCTCGGCGAAGGGTTGAAGACGAAGAACCGTAGTTAGCCTGATGTACCTAGTGTAGCTGTAGAATATTACGACTCATGTAATCGGATTCATCCTTAACTTGCAAAAAAAAAATATACATGTATATGTATATATATATATATATATATATATATATATATATATATATATATATATATATATATATATATATATATATATATACACACATATATGTGTGTATATATATATATATATATACACACATATATGTGTGTGTATATATATATATATATATATATATATATATATATATATATATATATATATATATATATATATATATATATATATATATATATATATATATATATATATATATATATATATATATATATATATATATATATATATATATATATATAGGGTTAGGATCCGGTAGGAACCCAAAATTCTGTAGGAACCGCGATGACTCTTCTCGTCCAATCATTCTCATAAAGGCAATAACGTCAAAACATCTTCCTTCGACGTGACGCAAGCACGTGCGACGCACGTCTACGGAACGAAATACGAACTCAAGGATTTAAGTGAGTTTTTTTAAGTAGGTTTTTTTTTTCAACGTGATTTAAGTGAGTTTTTTCTCGTTTTTTTCCTTTTTCTTTTTTTTCGTTTTTTTATTATTTTTTATTTTTTTATTACTTTTTAATTTTTTTCAATTTTTTTATTTTCGATTATACTCGGTTTTTAGATTTTTTTTTTTTTTTGAATGCTACATTACTCGATTTTTATTTTTTCATTTTTTATGTATATTTTTTAATTTTAAGATTTTTTAATCTTAATTTTAACGTTTTATTTTTCATATCTTCAATCTAATCATTTTGGATCATGATATTTTTAATCATAACTTTTTGGATCATGTATTTTTGGATCATAACATTTTGGATCATAGTTTTTTTGTATTTTGGAACATATGTTTGAATCATTTTGTCGTTTATGTTTTTTTAACTCATTTTGGATCATAACAACTGTTGGATCTTGAATCATAACGAATTTTGGATCTTGGATCATAAATTTTGAATCATAAAACATATTTTGGTTCTTAATATTTTGGATTATAGACTTTTTTTTGGTAGTTTGATGAGTTTTTGCATAAAACTAAAAAAGAATATACACATAAAAACTTATTTTCAAAAATTTCTTTTTACAAACTTACTAATATGATGTCTAGAATGATCCCTTAAATTTTCATAATTTTTTGAAAGATTTTTTTATTTTTTTGAATTTATAAATATAAAAAATAATAAAAATATTTTTTTTCAATTTTTCATGATTGTGCTTGTTTTGTAGAGAATTAAATTTTAAGAACTTTGGTTTTTTTCAGAATTTTTTTTACAAAAAAAAAAGTTATGGCCAAAATACAAACTGGGTGAAAAAATAAATAAAGTAGCTAATCATACAGTGACACGTGTCAATGTGAGAGTGGGGGCGCGTGAGGTTTCAATTGATGGAAGTTGACGCACGTTAGTTTCTTTTGAAATTACTTAAATGTCCCTCTAAATTTCAGTTTTCCACCCATTTAGTTTCTGACATTTACCAAAACAACCCCTGAATTTTAATATATGGTCATTATTTGCACATTGAACCTAATCCACTCATTTTTCAAGATTAAAGGTCTAGATTTGTCCTCGTGGTTTTTATCGGATTTTGGGTTCCTACACGATCCTCATTCTATAAATAAATAAATAAATAAATAAATATATATATATATATATATATATATATATATATATATATATATATATATATATATATATATATATATATATATATATATATATATATATATATATATATATATATATATATATATATATATATATAGTTAGTATCAAATGTGGAACACAAATATTGTGTGATCGTGTGAGACAATATCAGCCATTAGATAAAAAGAATGAATGGTTAAGATGATGATGGCATGATCGTAATTAATTGAATAAAAATTGTTTATTTTTAATTAAATAAAATTAGTAAGGGTAAATTAGTCAAATTTACCCATGACAAATTTTGGAATGTGCGGATATGTAGGGATTAGAATTTAATTAGTTATCATGCATTATCGTACTTTCCATTCTTATAATTCTTACATTTTTGTATCATTTTTTATTTACAACCAAAATTAATTCTTTAACAATGTGTTTGTTCGTATTCTTACAGAATTTAGGTTAAACTACTTGGATAGAAATTAAAAACGCAAGTATTTACTCATATTACGAAGAATACATGTCATTATTTAATCATTTTTAAAAAACAAGATTTCATTCTAAAAGAATATTATGACCGCTTATAATATAAACAAGAACATATACAATATTCTTGAAGAATATTGTCAACATTCAATACTAAACAATAATATATACAATATTTTTAAAAAATATATAAAAATTCAATATCAAGTATAAAAACATAAATGATAATGTACACATTCTGTGAGAATGAAGTATAAACTATTGTATCACCACATTCATTCCGAAAAAATATTGCTTATTTTGTTAGCCCAATCTTGAAATTCTGATATATTCTGAAAGAATATACCCATGTCCTGCTACATTCTAAAAGAATTTGTTGATGATAGTTGGCACTGTCCATTCACCATCTTCCTCATCATCTCAATCTTCTGGCTGAAATTTTAACAAATTTTACTTAAAAACTAACAAATCCCAAAATGTTTAAAAAAGAACATAAAAAATAATATTTTTACCTTTTTGGTCAAAAGTCAAGCATTCAATTCACCACCTACGTACTGACTGTATGCTAAGAACCACTTCTTCCTCTTTTAAGTAATATATACTTGTTTTTGTGGAACAAAAGAAATTTGACTTAGCATTGGACACATCCATCAAGGACTGATCGATTTGGGAGATAACAGGAGAAGCAAGGTCAGGGTCAAAATACAAATGTGGTTCCATATTTCACTGTTGGTAAAAAATTAAGTGGTTTAAAAAGTTCAAAATGGGATTGGTTTCACTATGGCATTTCATCGAACATGTAGTATGTATCTTAATAAAGGCCAATTATAAAACGATTAGACTCATTCTTTAAACCCAAACCCAAGCTTCAAGATTAAATGCTGACGGAATAAACATAAGAAATAAGAAAATAAGCACACATTTTCATGATTTGGTGATAAGCAACCAATAGTTGAGATTCCAATTTCGTATCAGACCATACTCATATCATAAGCGACAATTCCTTTTAAGCTTCAACTAAATCGGTATATTGACACAAGATGATACTACCTGAAAAGCAGCCAGACCAATTTCATCCTCCTAGGGCAAAAATCCCTTAAATATTTCACCCAATCTGCAAAATAACATCAAAATCAGTTAGACAATCTACCATCAGACCAACTCATCTTCATTTTAAAATGTTTATCATTTTCTTGGTCCTGTTGAATAACAACCAGTCGCAAAACATCACATATCGTTCGTTAGAAGCAGGTTTTTAGGGGTTTATCCAGGCCGATTTTGAATAAAATGCCTTGTTCAACAATGACCATTTTTTTTGTTACTATCCAAACCGGAGACAT
This sequence comes from Cichorium intybus, assembly GCA_023525715.1. Taxonomy (NCBI): domain Eukaryota; kingdom Viridiplantae; phylum Streptophyta; class Magnoliopsida; order Asterales; family Asteraceae; genus Cichorium; species Cichorium intybus. The sequence goes on from CM042010.1 coordinate 138,483,465, forward strand.
CACCGTTTCCGGCAACTTTTGACAGCATTTACGTACTTTGGAAATTGCAAAGGGAACTAAAGAATTAATTTTCTACGAGGGTAGAAAATCCAATCTAGAAATTGCATATATCGAGGCCCGTTTTGACTAAATTGCATATATCAAAATAAATTCCAATCTAGAAATTACAGATATCAAAATAAAGAACAAAAATCGAAGAAATTAAAAAGGGGATTATAGAATTACCAGAAAAGAGGAACTGTTCAAGGATATCATGGCGAGACAGAATGGTAGATCGATGCTCACTCTTCTCGCAGATGGAAAATGAAGTAAGGCAGGAGAGAGGAACAGTTGTCGACATTGTCTGCATCACCCTCGTACTTCAGGTATTCATCCGACTGAACCGTTTACAAGCAGGTACCGGACGGACACTTCCAGCCTCGAGATCGACCGGAAGCCTGGTAATTTGACTGGTATCACAGACCAATCCTTATCAGATTACACCTGCACTTGAGCATTAGCGGGGGCGACAACGCAGCAGTTGTCGTGCGGTCAAAAATAAGAGAAAACCTAACACACACTAGTATAGCGGTAGTCGGGGTCGATCCGCAGGAGCTTCGTGGTTAGACTAGATGAGAGATTACCAACTAGTAGTGTCACAGCTACAGTCGGAGGATCTAGTTTCTACCTTCCTAATCACTATCAACGAAAGCAATGATCAATCACACTCAAGCCAAGCTAAGCTAAGCTCAAATAACCTAGTCACTTTCTGAAATCAGAAGTACATCTCTGAATCAGAAGCAATCAAAGGCATCCAAACTAGCAAAACCAAGCAAAGCATAAACTAGCCACTAACTAAAGTTCCACTGAACAGTTACTAGCCAAGGTTTAATGCCTAAAAATTAACCTAATTAGCTACTGATTTCAGCAAAGGAAAACAGTCCCAACAAGGTCAAAACAATATCCAAACATAAATCAAACATCCAAAATCGAACACAAGCATAAGAACATTGAAATACCAACATTAAATGTAACCAAATGCTTCTCATTCACCAAATCCGAATCCAACATAAAAACAGTAACCAAATGATCCAAAAACAGAAGCCAAAGCTTAATATCAATGGTTGTCACTCCCAAAGATACAAAACCAAGCTTAATCCAAACTAACTAATTACAAATAAAAGCTAAAACTAACCAATACCAAATGAGAGCCTTCTGGAATGAAATCTTGGAGTCAAGAGCTTCAAGGTCGATTTTACACCCGGTATTTGCTAGGGTTTTCGGCTGGAAATGCATCTATTTATACTTGCAAATTTCCCACAGCCGCGTCACGCAGATTAAGAATCCGCGGCGCGCGTACTTATCATATCCCGTTTCTTCGGTATTTGAATGTGTTCCACCGCCTTAAGCCCGCGTCGCGCAGATGAGATATCCGCGGCGCGCGTACGAGTTTCCTTGATTTTTCATTCTTTTCCAAACTTCTTCCTTTTGCACGCTTTTAGTCCCTGTTTCCATTCTTTTTCTCCAAACAAGTCCTGGCACTAAAAGTGAGAATACCCAGACATATTTGATATAATTTTATCAAGAACAGGGCTCAACAACGCCTAAAATACTTGATATCACTAGGCGTTGTCAAACACCCCACACTTGTGTCTTGCTTGTCCCCAAGCAAGAGAGTTTTTATAACAAATTATAATAAAGAATCAAACAATTTTTGACTGTGTTGAGTTTTAAAGTTTATTGCTCTATGAGTTAGAGTGGAATAGTTCGCGAAAACATAATTGAATTGTTCTTTGGAATTCATGGCTTTCTAGAGAACCCTTGATTACAAACTTTCTGTCACACTGAAGTGTACTTACTCATTCAGATTCTAAAGGCCATTAAGGAATTGTCCATGACTTTCGATGTTGTCCGTATATCGAGTTTTCAGAAATACCATCCCAGACAAGACGATCTTAGGTGGCAAGGTGCATAAGTCCCACCTATTTTAGACTTACCGGCCCGAACAACAAAGGCCACAGATTGACATTTCCTTCCTAAATTCCAATCCTAAAACAGCTCAATCTTCTAAACTCGTAAAACTCAACTTATTTGACTAACTAATAGCATGATCACAACTATATAGTATTCTTTGAAAAATTCCACTGCTATCAACAATCACAAACCATTCGTTTCAAAATTGCAATTTATTAAAAATTTTGAAAAACATTGCTAAAATTTTGAAAATTGATAATTTCTGCAAAAATTTCAAAAAATTTCTCTTTCGACCGTCCACACCCCACACTTAAAACCGTACAACGTCCCCGTTGTACAAATTTTTTTTTTCAGCATAAGGGAGAAAGAGTTACCCCTGTTGGACGATAGGTTGCTTGGTGCTTAGTATCACAGGTATAATTGCGAACAAATGGATCCTTGATTTCGTATGCTGGAGTTGTAGCGCTACAGTGAACACGCCGGTGGTCGAGACAAGTGGAGGGGGCACGGTGACCCCACACTTGTCTGAGACAACTCCTTCTCAAATTGGTACATCATGTATAACTCAACAAACAAATTAAAAACAAACATGACAAATGAAATATGAATAAAATATACAGATAGAGGTGTCATAAATTTTGTACATATATCTCAAAAAATATAAAAAGAAAAAAGTAAGAAAAAGTACATCAATCACTACCAGGTGGCCTGGAGGGTCCGGCCTCATGATCGTGGGCCCTGGCTGGGAATGGTCGGGGGGTCCGGCCCTGCTGAGTGGCTAAATCCAAGAGTACCTCCCCGATCCATGCCAACTGATCCTCAATCCTGGCAACCCTGGCTGCCAGGTCCTCCTGCTGTGGCTCTGTCGGGGCTGCGTGCTCAGGTGCTGGCTTTGGCCTCCTGCGTCTCCTGCCAGGCTGGGCGTACGCGGGCTGGGGTGCCTGAGGAGGCTCGGTCGGTGCCCGGATGAACTGCCCCGGGCGCTGCTGCTCAATGAGCCGCATCCTCTCCAAAGTGCATGCTGTAGTGCGGGATGGAGGCAAAGCGGTCAAGGATGCAACCACGGGGGCAGTGAGAATACCATATGAGCGGGCCAGGCGGGTAATAAAATACCCCCAGGCTAGTGGGCTGCTGGCGGAGGCGCCGGTCGAGTGGGTGGAGAGAGCAACCGCGAGGGCGAAGGGGAGATGGAGGAATCGGGACGGGTCGAGGAGAGCCCATAAAAATGTCATGTCTTCCCCAGACACCTTCTCGCCTCCCTCCCGCTGCATGATGGAGGTGGAGACAATACGGTGCATGAGGCGGTGAAGTGGATCGCGTAGGTGGCTCTCCCTCGAGGTCCCTGCCTCGTACATGACGTTGGACAATGGTGTCCAAATCTCCATGTTGGGAGCCCGCTCCGGCTGCCCTTGGATGCACGCACCAAAGAACTGCGTGAAGTAGCGGTGCTGAAGATCTGCTGGAGTGTAGATGTCGGTGCGCCTCCCGAACTCCCAGAGGTTGCACTCCCTCTGTGCACCTCCCAATCGAAAACGGATGATCCTGGATCGTGGGTCCGACGCTCAAGGAGCGAAATGGATAGTAGATAGGAACTCCAGGAGGAGCTCCGTATAGACCACATCCTCGTCCGTGGCCATGATCCGGTCCCATCCTCGGCAAGTAAATGATGCCCCCTCATGGGTCCAGGTGCGATGCAAGAATGGCTCGATCGCACCCCAGAGCCCAGCATCCCTCAGAATGTCTCTGTCAATAACCGTCGCCTCGAGAACCCGGCGACCAATCAACGCGTCCCTCCGTGAAGTATACTCTGCAGAACTGGCCAGTCCCTCGGGGAACTGTAGGAAAGCATGCTCCAATCTGAACATCATCTGCAAAAAGACACATAGCCACAAAATACAAAAAATTTGCAAAATCAGTCCCTATCTTCCCTGCCGCACCGCGGCGCGGTCCAAGAGCGGGGACGCGACGCGGCGTGCGGCTGTTTCCAAACCCCGATCCAAAATCTCGATTTAACCTGCTAAAACTCAACCTAATCACACCACAAGGTAGCCTAGGTGCCGACTAACTCATCTAGGGTCTCCATTTGGCAAAACAAACACCCTATGAGTTAGCATTAGCGATTCTAAGTTTTGAACTATTTTGGGCAAATCACTAAAATTAACTACCTAATCGCTAGTTTTAACAGCTAACAGATAGTTAGAATAGCGTACCTTAGCAGTGGAAACAAAATGAGCAAGAAAAATTGCAAGAGAATTTTGATAATCAGAGCTCCGAGTCGTGTGTGGTTTGTGTGAGCCGCGGCTTACCTTATAAAGGAGAAAACCGACTGATCGTTTACCGCGTCGCGGATTTACGCTTTGCGCGTCGCGCGTGTCACCAAATCAACCCCTGCGCATCGGGTTGGTTTACGATCCCGCGTCGCGTAATTCAAATACCCGCGGCGCGGACTTAAAAAAAAGTCAAAACTTCTCACATGACCCCACACTTATGTTAAACTACTAGTACCTGCAAAAAGATTGATGTATTTTCCTAATTAATTCAAAGAAATATATCCTAACTTATGACACGATGGGTTGCCTCCCAACAAGCGCTAAGTTTAACGTCTTCAGCCAGACGTGTTGTTCCTATTATTCTACAGCTACGGTGGATCGTACACCTTCTTCCTTCGCTGGTTTTCAGTCACCATCGTTCCTTCATGTCCCCATTGCTTCTTAAACTTTCCTGGGTCGAATGGCTTGTTGGTTCTCCTGTTGCTGCCCAGTTGCTGTTTGTTGATTAATTCCCGTGAGTGCTTGGAGGTAGCTTTGAACCTCCAAGCTCGATCCTTCCTTTTATATCTCTTCAAAATCACTGGCTTGACGTGAAGCGCGCCCAGTGCCGCTCCCAGTAGTTGTTTTGCACCTCGTTTGCTAGTATCCCACATGCTATCTTCAGTTTGCAATTTTGGCTTGCAGTACCAATAAAAATTTTCCAATCGAATGGGATAGGGAGGCAACATATCGGGATGCTTCCATATCTCCTCATCGATGGTATTGATTACATCTAATTTTCCATTCGTGAATGGATCATGAGTGGTGATAAAATCATGTTTTTTATTTTCAAAGATTAACTCGTCAGCATCAACTTCTTGGTCATCGTCCAACAGGTGGATCGGGATCAAGAGTGGGCGACTGGTTTGATCTGATGGTGGTATAAAGTCACCCATCACCAGATCCTTACTTTCAAATTTCTCAAAATTTTCAAAAATTTCAGGAATTGTTGGGCTGGAGTCTGTACTGTCACTTACAGCCTCCTCCTCAACATCCTCATCAACCAAATAATTATCTGGTGATGGTACAGATTCACACATCACCATATCAACATTATCAACATTCTCAAAAACATCAAAAACATCAAAAGCTGTTGAGTTAGAGGTAGCATTGTTACCTACAACCTCTTCCTCAACAACATTTTCGACCATCTCAGTGGTCTCTTGACTTTCCCACGGTGTATGCCCTTTCATCACATATTCAGGTGATGCAAGTTCACACACATTATTATTGGTATAAAAATCACTCGCCTCAGGTTCTGGTGAGGGTGGTGAACATTTCCAACTTTCCTCTAACTTATCTAATGAAACTTGCAATTTTTCAAGAGCATCAGCCTGGTACTTCTGTTCTTGGTGAGTGTTATACTAGAGTACCCAAAGTTGGGCCCAAGTTACAGAATTTTCAGGTTGAGATGACTCCTCGGTCCACGATCCATTGTCATCGGGTGATCCATTGTAGCAATCATCCTCGTAATAGGTGTCGGCCGGATTTTCATAATCTTCATAATACTGATCCAGGTACACGTAATCACCCATTATAAGGATGTACACATACCAAAAATCCGCAAACTAAAATCAAACATCAAAAATCAGAAACTAAGTCCTACAAATCACCTAATCTAAGCGCACAGCTCCCCGGCAACGGCGCCAAAATTTGACAACGCAGCGGTCGTCGTGCGGTCAAAAATAAGAGAAAACCTAACACACACTAGTATAGCGGTAGTCGGGGTCGATCCGCAGGAGCTTCGTGGTTAGACTAGATGAGAGATTACCAACTAGTAGTGTCACAGCTACAGTCGGAGGATCTAGTTTCTACCTTCCTAATCACTATCAACGAAAGCAATGATCAATCACACTCAAGCCAAGCTAAGCTAAGCTCAAATAACCTAGTCACTTTCTGAAATCAGAAGTACATCTCTGAATCAGAAGCAATCAAAGGCATCCAAACTAGCAAAACCAAGCAAAGCATAAACTAGCCACTAACTAAAGTTCCACTGAACAGTTACTAGCCAAGGTTTAATGCCTAAAAATTAACCTAATTAGCTACTGATTTCAGCAAAGGAAAACAGTCCCAACAAGGTCAAAACAATATCCAAACATAAATCAAACATCCAAAATCGAACACAAGCATAAGAACATTGAAATACCAACATTAAATGTAACCAAATGCTTCTCATTCACCAAATCCGAATCCAACATAAAAACAGTAACCAAATGATCCAAAAACAGAAGCCAAAGCTTAATATCAATGGTTGTTACTCCCAAAGATACAAAACCAAGCTTAATCCAAACTAACTAATTACAAATAAAAGCTAAAACTAACCAATACCAAATGAGAGCCTTCTGGAATGAAATCTTGGAGTCAAGAGCTTCAAGGTCAATTTTACACCCGGTCTTTGCTAAGGTTTTCGGCTGGAAATGCATCTATTTATAATTGCAAATTTCCCGCAGCCGCGCCGCGCAGATTAAGAATCCGCGGCGCGCGTACTTATCAGATCCCGTTTCTTCGGTATTTGAATGTGTTCCACCGCTTTAAGCCCGCGTCGCGCAGATGAGATATCCGCGGCGCGTACGAGTTTCCTTGATTTTTCATTCTTTTCCAAACTTCTTCCTTTTGCACGCTTTTAGTCCTTGTTTCCATTCTTTTTCTCCAAACAAGTCCTGGCACGAAAAGTGAGAATACCCAGACATATTTGATATAATTTTATCAAGAACAGGGCTCAACAACGCCTAAAATACTTGATATCACTAGGCGTTGTCAGGGGGGAGGCTGAGCATTAGCGGGGGAGGCGGAGCTATACCACCGTTTCACAGCAGGTACTGGAGGGGAACATCTAGCCTCGAGATCCATCCGAGGCCTGTAATTTGACCGGAGGCGGAGCACTGTTATTACTTTTTTTCTTTGTGGCGGTAGATCTAGTTACGTTTTGAGAGAGAGACGGATTGATCGTATAATAAGGAGAGAGGAAGAGAGAGAAGGAGATAATTTAGGAATAAATTGTCAAATTACCTAAATAGGAAAAATCAAATTGTCGAAAATACCCTTTAAAATTGATTGGCTGATATCGTCTCACACATTCACACAATATTTGGTCTCCACATATGAACCTATATATATATATATATATATATATATATATATATATATATATATATATATATATATATATATATATATATATATATATATATATATATATATATATATATATACATATACATACATATATATATATATATATATATATATATATATATATATATATATATATATATATATATATATATATATATATATATATATATATATATATATATATATATATATATATATATATATATAGGGGAAGGTTAAAATGAGAACACTTATTAAACTGAGAACATGAGAACAAATCTAGACCACGTAATTTTAAAAAAACGCCCCATCAGGTCCCCTCTACTGCAACCACCGCCCCCTTCAAGATGTGTCCACATATAATATTTACGAACAAAGGGGTGATTTGATATTTAATCTAAAAATTATCGTGCTCCCTATCCTTACTGTACTGCTTCAAAATCCCACCTGGAAATCGAGTCCGTCTTCTCCGGTGAAATCGACGCTGGCGATTCCACCTCCATTCATGCCGACGCTGTTGCCCTACCTCCAGCCACGCCATCACAGTTGAGGTTCGATTGCTTCAGTTGCAGGTTCAATTGCTTCAATTGCACCTGTTTAGCTTCAATTGCAGTTTAGCTTCAATTGCAGGTTTGATTCCAGTTTGTCACGCTTTTCTCTAGGTTCATTTAATGTATCACGGTTCCATTTGTCTCGATTTCACGATTCCAATTTGGATACGTATCTGATTAGCTTCGTGACTTGATTTTAGTTTCGTGTTGCAGATCTGATTCATATGGGGTATCGAAAATCAAATACTAGTTCGAAAATCAGGTTCAATTTTGTTCAAATGATTATATAATCGGCTTCAATTTTGCCAAATTGGTTATGTAATCAAGTTCGTTCAATCGGCTTCAATTCTAGAATCCGGGATTCATCTTTTGAAACTGACGACAATCCATCACACGCATCACAAACACAGCAGGAATGCGTCCGCCTCAGCTGCTTGCGGGTCCTACATCAACTCGCTGCCAGCACAACATGTGCAGAAGCTATCAGATGTTTTTCTTATTCATTTTACCTTTTTTACAGGTGGTTCCTTTGTTAATGTGCAGAAGCTATAATTTATAGTTTATGCTTTTTCACTCTCATGTTTTTCTTATTCATTTTACCTTTTTTACAGGTGGTTCCTTTGTTAATGAAAGCTATCGGATGGCAAGGTGGAAGTATAATAGCACTCGAGACACTAAAACGTGTGGTGGTTGCTGGAAATAGGGCACGCGGTGCACTCGTTGCACAAGGTCTTAGGTGAGTATATGCTAGTTTATCATGTGCAAAAGCATTAAGAAATGTGAAAAAAAAATTACAAGCCATTTTTGTAAAGTCTAAAGTGCAATGATGATGTGTTGCAGGGTTGGGCTGATTGAAGTACTGCTTGGGCTTCTTGACTGGAGAGCAGGAGGAAGAAATGGACTTTGCTCTCAAACGAAATGGAACGAATCTGAAGCATAAGTCAAATATTAGGTTTTGATTTGAAATTGATAATGTAAAAATATTTCTTATTGTGTCATATTCTGTTTTATATCCAATTCCAAACTTTATTCAGATAATTTTGGGACCACTCGATTACCCACATGCTAAGAAAAAGGGAGACACACGTCATGCACCTAAGGTGTTCGACAAAATGACTGAAAGAAACTTTCTTCCAAATCCCGCCTACCAGTGGTCCTTGCACTCACTCCAACCTCAAAATACGCCACCAAACTCCTATTCTCTATCATGTCGAAGTCCAAGGAGCTGTAGGCTTGTTCACGTACCATTACGTGCTTAATCATATATGATTCTGAAATCTTGTTCACATGTGATATGTTTTTTCTTCAATCACATGTGATTAAACATTGTTATTAAGCGCTTAATCATATATGATTATGAAATCTTGTTCATATATGATATGTTTTTTATTCAATCACATGTGATTAATCCTTGTTATTCACATATTCACATGTGATTAAAACATGTTATTTATATGCAAATATGTACATAATGATTTTTTTATGTTTAAATAAATTTTCTTATTATATGTATTTAATCACATGTGATTAAACATTGTTGATCACATATGGAAACACACTTTATGCACATAAGGTGTTCGACAAAATGGCTGAAAGAAAATTCCGTCCAAATCCCGCCTATCAGTGGTCCTTGCACTCACTTCGACCTCAAAATACGCCACCAAACTCAAAAAACCAGTCTCACACCCCTATTCTCTATCATGTCGAAGTCCAAGGACCTGCAGGCTTGTTCAGGTACAATTAAGCGGTTAATCATATATGATTCTGAAATCTTGTTCACATGTGATATGTTTTTTTGTTCAATCATATGTGATTAAACCTTGTTTTTAAGCGCTTAATCATATATGATTATGAAATCTTGTTCACATGTGATATGTTTTTTCTTCAATCACATGTGATTAAACCTTGTTATTAAGCGCTTAATCATATATGATTCTGAAATCTTGTTCACATGTGATATGTTTTTCCTCAATCACATGTGATTAAACCTTGTTATTCACATATTCACATGTGATTAAAACATGTTATTTATATGAAAATATGTACATAATGATTTTTTATGTTTAAATAAATTTTCTTATTATATGTATTTAATCACATGTGATTAAACATTGTTGATCACATATGGAGACACACTTTATGCACCTAAGGATGTTCGACAAAATGGCTGAAAGAAAATTTCGTCCAAATCCCGCCTATCAGTGGTCCTTGCACTCACTCCGACCTCAAAATACGCCACCAAACTCAAAAAACCAGTCTCACACCCCTATTATTTGTCATGTCGAAGTCCAAGGAGCTGCAGGCTTGTTCAGGTACAATTAAGCGCTTAATCATATATGATTCTGAAATCTTGTTCACATGTGATATGTTTTTTTGTTCAATCACATGTGATTAAACCTTGTTATTAAGTGCTTAATCATATATGATTCTGAAATCTTGTTCACATGTGATATATTTTTTTCTTCAATCATATGTGATTAAACTTTGTTATTCACATGTGATTAAAACATGTTATTTATATACAAATATGTACATAATGATTTTTTATGTTTAAATAAAATTTCTTAATTATATGTATTTAATCACATGTGATTAAACATTATTGATCACATATGATTAAGCTATTCATATGTGATAAAACCCTATTTTTCACATGTGATAATAACCTTTTCCATTCACATATAATTAAGTTATTCACATGTTATTCATATGTAAATATGTACATAACAAATTTTTTATTTTTAAATAAAATTTCCTATCATATCTGATTAAACATTGTTATTCACATATGATTGAACTATTCACATATGATTAAACATTATTATTCATATGTGATTAAAAGTGTATCATTCACTTGTGAATATGTACATGTTAATGGTGGGGTGGGGTGGATCAGGAGTGAGTGGTAAAAAATTAAATTTTTTTGGTGGACGGGGTGATGGTAGGGTAGGGGTGGGGTGGTAGGGGTAAGGTAGGGTGGGTGCTGGTTGCTCGGGTGGGGTGGGTTAGGGTGGGGTGGATCGGGAGTAAGTGGTAAAAAATTAAATTTTTTTGGTGGACGGGGGTGATGGTAGGGTAGGGTAGGGGTGGGGTGGGATTGGGTGGTAAAAAAATTAAAATTTGTTTGGTGGGTGGGGTAGGGTAGGGTGACGTGGGTTGGATAGGGTAGGGTGGGTGTTGGTGGGTGGGGAGGAACGGGAGTGGGTGGTAAAAATATTAAAAATTTTATTTTTTTTGATGGTCGGGGTAGGGTATAGTGGGTGGGGTGGGGTGGGGTGGGTAGGTAGGGTGGGTGCTGGTAAGAGGGGTGGAGCAGGAGTGTGAAAAAAAAATAAAAAAAAATTTGGTGGGCGGCGGGTGGGGTAGGGTAGGGTGGGGTGGGTGGGTAGGGTAGGGTGGATGCTGGAGGGTGGGGTGGAGCGGGAGTGGGTGTTAAAAAAATTAATTTTTTTAGGGCGGGGTAGGTGGGTAGGGTGGGGTGGGTTGGGTAGGATAGGGTGGGTGCTGGTGGGTGGTGTGGAGCGGGGGTGGATGGTAAAAAAAATTATTTTTTTATGGTTGGCGGGGTAGGGTATGGTAGGGTGGGATGGGGTGCGTAGGGTAGGGTGGGTGCTGGTGGGTGGGGTGGAGCGGAATTGGGTGGTAAAAAAATTAATTTTTTTTTTGGTGGGCGGGGAGGGTGTGGTAGGGTAGGGGTGGCATGGGTAGGGTAGGGTGGGTGCTGGTGGGTGGGGTGTAGCGGGAGTGGGTGGTAAAAAGATAAATTTTTTTTGGTCAACGGGGGGTGGGGGTGGGTGGGTAGGGTAGGGTGGGCTAAGTGAGGTTGAGCGGGAATGGGTGCTGGTGGGTGGGATGGAGCGAGAGTGGTGGTAAAAAAATTAAAATTTTTTGGTGGGCGGGGTAGGTGTAGGGTCCGGTGGGGTGTGTAGGTGTAGGTGTTGGATTAGGTGTCTAAGTCATGACTAATAATTTGTATTTACATAATTAATAGAAGCAAAGTCCATTTGGGTTGCCCTCATAGCTGGAGGTTTGGTAGAAAGTTCGGTAGAGAGAAAGGTTGGTTTATTATGGGATTAATAAATCAATAGAAATAAAAGATATGGTTTGTTAAAGTGATAATATGTTAATATATTAAAGTGATAATATATTAATTAGAAACTATATTGATTGATTAATAATTAATCAGAAATTAATTAGATTAATTTATGTGGCATTAATTAGATTAATCAGGAAGTCAGGGATTAAAGTCGTACAAATTCAATAGTTGAATTGCGGCGCGCGACGCGCAAATGTAAAGGCCGCGACGCGCGTACGTATAATCCGGAAAATGGCTGACGGCTAGGGTTTCTTGTTTCCCTATAAATAGGGACCCCTATACCTCATTATAAGTGCTCATTTTTCAATTCTCTTTGGAATTTTTCGTGATTTTCCTCTGGCTCCCTTGGTGTGATCTCATTTGAGGCAGGACACTTGTGCTGCTTAGCTTCAAGATTAAAACTAAAGGTTAGTTTTTCTGATTTATTATTTTAGTTAATATTTGTTTGGCTTTTAGGAATTAGTTACATGTTCAAAGTAAGAAAACATAGATCTTTTCTAGGTTGCATGTGAACTTAGGTTATTTAGTTCATGGTTGCGGAAAACCTTTCAGTAGTATCAGAGCTTTTGGTTGTTTTCTTATTGAATGGTTGTAATAGTTTTCCTAATTAGGGTTTATTCTTTATAAATCTTTTGGGCCTGATTTCGATTTTGGGGTTTAGGTTTTTTGAAACCCTAGCCCCTCCCCCCTTCTTTTTTCGATTTTCCTGGTTAGGGTTTTAGGAGGTTTTCTATTTTTGGTAACTTTAATTGGTTAATTAAATGGATAACCTTAAACCCAGTTTGTTTGAATTCGATAATTAGGGGTTTAAAATAGGTTTAAATTGATTTGATTAATTTGGAAAAACCTATATACATTTGAATTAATTTAATTAATTGTTTAATTAAAAGATAATTCAAGGGATTTAATTTAATTTTGATTTAATGGTTAAATTTCGAAAATTAAAGGATAAATCCTAAAATATTTTAAAAGGTTTAAAATATCTAGATTTAATTAATTTAATTAATAGTTTAATTAAAAGATAAATTAAATCAAATTAAAGGTTTAATTTAATTTGAAATTTAATAGTTAAATTTCAGGAAATTAAAAGATAAACCAGGAATATTTTAAAAGATTTAAAATACATCTTATATATATTATTAAAGGTTAATACTATATGTATAAGATAAATTGGTTAGTCAAATCATTAGTAGGCCTCATTCACGAAGCTGGTCTATAAACTGGGTATAAGGAGACTGCCTATAAAATGGCGGTCTAATGGGTGTTCACTCTCACCCACCGCTCGCCTGATCAGTGGAGGGTCGTTAGCCGAACAGTTTTGATAGGGCCGCTTAATCATTAAAAGTATAATGATCAAAGTACTAGAACCCTTACAAGAATTCCCAATCTAGTTACTTTAGAAAAAATGTGAATTTGATGCTAACCCATGAAATTGCACATTGCACTTTATGAAACGTTGGTGGAGCGTGTGTGGGTTACCGGCACACCAATGGGGGTTCATAAAGAGTGGCAATGGGTTTCTCGGGTGTTATCATTGTTGATGGAGCGTGTGTGGTTAACCGGCACATCAATTTGAGATGATAATGGACCCCGAGAGTACCAAGCTAATTTGCATGGTTATTCACACCCGGTTTGTGATCCTCGGCATCCCAGTCACAAACGGTGGGGCATATCCGAGATTAAACATGCCATTGAACAGTTCAATGAATCTCACAGATCTAGGAATTTCATAAGACTGAAATTGATAAAAGTTATCTACCTTAATGACCACTGTGTTGTGACTACGACATCCCTCTTCACAGCATAGTTGGGGTATTTTGGATCCTAGCCTTGTTAAATAATGTATATTGGGTAATTATTTAAAAGGATGAATTAAACGAATAAATTCAAATTTTATATATGTCTGAAGAAAGTGTCATTCACCTCCTTCCCCTCCTTCACCCATTTCTGAGAGCTTCAGAAAGCACATGTTAACTATGGTAAGGCTGACTGGCCTTGACTATATGATATGGTTTTGCAATTAGAGAATAGTTCTTAGTTTTGCTGGCGAACCATATCCGACTGAGTGTCCGCTCCCAAACATGGCATCACACAGCAGCTTGTGATGAGCATGACTCCTTGACTATTGAGTCCAAGGAAGTTCGTTGCCTTATGCTATTGATCATTAACCCCGAGTTCCGCAGGGATTTAGAATTCCTAGGGTCTGATAAGTTAGCACAGCTCGTTCAGGAAAGGTTCCGTGAACTAGTTGAATAAAGGGAACGAACTAGGATCTTCAAAGAGCTTGAAGTTGCAATCTAGAAGGAAGTAGCACCAGTTTGCGTGTTCCCGAGATTGAGGGATACATAGGCGAACAGTATAAAACTGGTTTCCCTTTGGGATCGGGAGTTAAGCATTAGCTAAACTCGCTGATCTGTTCATCCAGATGAACAGAAAGGGTAACCGGATAAGACAATCGTGGAAGTGCATTCAATGTCGACTCTGTATGAATCGTTCATGGAGAAGCATAGTTCCATTAATTCAGCTGCTTCAGGATTGAGTCCAGTATTAAGGTGCATCAAGAAATGATCCAGATCGTCTGGACCGATTGTTCGATGTTTCAAACTGGGAATCCACAAGGTGGGACACAGTCACGGAAAGATTGGAAAAATGCTCCAAAGCCAAACCGTTTGGTAAACTCATAAATATCTTAGAATTCAGAACACCTGATCCTCATTTCGTTGATACAGGATGTGTTTCACACATTTGCTGTGTATGCACGAACTCTGGAGGATGCGGGATGGTGTCGCACAGGAGCATATTCGGATTGGATCTGGAGCTCGTGCGGTTTTTGAGTTAAGCTAGATATTTGTTCTTGTTATTAGTTTATAGATACATACGACATGGATTCGCATAGTACATTGTTCTGAGGATAATTCTGGTTTAATGAAATATTTTTTTTTGAAACATGATTGTTTTAATTGTCCTCGAAATGTTGTGTGAATGTGTTGATGTCGTAAATGGTAATAACTTGAATGTTGATACATCCAATGGGATTGGATTTGTAAATTGTGTTCTTTATGATTGTTAAAGTGAATTTTATGAGAATCACTTCAACCAAAGGTCTAGTTGGACAGGACTTTGGAATCATTTGACTTAGAGTCACATGATGAATTGAGTGCTTAATAAAATTAATTGTGTCAAGAAAGGAATCGCCCAAAGATCCAATGGATAGGATTTTGGAATCAGTTGACTTGGAGTCAGGTGATGATTGCATGTCTTGAACAATATTAACAAAGTCATAAATTTACATGGAACTGTAAAGGTATTAAGATTTTGATCAACAGACACATAAGTTACTGTGTATTGCTCGAATCTTCGAACATAACACGATTAGTTATGCTTCATGATATTTGCCAAATGGTTTGACAAATATGGCTTTGTTTATCGGAATAAGCGATTGATTGGAACCTTGAAGTATTCAAGGATTTCGAAGGAAGTATAAGATCAACAGAACCTGAGTAACAACATAGACTGAGAAAATGTTTCACAGTTTATCCTCTTCCAAGAACACTAATGGTTATAATGTGTCTTAGGGAAGATGATGGAGCATTGATCGAAATAGTTTTGATCCTCGGTGTATAAGATACACTGGATACATTTCCGACTAATATTTCAATGAATTGAATATTCAACCAGTCAGACCGCAGAAGCCATATTCCGACCACATCTTAGACTTAGTAGGTTATGTTGACACTGTTTGAAATGTAAAGCTGGGATCGTCCCACTAGTACATAGAAAGTCCAGGGTCATGTAGCATTCGTCTGAATCTTATGATAAGCCTGAAACTGATCAGCAATGTCGTTTCATTGGCCACTCCGGTTATCCTTTGAAAGAAGAGTACTTTTAGAAAGAACTCAAGTTCTAAGGAAACAGTGGGAGTAAGAATAATTCTGAATGAGTTCAGGGATTAGCCAAGTGAAAGAACCTTTAGTCACCACTAGGACTTGACCAGGAATTAGATTCCTGTTAAACCTGACATACCCTCTCTTCGCTTGACCAGTAGTTATTGTCACTGTCATAAGGAGTTATGATTTGGGTGATATAACGGGTAGTGGTAAAACACTAAAGATGGTACGGATAAGTAATCCGACTGTTGGAAGCATTGGTGAGCCCAGTTGCTGCCAAATAAGAGAACCTTACTGCGAGACACAGTCTATGTGACAGTTTGATTGATCTTTACAACTGGTCTAGGAACCACTGGGAGTAATTGAATCATCAAAAGAAGGGAACATAGAAATGTACTTACAGAACATCTGGTTGAATGAGTCATCACTTGGAGTCAAGCAATTGATTCTGAGAGAAGCACTCTCAATAGAAGATGTAATCTGAGAGGATTCTGCGTGGCATAGTGTGAGTCGTTAGTGGAGCATGTGTGGTTTACCGGCACACTAATAGGGACTCACATAGAGCATGCCATTACAAAAGGTACACGGCCCCGGGATTCGTCCCATGGGCATCTCGCAAGAAAGGATATTCGGATTCTCAAAATAGGCCAAAAGGTTTGGATTTTGTGAATAGCCTGAAAGATTTCCTTTAATATGTCAGAAAGGTTTGGATTTCGGTTTCGCAAAATGTGCCATAAGTTCTGGATTTTGTGAATAGTCCGAAAGAGTCATATAACGGTGTCAAAGCCAGTGGGAGTATCGTTGTTATCTGCTATCATTGTATGTGGGTTACATAGTGGTTCTAGGAAACGTCTCTTATCATTACAAAGTGTAATGACTTGGTGTTAAGAAACGGTTCGCTATGAAAGACTTTAAGAGATACAACATACTCAGGTGGTTGTGAACATCTATTAGATAGATCAGAATTCTGCCAATATGATCTTGATGAGATTCAAGATGCATAACCCCAGGAATGGAGTTTCCTGTCATTATAAAGTGTAATGAATTGGCATGAAAGAAACAAAGAAGGTGCAACATACTCACGTAGTTCACAGACATCTATCGGATACATGAGACTGACAGTATAGACTTAGCCGTTGAGAATATGATCTTGATGGGATTCAAGATGCATAAGAAAGAGTCTCCGAAAGGAAATGTTTCCAGAAATCATGACACAAGGATTATTGGTAATCTTAGGATTCCGAAAGGGTTTGGAATGAGATTACATCAGGTTCCACGAGCCTCTTAGACCAATCAGAAGTGTTATGAACATACCCTGATGACTTGATGCTTAGAGCATGGTAAGTTAGTTTCAGGATATGACCTGGCTGAGAGTATTGTTTGGATTTTGAACACACATGAGAAATCATTGGGAAATGATTAGGGTGAACGATTTGAAAGGAGTTTCAAATCGGTAATTGTTTACACCAGAACGTGGTGCTGTAGGACTTCATGGTTAAAGAATTTCGTTGGTTTCTGATGGAGCGCGTGTGGTTCACCGGCACATCATAACACCTCGAAATTGTCTTAGGGTATAGTCGTGTAGACTAAAGACCCGAGAACCATGGGCAGTCACGGTACACATCACCAGAATGGAGTTGTGAGAGAGAATGACAAAATGACAAATTGAGATATCATCGGAAGAGTATCCGATAGGATCATCTGCAATAAAGTGTATAAGTGTTAGACACTTGGATACATTGAAAGAGTGAAAAAGGTCATAGACATAGATATAAAAGGCTTGAATTGAAAGTTTAAAAGAGAATAAGAAACCGATAATAGTTATGATAAATCCGACTTGGTGATTACCTCGTGGAGACTTGGTAATTAGCAGGAGTATTTGCCAGTCAGATTTTATGTTTCACTTTTGCATGTTTACTTCCTGAATAATTGGATTATTCAAATATCCACAGTCGTTCATACTCTTAGGGAGTAAGTATGAAAGAAGACTGTCATGAATTGGTTTGTAGATTGTCTAAGGAGTTAGACATAGCAATAAGATTGCTGCAACGTTCATGAGTACTTGGAAATGGAGATTTGAGTATTGGATAAACCCGCACTCAATGGATTGCTTCATGGATTATATCACGAGCAATGTTGAGACGATAATATCTTATGGTCTTAAAGTTGAGAGATATGAGTTATAATTTGCAAGGCGGTTGTTCATTGATAGTACGAAAACGCATCGGTAACTCGGTGTTATAAAACGTGCTGTTGTGAGTGATTTGTCGGGTAAAAGATATAACATATTAGTCGAAGCTTATTCGTCCCTTGACCCAGACGGGAAACAAATATCTGTTGGCCACTCGATGATTTTGAAGTTGACTGAAGCGCTGGCCAGCCAGGACTGAATTGATTCGTTCAATTAGAAGTCTAAAAGTCATAAGCAAAATCAGAAATTGGGAAACAGTGTGTCAGACAGAGATTGATCTCAATCCATGTCTCATGTCTGAAAATATCTTGTTGGACAGAGGATCATCTGATCACTTATCTATGGACAGAACTGACTAGGGCAGAGTTCGGCAGCAGTTTCTAGGAAGCTACAGTTTGCTGATTAATTAGAGGTTAAATTGGTAATTATAGTCATAGACTTATCCAAGTGGGAGACTGTTGGATTAGGTGTCTAATCCATGACTAATAATTTGTATTTACATAATTAATAGAAGCAAAATCCATTTGGGTTGCCCTTATAACTGGAGGTTTGGTAGAAAGTTCGGTAGAGAGAAAGGTTGGTTTATTATAGGATTAATAAATCAATAGAAATAAAAGATATGGTTTGTTAATATATTAAAGTGATAATATATTAATTAGAAACTATATTGATTGATTAATAATTAATCAGGAATTAATTAGATTAATTTATGTGGCATTAATTAGATTAATCAGGAAGTCAGTGATTAAAGTCGTACAAATTCAATAGTTGAATTGCGGCGCGCAAATGTAAAGGCCGCGACGCGCGTACGTATAATCCGGAAAATGGCTGACGGCTAGGGTTTCTTGTTTCCCTATAAATTGGGACCCCTAGACCTCATTATAAGTGCTCATTCTTCAATTCTCTCTGGAATTTTTCGTGATCTTCCATTGGCTCCCTGGGTTTGATCTCATTTGAGGCAGGACACTTGTGCTGCTTAGCTTCAAGATTAAAACTAAAGGTTAGTTTTTCTGATTTATTCTTTTAGTTAATATTTGTTTGGCTTTTAGGAATTAGTTACATGTTCAAAGTAAGAAAACATAGATCTTTTCTAGGTTGCATGTGAACTTAGGTTATTTAGTTCATGGTTGTGGAAAACCTTTCAGTAGGGTGCGGTGGGGTGGGGTGCGTAGGTTAGGTGGGTGCTGGTGGATGGGGTGGAGCAGGAGTGGGTGGGGGAGCGGGTAGGGTATGGTTGGGTGGGCCGTTAAGGTGGGTGGTTGTTGGTGGATGTGGTGGATCGGGAGTGGGTGGTAAAAAAATTAAGTTTTTTTTGGTGGGGGGGGGGAGGGGGGTAGGGTAGGGTGGGGTGGGTGAGGTTGAGCGGTAATGGGTGGGGTAAGATAGGTTGGCGGTGGAGGCGTAGAAGTTTGGTGGTGGTTGTGGTGGAAGGGGGCGGATGGAGGCCTATTATAAAAATGTATGGCTTATATTTGTTCTCACGTTCTCAATTTCAATAATTATTGAAATTGTTCTCATTTGAACCTTCATATAAGTTGGTAATTGAAACCTGGTGCATGCAAACTCAAATATTTTTAAATAAGTACGGATTTGCTTTGGATCCAACCCTCCCATCCAACAAAAGATACGGCCTTTCCAGTTTTTTACTTCAACATTTTTTTCCCAAATATTACAATAAGTTTCAATTTTGGTCTAAAGAACTTTTCTTTTTGCATTTTTATATATGTTTTGAATTATTTTAGCGAACTTGGTCCAAACCTTTAACAAATATTACCCAACTATTTTTTATATTTTTGTTTTTATATATTTTTTAAAACTTAGGTTTTTACCTTACAAAATTATATTTTTACACCTTCTTTTACATTATATGTTTTTAAAAAATTAGCTTTTTACAAAGATAATAAAATTTTCAACTTTCACAACACTTATTCTTAACATTTGTTTATAACCTTTTTTATGTATACTTTTATGTTTTTAAAAATTTCTTACAACCTCTTTTATATCCTCTATAACAATTTTGTTTTTAACGAAGTTGTTTTCACAATATTAATTATTTTAAGGAATAAAATTTTCAAATTTTTTATATCTTCGTTTGCATTTGTGGTTTTATTATAATTTTTTTGTTTTTACATCTTTTTTATACGTGATTTTATAAAAAGATTTTTGTTATTAGAAAATAGTTTTCATACAAATTTGTTTTCAATTATTTACATATTCATTTTGATACATGTAATGTTGTAAAAAAAACATATTTTACATATTCGTTTTCACAAACCAAAAGTGTATGTTTATGTATAAGTATTGTATGTCATTTTTCGTTGACCCTCAAGTCATATGTATTTTTTCTAAATTCTAAATTATATTTTATATATTCGTTTCTTATTATGGTTTTATTATCATTTTTTTTCGTTTTTACATGCGTGAGTTTTTAAATGATTTTTGTAATTAGAAAATAGTTTTCATACAAATTTGTTTTGTAATCATTTACATATTTGTTTTCATACATGTAATGTTTGTAAAAAACATATTATACATATTTGTTTTCACAAACCAAAAGTATATGTTTATGTATAAGTATTGTATGTCATTTTCCGTTGAACCTCTATTCGTATATATTTTTTCTAAATTCTAAATTATTTTTATTTTTGAAAAAATATATACTATTATTAGTAACATTTGATTATGAACTTTTTTTATGTATACTTTTTATGTTTTTAAAAATTCTCTTACAACCTCTTTTATATCCTCTTTTATAACTTTGTTTTTAACTAAATTGTTTTCACAATAATTATTTTAAGGAATAATTTTCAACTTTTTTATATCTTCGTTTGTATTTATGATTTTAACATTTATTTTTATGTTTTACGCGTAAATATATAATGGTTTCTTCGTTGTTAGAGAATAGCTTTCTTACAAATTTGTTTGCCAGTCATTTAAATATTCGTTTTCATGCATTTAATGTTGTAAAAACACACAAAAAAATTGTTTTTACATATTGAGATTCACAAACCAAAAATGTACGTTTATGTATAATTATTGTATGTCATTTTCCATTAAATCTGATGTCCTAAATATTATTTGATTTCTAAACTATTTACATCGTCATAATACTGATTAAGGTTCCCGCTGCAACGCGCGGGGTGCACCTTCTAGATTACTCATATTTATCTCTAACTAGTGGAGTCCCGTGCTCCGCACGAGTTATTTTTTTTAACTGCATGCCAAATTTTCCATTCTAGGAACAATCCATCAGCAGCAAAATAGCTTACCTTATTCACAATTAAAATAACTTATAAATACTAATAATAAAAAGGAAAAAAACTGAAAGTACAATGCTATAATTAGGTGATTACCCAAGTGGGAAATCCCTCATTCAATCACAAATGTGTCCACCACTCCATTGTTACAAGATTTCCAAACCATTGATGTGCAAGTTCATGAGCTACAACGGTTGCCACCTGTATAATTAGTCAACAGATCAGTTAAATAACTAAAAGCTTGTAAACTGTAATAGCAATGTACTTTACTCTCACTACCATTATGGGCAATGTGCCAGAGCTTCAAACTTACATTTCTTTACTGACAACCAAAATATACTTTATAATTTATCCATAATAGCATAACATTATTTTTTACCCATAATAGCAATGTATAAGACTTTACTAATTATAACAAACTACTTAATCTGACAATCAATATGCACAATGTACTTAATTTGTCACATATTGCTATTTTTTGTAAACAAATCTAAGTATGTTGCTAATATGTGTAAAAATGTAAATAGATTGCTATTATTGGTAAAGAAAATGTAACTATGTTGCTACATTTGTAAAAAGTACAAAGTAGGTTGCTATAAAGACATTGAAGTAGTGAGAGAATTTCCAGAAGTTTTCCCAGATGAGTTACCTCGCTTGCCACCTGAAAGGCAAGTTGAATTCCGGATAGATCTTGTCCCAGGAGCTTCCCCAATAGCACGAGCACCGTACCGTTTAGCACAGACAGAAATACGGGAATTAATGTCCCAGTTGCAGGAGTTACTTGATAAAGGTTTTATTAGACCTAGTTCTTCCCCGTGGGGTGCTCCAGTCCTATTTGTAAAGAAGAAAGATGGATCAATGCGTATGTGTATTGATTACTGGGAACTGAACAAAATTACTATCAAGAACCGTTACCCGTTACCCAGAATAGACGACTAATTTGATCAGTTGCAAGGTGCAGATTACTTCTCAAAGATTGATCTGAGATCCGGTTATCACCAAGTTAGGGTGAAAGAGAGTGATGTGGAGAAGACAGCATTATGTACTCGATATGGGCATTACGAGTTCTTAGTGATGCCATTCGGTCTTACTAATGCACCAGCGGTTTTTATGGACTTAATGAATCGAGTCTGTAAACTATTCTTAGACCGATTTGTTATAGTATTCATCGATGACATTCTTATATACTCAAAGAATAGAGAAGAGCATGCGAGCCACCTGCAAACAGTGCTTGAAACTTTGAAGCGAGAACAACTGTATGCAAAGTTTTCCAAGTGTGAGTTTTGGATGCGAGAGGTGCAATTCCTTGGGCATGTTGTTTCTATCCAATGTATAAAGGTTGATCCGTCAAAAGTTGAAGCAGTAATGAAATGGGAACCTCCCAAGACGCCAACTGAAGTTAGAAGTTTTCTCGGACTTGCCGGGTATTATCGGAGATTTATTCAAGATTTCTCCCGGATAGCTGTGCCACTTACACGATTAACTCGAAAAGAAGAGAAATTCAGATGGCAAGAAGAACAAGAAAAAGCTTTTGTTACATTAAAAGAAAAGTTGTGTAACGCGCCTGTTCTTACGTTACCAGATGGGACAGAAGATTTTGAAGTATACAGCGATGCCTCGCATCGGGGGCTTGGCTGTATGTTGATGCAGAGAGGGAAAGTTATAGCATATGCTTACAGACAGTTGAAAGATCCAGAAACAAAGTATACTACTCATGATTTAGAGCTTGCAGCAATTGTATTTGCCTTGAAAATTTGGAGACATTACCTGTATGGTACAAAGTGCAAGCTATTTACTGATCACAAGAGTTTACAGTATGTGTTCTCTCAAAAAGAGTTGAACATGAGACAGAGAAGATGGCTAGAGTTTATCAGTGATTATGATTGCGAGATTGTATACCATCCAGGTAAAGCAAATGTAGTAGCAGACGCATTAAGTAGAAATGTTCCTGAGAAAAGAATCAAGGCAAGATCGATGCGAATAGAACTAGTGTCCAGTATTATAGAGCAGATTAAAACAACCCAACAAAAAGTTGAAGAGAGTGGAGATTTGAAAGATGAGAAACTAGGAAAAGACATGCAGTTTGAAACAAACAGTCAAGGGTTGAAGACTTTTAGAAACCGCATTTGGGTACCGAAAGTAGGGGGCTTGAGAAAGTTGATTTTAGAAGAGTCGCAAAAGTCTAAGTATTCTATACATCCAGGGAGTACTAAGACTTATCAAGATCTTAAGAGACAGTATTGGTGGCCTGGAATGAAGAAGAGGATAGCTAAATACATATCCAAGTGTGTCATTTGTGCTCAAGTCAAGGCAGAACATCAAGTTCTGCATGGAGATGCTCAGTCATTGCACATTCCAGTAGGAAAATGGGAAGATGTAACCATGGACTTTATCGTCGGGTTACCAAGAACGAGAAGAGGTTATGATTGTATATGGGTTGTAGTGGACCGGTTGACTAAGAGTGCACTGTTTCTAGCTATAAGAGAAAATACTCCATTAGAGAAGTTAGCCCAGTTGTATATAGATGAAGTGTTAAGGCGATATGGTGCACCATTGTCCATCGTGTCAGATAGAGATCCAAGATTTACTTCCAACTTTTGGAGAGCTTTACAAGAGAAAATGGGGACGAAAATTCAGCTAAGCACAGCTTACCATCCACAAACAGATGGTCAAAGTGAGCGAACAATTCAGACAGTAGAAGACATGTTACGGTCATATGTGATGGATTTTGGAGGTAGTTGGGACGAACAGTTGCCACTAGTAGAGTTTGCATATAACAACAGTTACCATTCTAGCATTAAAATGCCACCTTTTGAGGCATTATGTGGTAGAAAATGCAGGACTCCTCTATGCTGGTTAGAGGCGGGTGAGACTAAGCTTACAGGACCAGAAATTGTTAGAGTGACCAATGAGAAGATTGGGGTGATACAAGCCAATATGAAAGCAGCACAAGATCGACAGAAGAGTTACTCGAATCTGAAGAAAAGACCCGTACGATTTGCAAGAAGGTGATTTAGTGATGATAAAGGTGTCACCATGGAAGGGCGTAGTCAGATTTGGCAAAAGAGGAAACTTGAGTCCAAGATACATCGGACCTTTTAGAATTTTGAAAAGAGTGGGATTGCAAGCATTCAAGTTGGAATTACCACCAGAACTTAGCGGAATACACGATACCTTTCATGTATGCTACCTAAAGAAGTATTTTGGAAAAGAAGAGTTGGTTATACCGTATACAGACTTGAAAGTGGAGACTCCTAATAGGTTGATTGAAGAACCTGAGGCAATCCTGGAAATGCAGACCAAGAAGCTAAGAAATAAGGAAGTTGACATTGTACTAGTCAAGTGGAAGCATCCATTAGGGTCAAACCTAACTTGGGAGACATTAGAAGAAATGAAGAGAAGGTATCCAGATTTCATGGATTACGAAAAGATTCCGAGGACGGAATCCGCTTAAGGAGGGGTGACTGTAAGAACCCACGAAAAAGTTGTAAAAAGGGTAAAATGGTCTTTTGTCATATTATAAGATCATTATGTAAAATAATATGTTCTTTGTGAGAAATAAAAGTTTATGTAAAATTGGGGGTTTTACCGCGTGAATAGTGACATTTGGCCAAAAAGGGCAAAATGGTCATTTGATATAGAAATGACCAAAATGTCAAGAAAATGTTAAGTTGTTAGTTATTGGGACATGATTTGCAAAGATATGAGCTTTGGGACTAGTTTTGAACAAAGGAAGAAATCTAGGGACTAAAGTGCAAATATTTTATAAATAATAAATATAAATAAGAGAGATTATCCATCTCTCATTCAGAAGAGTCAAGAAGGCAGTAGAAATTTCCAGAGAGAGCAAGAGAGCACGGGAAGAACACGGGAAGAACAAAGAGTTTGGATCATTTTGCAAGAATTGAAGAATTTGAGCTTCAAAAGGTAAGAACTTCATGTTCTAAGTTTATTCTACCCAAATTCTTGAACGGGAATCATATCTTTGACTTCTGATTTTCCAAAAATCATGATTCTAATGAAATCATCTAACTCATCTTGCTCAAAACCATCAACTTAACATGTTTAGTTGTTAAATATGTTGAGATACAAGAAAATGGTGATTTTGGCTCAAGAACATTAAGTCACGGGTTTGGATGAACAAGTGGTTTTGATGAGTCTAATAGGTTAGAAATGATGAAAGAAGCCTGTATTAACAAGTAATTCAATGGAATTGAAGCTTTGATGCAAAAATGGTGAAATGGGTTTTTAGCTTAAGAACCCTAGAAATGAGTTTATGAGTTGAAACTGATTTCATATGGTTCTAATGGTTTTGTTAAGTTAAAAATGTCATAAATGAAGTAAGAAATCAGTTTCAAGCTTGAAAATTCAATAAATTGGTTTTTGGTGAAAAATTGGTGATTTCGGAAGATTTTTCAAGTTTACAAAGAGAAATTGTGATTTTATGGTTTAAAATCAAGTGTAAGTTGGTATTTAGGGCCTGGAAATGACCCTAAACTGATTAAGTCAAGTATTAAGAGCTTAATGGGGTGAATAGTGAAACTGCAG
This sequence comes from Cichorium intybus, assembly GCA_023525715.1. NCBI lineage: Eukaryota > Viridiplantae > Streptophyta > Magnoliopsida > Asterales > Asteraceae > Cichorium > Cichorium intybus. The sequence goes on from CM042010.1 coordinate 138,509,371, forward strand.
TTTGAAAAATCGCCAAGAATAGCAATGTACTTATGATCGTGACGCGACCACCAGTAGGGTCGCGACGCGACCTGGCGGCAGGAAGTTGAGAAGCTTCTGTCCAATTTTTGAGATTTGAACTCGTTGCTAGACATGTCCGTTTGACCTATAATTCATACCATAGGCTTAAAATGGTATGAAACCACGTGGAAAATTGTCGGAACCGAAATACGACCTCCCGAGGGTACTGTAGTAAAATACGCGTATTTCGGGAAAATTTTAAAATGAGTTAATAAGGGTTATACACTTGTTATGACCTAAAGTTGTATCATATGAGACCCTAGTGTTGGAATACGATAACATAAAACAAACACAACGGAAACAAAAATCTAAATCGCATTCAACCAGAATCACAGAATCATGCACACTTTTGTAACTGTAAAATCAAGAGGGTTCAAGACATACCTTTTAAATCTCAGATCTGATTTTGTTAGGATGACGAGAGCCCAAAGTAGAACTCCTCTAATGTAATCGCACCCAAGACAACGATCCAGCACCCGTTGATGTAGTATATACCTTTGCTTGAAGTTTTAGCACGTAATACCTAGGGTTTTGAAAGAAATCGGCCGTTTACCGAGGGGTGGGAGGAGGGTGACGAAAATTAGGGTTTTTGGCAGCTATACAACTCAGATCTAGGATTGTATTTATAGTGCTCCTCATCCTTATCCCCTCCCTTGTGGATATTTCACTTTAGTCCTTTATCCTTATTAAGTTTCTAATTAATATACCTTTACTTTGGTATATTAATAAACTTAACCATTAAGTTTCTAATTAATATACCTTTACTTTGGTATATTAATAAACTTAACCCCTCAAGTTTATTTTCGATATCTTTTAGCTAAATCGTCTCTTGCGTGTAACCCAAAAGGACCCTACTATTTATAATAATATTACCAACTTGTTATAACGATGGGCATATAACCAACAGTCTCCCACTTGCACTTGTTATAACAACTGTATGGTCTAATATTCATTAACCTAGTAAGGTGTATGTCATCCTAGACAAATGCCGTGTTCATCTAATGAAACAGCCCTTAGGCAAGTGATCAAATATTCCTTTGTTCTACAAGATATCCATATGAACGTCTGACATGGAATTCTGTCAGTCTCAAACATTCAAGATTATGTTTCCCGATAGAGATTTGTGATGACCACAACAAACTGCACTTATTGATTCTATATCAATTAAGTTCGAGTACGGCCGTACATTTGCTGTCAACACCAAATCATCGAGGGGCCCACGGATATCGCTTCTCCTGTTAGGGCAGAAGGAACAAATAAACTTTGACTACACGGATCTCGCCCACTCATCATGTCATATCTGGACATTCTCTGTATGGCTGCCAGTTACGAACAACGTTAGAGAAAACCAAGACATAACAGACTGCAGGACTAAGAATCAATGCATCTCCGCTTGAAGAATATAAGATATTACCATCTTAGAATTACTCGTGACATATTCCATGAAGTAATCTCTAAGTATAGGTTACTCCAATACTTAATCCCTATTATGTACACATGAGAATTAGCGCATCTCTATGCTATGTCCATCTCTATGGACAATTTACTAATTCCTCATGTCAGTCTTGAATCAATACTTACTCCCAAAAGTATGACCGACTGTGGACGTTTTGAATAATAAAATAATTATTCAGGAAGTCAATAAAACATGCAAAATTGGAACACAATGATAAACTAATGAAATGGCTGCCTTCATGCATATATTAAGTTCTCCACATAATAATCTTCAAAACAAATAGAGTTTCACATTGCTTGAGTTCCAAACACAAATCAAACTAAATTAAATACACTTAAACCAACTCATTTGCAAATCTAATGCCCATCGACCTAGTATGAGAATCATGCTTGGCCTGAGATAACGGTTTAGTGAATGGATCAGCAAGATTATCTTCTGATGTAACTCTACTAATCGTGATGTCTCCTTCTTCAACGAGCCTCCGGATATAATGGTACTTCCGGTGTATATGCCTTGTGCGCTTGTGAGCTCTGGGTTCTTTCGCCAAGGCGACTGCACCCTCATTGTCACAGAAGATCTCAACTGGACCATCAATGTTAGGAACAACACCGAGATCCCTGATGAACTTCTTCATCCACATGGCTTCCTTTGCAGCTTTATTAACTGCAATATACTCAGCCTCCGTTGTCGAATCAGCTACCGTTTCTTGCTTGGTACTCTTCCAAGTTACTGCCCCACCATTCAGTAAGAACACGAATCCTGACTGCAAACAGGAGTCGTCTCTATCGGTTTGGAAGCTAGCATTACTATAACCACTTACAGTGAGTTCTTCCATGCCCCCATAGATCAAGAACACTTCCTTCGTCCTCCGAAGATACTTAAGAATGTTCTTGACTGCGGTCCAATGATTTTCACCAGGATTGGCCTGATAACGACTCGTCATACTCAAGGCACAAGAGACGTCAGGCCTTGTACATAACATGGCATACATGATCGATCCCATTGCTGAAGCATATGGGATTCGACTCATTCTCTCTCGTTCATCACTAGAACTAGGACATTGGTCTCTACTCAATGTCATACCACGTTGCATAGGCACGAATCCTTTCTTGGAATCCTGCATCTTGAACCTTTTCAAGATTTTGTCTATGTATGTACTCTGGCTTAAACCAATGAGTCGCCTAGATCTATCTCTATAGATCTTTATACCAAGTATGTATGCCGCTTCTCCCAAGTCTTTCATAGCAAAACAATCCCCAAGCCAAGTTTTAACACTTTGCAACATTGGGACATTGTTTCCTATGAGTAGTATGTCATCAACATACAGCACAAGGAAGACAACAGCACTCCCACTAGCTCTGACATATACACATGGCTCATCTTCACTTCTCGAAAATCCAAACTCTTTGATTTTCTCATCGAAGCAGAGATTCCAGCTGCGAGATGCTTGTTTGAGTCCATAAATCGACTTCACAAGTTTACACACTCTATTAGGATATTTGGACTGTACAAAACCCTCTGGTTGTGTCATATACACATCTTCTGAAAGTTTTCCGTTAAGGAAAGCGGTTTTTACATCCATTTGCCATATTTCGTAGTCATAAAATGCTGCGATGGCAAACAATATCCTAATAGATTTAATCATTGCCACTGGTGAAAAAGTTTCCTCATAATCAATCCCTTGGGTTTGAGTATAACCCTTTGCCACCAGTCTGGCTTTATATGTGTGTACTTTTCCATCCATGTGTGTCTTCTTCTTGAAGACCCATTTACACCCAACTGTTTTAAGGCCAGGTGTTTGATCAACCAAGTTCCAAACTTGGTTATCATCCATGGATTTCATCTCGCTCTCCATAGCCTCCTTCCATTTGGCAGCATCTAGGCCTGCCATTGCTTCCTGATAGCTGGTAGGTTCATCGTCACCTACCATTGACTCATCACCTTCAGTAATATGTAAACCATAAAATTCAGGTGCATGACGTACTCTATCAGATCTCCGGACAGGAGGTGGAGGTATGTCAGATTCCCCAGCTGTACTTGGCTGAGGTTCAACAGGTTTTTCAACCTCTGATTGAGAGCTAGTGCCAACATCAGGTCCTTTATTGGTTGGTTCTTGAATTTCCTCAAGATCAATTTGGCTCCCACTGGCCTCTTGGTGTATCAGCTCCCTTTCTCGGAAGACTGCCCTTCGTGCAACAATCACCTTGTTTTCAGAAGGTTTGTAAAACAAATACCCAAAAGAACTAGCAGGATAACCAATAAAGTAACACCTCTCTGATCTGGGTTCTAGTTTGTCGATGGCTTCACGACGGACGTAAGCCTCACAACCCCAGACTTTCAAATGCGCCAATGAGGGTTTAGTCCCATTCCATATTTCAGAGGGTGTCTTGCTGACCTTCTTAGTTGGTACAAGGTTTAGGACTTTTGCTGCAGTCTCCAAGGCATAGCCCCAGAAACTGATTGGAAGCGTAGCACGACTCATCATGGACCGAACCATATCAAGTAATGTTCGGTTCCTCCTCTCAGCTACACCATTATGTTGTGGTGTTCCAGGAGGAGTCAACTGTGAAACAATTCCACAGTTCCCCAGATGATCGTAGAATTCTTGACTAAGATATTCTCCACCCCTGTCGGATCGGAGGATCTTAATCCTTTTGCCCCGTTGATTCTCTACTTCGTTCTGAAACCTTTTGAACACCTCGAAGGTTTCAGACTTATGTTTAGTCAAATAAACATACCCATATCTGCTGAAGTCATCAGTAAATGTGACGAAGTACCTTTCTCCATGTCTTGTGGCTGATCTGAACGGTCCACACACATCAGTGTGTATGAGGTCCAACAGATCCTTGCCTCTTTCAAAGTTCCCTGTGAATGGCGCTTTTGTCATCTTGCCTAATAAACAAGACTCACATACATCATCAGACTTGAGGTCGAATGATTCCAAAATCCCATCCTCTTGGAGTTTGGCGATGCGTTTCTTGTTTATATGGCCAAGTCGACAATGCCATAGACATGATTTATCCAATACACTTTTGGATGTATCTGAATCAACATTTAAGATTAAGCTATTATTTCTTCTAATGCTCACGATAGTTTCATAAATACCATTTGTAGGACATGCTTTAACGTAAAGACAATCATTTTTGAAAACCAAAATATTTCCATTATCAAAACCAAAATCAAAACCGTCTCGATACAAAGCACTAAAAGAAATAATGTTTCTAGCCATTTCTGGCGAATAGCAACAATCTAATAAATTAATAGAAAATCCAGTAGAAAGCACGAGCTCGTAATCCCCAATCCTCTTGACAGCAGCCGTATGTCTGTTGCCCATGATCAGGTCAAGCTCCCCATGCCTTAACTTCTTACTTCTTCTTAGTCCCTGCACATCAGAGCAAATATGAGTACCACATCCTGTGTCTAGGACCCATGAATTAGTAGTAGAAGTATTATGGAGTTCTATCATGTATATACCTGAGGTACCAGACACTTTGGGCTTGATCTTCTTGATCTCCTCCAGGTATTTAGGACAGGTTCGCTTCCAGTGTCCCTTTTCTCCGCAGTGGAAACAAATGGCCTCATCAGGGTTTGGTGACGGCACTATCATAGAACCAGCCTTGCCCTTGTTGCTAGGGTTGGTGTTGGGGTTACCAACTTGACCCTTCCCTTTGGCTTTAGGCTTCTTGGCTTTCCTTTTCTTGATTGCCCCTTCCCTGATTGCCAATACTGGAGCCGTGGAGCTGGAGTTCTTAGACTTAGACATATTTGCCTCGGCAGTTTTTAGCATGCCGTGTAACTCCATTATGGTCTTTTCCAATCCATTCATATTAAAATTCAGTGTGAACTGACTGAATGTACTGCTCAGCGAGTGTAGGATGATATCTGTAACCAATTGCTGAGCGATCGGAAATCCAAGTAGCTCCAATCTGTCAACATACGCTTTCATCTTAAGCACGTGTGCACTGACAGCGGTTCCCTCCTGCTGCTTGCAATCTAGTAGGGAGATCATAGTGTCATATCGTTCCTGTCTAGCCTGCTCTTGGAACATTTCCTTGAGCTGGTCGGCCATGTCGAACGCCCCAGCGGTCTCGAAACTCTTTTGGAGTTCCGGAACCATGGTCGCCAACATGAGACAAGCAACCTCATCCGACTGATCTTTATTGTAACACCCCAATTTTTCACACAAATTTTTTTTTTTTTTTACAAACTTTATTGTAACGTTTGAAAACAAACCATGCATTTACATTACAAACGGGGTATCACGAATTTGTTTCACAACCAAGGTTCAAACCTGTTTATCATACACTTTATACAATAACAAACGCTACGGTCCCACACCCGACTCTTCTAACGCCCTTCCGGTTTACCTGAGTACATAGCATTTAAAACAAATACGTGAGACATAATGTCTCGTGAGCATTATGGGTTTAGACCCAAAACAATTTACCAAATTATGTCAATTACTTTTTAAATTCCCAAGTTTTACATTTCCTGTGAGCGCACCCACAGGTACTCATTATTTCATGATGGTACATTCCTACGAGCGCACCCGTAGGTTTTATACGAGACGCACCCGTATAACTACTTCCCCAATAGCATGAAACGGATTCATCTATCAAGGTAAGACAACTACTTCGCGACGGGAGGTACCATCCCAGTAGTGTCTTGTTGCCACCCCTACCGCAGCAGGCCGTGGTCTTTATCCGGATACTAAAGCAACTTATCACCATGAGTCAATCACATTATTAGTCACTGTATTTCTGGTTCCATTTCTTTCACATTATAATTATACTTTCCATAATATACTCTTAAAGTCATAAACCACTTTGACTCCAAAATACTTTAAATAAAATTTATTTAGCTATGTACTCGAAAATCCACATAACACTCACCTCGGGTCAGTTAATCTTTTGCACTTCTTTTTCCTTCGCTCGGTTCACCGTATTTGAACCACCACCTATTTTTACAAGATTTACGTTTATATTCAGTTCATATATATAACAACTAACTTACAGCACAAGAGTGTCATACGATGCTACTACGGGTTATAATAAATGTATAATCATTAATAAATTCGTTTAACGATTTTCTTCCGAAATACGCGTATTCTGCTACAGTACCCCCGAGGGGTCGTATTTCAGTTCCGACTCTTTTCCATGAAATCTTAAGCCATATTAGAATTGTGTTTCAAATTTGGAGTTCATTGGACAAGTCTAGCTTAAATTTCAAAATTAAGTTTTGACAGGAATAGTACTTTTGGCCTCTGCCGCTACAGTAACTTTTCCGCAAGGTCAAATTACGGATTTGACCATTCCCGACATGTTCTTATACCATTTTAGGGTTATGGCTAAAATTTCAGGTCAATCGGACATGTCTAGCTATGGTTTCTAGCGTTTGAGTTATTTGAAAATTTTAACATTTTTGGTCCCTGTCTGGCCCTGACTGAAGGCGCACTGCGCCAGGTATGGGGCGCACTGCGCCTGGGCGCACCCCGCCCTGGTCATGGGCGCACTGCGCCTGGCGCCTGGGCAGGCTCCTGATCAGTCGCGATTTGGCACTGTAGCATGCAGTTTTGAGGCTTTAAGCTCTTATTCTAAGTCTTAATCACCTGGGGTTTGTTCTAGGACTAAAACCCTTGACTAATAACAGGTTTTTAGCCATTAAAAACACTTCAATAACTCAATTACAGAAATTAAAGTTCTTGGCTAAACTTGAAAATTCTCAAGAATAGCATTCTACTTTCATGTTTTTGAGTTAAGTTCTTAACTAATGGCTTATTGGAAGCATTAGTTACTTAACCCACATGATTTATAACTGCAATTGCAGTTTCAATTCCATCCAAAAACCCAAATGAAGAACACACCCCAAAAACTAGGTTAAAACAAAGGAATTCTTACCTTGTTTACTTTGGAATCACCAATTCCAAGGTTTGAATTCAATTCTTTGAACTTGATTTGCAGCTCTTCGTGATCGTTCGTAGCCTTCTCCAGAACTCTAGAAGCTGCTCTAACTTTCCAGTGAATGAGAACTTATCATTTTTTTCCTTATTTTATATTTATTACACTTACATTTTAGTCCCTTGGTTTCTAGCTTTTCTACAAAAATGGTCCTAAGACCATAACTTTGCAACCAAAGTTCCATTAACTCTTTTCTTAACATTGTTTTGACATTTTTGGTCATTTCTATGTCAAATGACCAATTTGCCCTTTTTGGTCATATTTCACTATTCACGCGGTAAAAACTCCAAATTTCACATAAACTTTATTTCTTATGTTATTATTTCACAAATACATATTATTTTATATATTAATCTCATAACGTGTCAAAAGACCGTTTTACCCTTTTACAACTTTTCGCCCTTTTCACCCGATTATTTTACATATTTTATTACAAGTTTTCACGGGTTCTTACATTTATGCTTTTGCCAAGCATCCCTAACAGCTCTAGTTGCATCATCAGCTGGAGCCTCAAGAAGAGCTGTGTCCAAGACCCATTCTTTCTTATCATACCGGAGGGCGATCCGAAGGGAACGCATCCAGTCCAAGTAGTTTGATCCGGTCAGCTTATCCTTAGAGAGGAGTTGTATTAGTGAGATATTTGTAGCCGAATTCGAATTTCCATTTGTGTTTGGAGCCATGAAAAGTAGATTTAATTAGTTTGATTAATCCTTAAAAAATTAATTACACAAAACAATAATTTTACTTAAGGCTAGAATCCATATTTCACTTCTGGTGGTGAAGAGGTATGTCGTAGTCACCCCCAAAAGTTATTCAGGTAGGCAATACTCTTTGCCAACTTCAATCTCTATGAAGCTTCTAGATCTTTTGGGATTCATTGAATCTGATCAATGGCATGTTTAATCCCATCATGCTCATCCTCTCTCTCGTGACGGGTATGCCGCGGATCACGAGTTTGGATGGTAAATCGACCACGAAGGACCCACGTGACACCCGGCCCATGATTCATGAGTTATCGCGAGTATCACATCATTTTGGCTGAGTCCAATCCGACGCGTTGGCCATGGCACTTCCCACGCCGGAAGGGCCCGGTTAAATGTGTGGTTCTTTGTGGGTAGCATGAGATTTACATTTTCATAAAACGGGATTTTGTTTCGTTTTTCTTAAAACATTTCAACCTTTTAATTGGCATAAGGGTCAATTTAAACTTTTAAAACCGGTTTGAAATTGCCAATTTGACTTTTGAAAAATCTATTAACTTTTAACAAATCTTTCTTACTTGTGTATTTTCAGTAATACTTTTATCTTGAAACACTGTTCTATCAAACCCTTTCGGTAACTCTACTCGATAAAATGTGACAGGCGGTGAGGGTGGTAAGCAATGAATGCTATTTAAAAACCGACCTCATTAGGAATCAAAGAGACCTCCTTCAACCTTCTACACATTTAGAGTAGGTGAGCCTAGTCACGGTCTGACCAATGTTTTTATTTTAAGTTATACATATAGATACAATTCTAATATATATATCATTTAAAATTTTAAGTATTCTTTGAAAATTATGTTTAACTATTAATTCTATTAAACACGCAAGGATGCAGTGTTAATAATTAATTTAAACAATCATCCATTAAATTTTGAAGCATTTTAAACTTTGTGTTTAGCAATTAATCATATTGAGCAAGCAAGCATTCTATGTCTATGATTAATCTAAACAATCATACAATACTAAAATCACCATTTTATAACAAGAAATCTGATTTCAGAAAAATAAAACTTCACGACCGCCGCGACGCGAAACACGAGAAAACGCGACGCGGTAATCAAAAGAAACCGATCATGACAAGAACGACGCGGCGCGGAACACTAGGAAACGCGACGCGGTAAAACCCTAATGATCGTAACTTTAGAAAAACCCGCGACGCGATATTTCAAGTTCCACGGCGCGGACGTCGATCAGATTCGATAAATCAGAAAAAAAAACGATTTTTAACAATTTTAATCGAATCAAAACAGTACAAAATCATGATAAAGCGGCTCTGATACCACTGTTGGAATACGATAACATAAAACAAACGCAGCGGAAACAAAAATCTAAATCGCATTCAACCAGAATCACAGAATCATGCACACTTTTGTAACTGTAAAATCAAGAGGGTTCAAGACATACCTTTTAAATCTCAGATCTGATTTTGTTAGGATGACGAGAGCCCAAAGTAGAACTCCTCTAATGTAATCGCACCCAAGACAACGATCCAGCACCCGTTGATGTAGTATATACCTTTGCTTGAAGTTTTAGCACGTAATACCTAGGGTTTTGAAAGAAATCGGCCGTATACCGAGGGGTGGGAGGAGGGTGACGAAAATTAGGGTTTTTGGCAGCTATACAACTCAGATCTAGGGTTGTATTTATAGTGCTCCTCATCCTTATCCCCTCCCTTGTGGATATTTCACTTTAGTCCTTTATCCTTATTAAGTTTCTAATTAATATACCTTTACTTTGGTATATTAATAAACTTAACCATTAAGTTTCTAATTAATATACCTTTACTTTGGTATATTAATAAACTTAACCCCTCAAGTTTATTTTCGATCTCTTTTAGCTAAATCGTCTCTTGCGTGTAACCCAAAAGGACCCTACTATTTATAATAATATTACCAACTTGTTATAACGATGGGCATATAACCAACACTTAGAACTGTAGAGTCAGTTGTGGTATGTATTTATTAATTAAGTAAATATATACGTGATACTTGTATAGGTGGTGCTTCAAATACTGTTGAGCACGAAAAAGGAAAAGGTGTACGAGAAGCTTAGTGATCCATAGCAAAACCAAGGTGAGTATATGTGGACTTTTTGTACATAGCAAAAATGATATTTTCAGAAAATAAGATTTCCAAATACTTTTGAATACTAAAGTTGGAAACAGTTTTAAAGTAGCTCTATACAAGGGCTAAGTGTTTTTAAGCAGATTTTAAAGTAGTGTAGTTTGTAAAGTTTCTTGAAAGAAGCTCTATATGAGAGCTAAAGATATTGAAGTTAGTTTTGAAAGTATTTTTTATTATGAGTTAAAAAGTCTATGAGTTTGAGTTTATTATGAATTGTGTCCCTTTTGACCAATTTGAGATGAAATGAAGAAAGTAATGAGATAAGAAGTAACATAAAGAAAGTAATGAGAGTTAGTTGTCCGGACTAGGATCACCCACATAATCGGGAGATCTGAAGACACTACTGGGGTGGTACCTCCCGTCGCGAAGTAGTTGTCTAGCTTAGCATAACCTTGTGCTTGGATCTGTTCCAAGTCACGAAGGGGAGACAGAGATAGCATAACCTTGCGGGTGGATCTGTTCTGTCCCGCGAAGGGGAGTTAGTAGAATGAATTAAATTAAACTAATTCATGAGTTTCAGTTGGTCACAAGAAAATAAGAAAGAAAGCAGTTTTTGAGAAAGAAAGCAGTTTTTGAGAAAGAAAACAGGTTTTGAGAAAGAAAGCAGTTTTTGAGAAAGAAAACAGTTTTTGAGAAAGAAAGCAGTTTTTGAGGTTTGAAAATAGAGAAGAAAAGAAATTTTGAGATTTGTTATCAAAATAAGTTTTAAGTAGTTTACTTGTTAATATTTCAAGTTTTGAGCAGAAAAGTTTTGGACCTAAAACCCATATTACTCACGAGGCTTTATGTCTCACGGATTGTTTTTAAAATGCTATGTACTTAGGTGAGATGAGCAGGAGCTGGAGTTGGGACCTATGTGTATAATACAGATAAGTTTAAATTATGGCTTTTGAGTTCAGTCTGTAATTACCCCTTGAGAATAAATTTGTAAAAAAAAGTAAGTTACTTTTTGATAGTCACGCGTTGTAAAATATTTTGTAATATAAACTGTATTAAATTATGGTTTGAGAAAGGGGTGTTACATTTCACATAACACAATAGTTGGAATGAGAAATGTTTTATTCATGAAAATTGGTCTCTTTTACAAGTTTTTACAATTTAACTTTTGTTCAAACTAAACAAAAAATTTCGTAGGTTCATATTCATGTAATATTTAGTAGTTTACTCTCCATATTTGATGTTGTTATTGAAGAAAAAAAATATAAAAACTAATAAATGTATAAACTGACATAAAGAGATTTATAAAAAATATATTAAACTAACATAAAAAAAGAATAAATTCATTTATAAAAACTCACATATATAAAATATATACTAGGTGAATTGTTGGAATATAATACAAGTTTCATATAAAATAAAACAGTAACAAGATTAATAAGAAAACGCATAAGGAAAATGGTTACACCATATGTGCTATGACTTTTGGATACTAGTTGAATGTTTATATTTTTGGATACTAGTTGGGTATGCCGTAATTGACGTAATTAAAGTACTGTGACTTTTGGGTAAAAAAAAGGATATATTTATAAAAGTTTTTATATTTTAATATTATATTCAATTAAGTTTTAATTGTTTTTCTTTATTCAATTAAGCTTGATATTTTATTGAATGTTTATATTTTTAGATACTAGTTGGGTATGCCGTTTTTATATTTTTATAACCGATTATTTATAGAATATAAATACTTAATTGAATGAAAACTTAATATTCAACTCTAAAATGTTTAAAATGTCCAAATGTAATGACTTTAATGAATATTTTCTTTTTATATATAACTAAAAATGTAAATATTTAACAAAATGTTGAGCTTAATTGAATAAAAAAACAATTTTGGCTTAATCGAATATACGGTCAAAATGTAAAGACTTTCTGAATATATCCTAAAAATAAAATTATGGTATTGACCAAAAACAACATATAAAGATGTAGACAAAGTGTAACAGAAAGAACATAAGACAAAACTATTATCAGGCCCTCCAGTGTGGTGAGGGAGAAATCTGCGAGGAGGTGAGTGGAAGCACGAAGAACACCGCCACCACCTCCCTTTCATGAAGTGACCCAACAAAAACAACCTCGCATGGGAAATTCTCGTCATATGAGGAAATGGCTCCAAGAGCTATATAGTCGTTAACTTTGAAAAAAATTACTCCATTTTTTCACCTATAAATACATACATACACCACAAGTTTTTACAACACACACACACACACACACACACATATATATATATATATATATATATATATATATATATATATATATATATATATATATATATATATATATATATATATATATATATATATATAAAATACACTTTCAAATATTGTCAAACACAAATGGATCATGTCCAATTTATTTTATTCGATTTGGCTTCGTCGTTGGATGATGATTTGTTGTTGCAATCGACAATGCACGTCGTTGCACTAGTCCAAGAAATTGTCAATATAATAGCCGACACTTTGTAAAGTTCCAAAAGTGAACGAAGGTTCACAAAAAGAGCTGCAATAAACAGAGATCGTGAGGCTGCACACGATCTCCTTGTACGCGACTATTTCACGGAATATGCGTTATACACGGCGATCCAGTTCTGGCGAAGGTTCTGGATGAGCAATCAACTTTTTGAGTGTATACTTCGTGACTTGAATGAAAGCAACCCATTTTTTCAATTAAAATGGGATGCAAGGGGTTTCACGCTGGAACAAAAATACACCGTTGCAGTCCTTCAAATTGCAACCGACATCACATTTGATTTATGGGATGAGTACTTCAAAATGTCGGACCAGATCGTTAGGGAAAGTGTTTATGAGTTTGCTAGTACTATCATCCAAATTTACGTTAAAAAATATTTGCATGAATCAATATTTAATGACATTCAAATGTTGTACGCCGCACATGAAATCAAACATGGTTTTTCCTGAATGCTTGGAAGTGTCAATTTGTGCATTAGGAGTGGGCTGTACATCCTAATGCATGACATGGCCAATTTACACGAGGCGATCATCGACACCCTTTCATAATCATTGAGACAATGACGTCTCAGAATTTATAGATTTGGCATGCGTTTTTTGGTGTTGCGGGTGCAAAACAACGACCTCAACGTTTTTGACCTGTCACCTATATTTAATGACATTTATAGAGACGTTACCCATTTGTGTCCATTTTAGGTTAACGGATCGCAATTTAAACACGGGTATTATCTAGATGATGGCATATATCGTGATTATTCAGTGTTTGTCAAGTCATTTGCATCCCTAATGGATCAAAAACGACGAATGTTCAAGATTGCACAAGAAGTGGCTAGAAAGGATGTTGGACGAGCGTCTAGTGTTCTTAGGCAGCGCTTTCACATTATCAAATACACGACACGGGCTTGGGATCCATGAAAAATAAGAAAACTGATGTACACATGCATTATATTACATAATATGATTTTGGAGGATGAAGACAAAACGATATGTTCGTGTGATCCGAACGAAATTGTACAATCCTACCGGCCGGAACCAATTGCTTCGCCGTAATATCTAGCAAATAGAAGATAAATGCAAAGCAAAGAAACACATAACAACTTTCGTATGGATTTGATCGAATATATCTATATGGTTAATTTACAACAGTCGGAAGTGTCCGACGACGACGAAGAAGAATAAGATTGATGCTATTAATTTTTTATTATTACGTAAATTTTATTTTATTTAAATTAAGTTAATGTAATTTTAAAGTTATTAGGTTTTAATTTATCTGTTTAATGGAATATTTTATTTTGAAATGAATTTGTTTATTTTAGTTTAAAATTATTTTTTAACTTAAAAGGTGATGGGAAGTGAAAGATAATAAGGGGTGATTATTTTTAGGAGTAAAAGAATGAGTGATAGTGTCAACTGGACGGTGATGTAACAAAGAAAAAATAAAGAGAAACAAGAGTTCACACCTTAACCTCAAAAGATGATCGATTAATCATACAATTTGTTTGTCATAACTTTAAACATAAGAGTAATGTTTTATAGAATTATGAGTCCTTTTAAGTTATTTAATAATATGGTAGTTCTACAAAAAATTTAGATGTCAACATGATTAGCTTGAAAAATCTAAATAACATATGGTCCAGAACATATACCCCTACAAATATCATTTAAAAACTTTTAAAATATGTAACATTAAGATACCATTACTAAATAAACATAGATATAAATTCCATTTATTTACATGGGGCACGTGACCAATTTATTGAGCCCACCTTAACTACTACTATTAATAATCTTAAAGAAAATCAAATGCATCATTAAACTTCTACTCACCGAATCTAAATGATTTTGAAATTCTACCTTCCAGATCAATTGTTTTCTAGAACATCGTTATCTTTCGATACATCATTTATTGGTATTTTTTTTAATATATAATTTGTTTTTTAGGTTATTTATTTTTTTTAATTGTATTCAAAGGTCATTAAACTTTTTTTTATGTTCACACTATACCATTAGAGTAAATTTTAATCGGATAAGCGGTTACTGAATATGACGTGTTGTCTATTGTGACCTTCAATATAACATAATTTATTTATTTAGTCCACTCTGACATTGATATGGAACTCATAATGACATCGAGTTTGACAAAATTATTCGATTGAGATGTCATTAATGGTGTAATGAAAACACAGAAAAAAATTAGTGACATATTGAATATAATTAAAAGATAAGTGACCTAAATAATATATTATATATTATTCGCTACAATTTTATGACATTATCCATATTCTAAAAAAGACACTAAGTTTTTAAAAAGTTTGATAATATATTATGTATTATTCGTTACAATTTTATGACATTATCCATATTCTAAAAAAGACACTAAGTTTTTAAAAAGTTCGATTTTGACATTGTGTTATTTCTTTTTCTAATTAAATCACTAAGTTTTCAATTTTTTTCAATTAAGTCACTATATTTTCAATTTTGTTCGAATGTTGACAATTTGACTAGTCAACTCGGTTGTCAGTTGACATTGCATAGTGACGTGTCAGTCTTTGATAATATGATGCTGATGTGGCGCTTTGGTGTCAAAATTGAAACAAAATTGAAAATATAGTGAGTTAATTGGAAAAAATTGAAAACATAGTGACGTAATTAAAAAATTGAAAACTTAGTGACTTAATTGAAAAAAATAATAGAGTGTCAAAGTCGATTTTTTTTAAAACTTAGTGTCTTTTTTGAAATTTGCCAAAAAACTAATTAAAAGCATTTCAAAATATTAAATTGATAAGAAGTAGAAAAATAAATAAAATATGAATAATGAGTCGTTTGTCGAAATGGTGAAATACAAGTTGTAATTGGAATATTTATAATAACCAAAGGGTTAGGGCATAAGTAAAAGAACATTTATGCCAAGATTATTGAAAATAATTTAATTTACAAGACTAATAAAACATCGAGGGAGTAAATTGGAGATTTCATAAATCTATAATGAAAAAAATAAAACAATTGTTAAATATGATTAATGCAAGGAAGATCAAGGACTAAAAGTGTATCTTTAGATTTAAGTTTTAAAAATAAAGTTTTCATATGTAACTCTTCACAGCTACGTGTACACCTGTGTTCCCGATCTCTACGGATTTGATATGGACGTCTTGAGGAAATATATTCATAAACGTTACGTTACTTTGAAACGCTTTTAATTAGTTTTTAGACAAACTTTAAAAAAGACATTAAGTTTTCACAAAATTACGATTTTAACACTCACGGTCTCATGAAATCCTCATGGTCTCATGAAATCCTCTATGTCTCAAATAAACTCAACTATATATATATATATATATATATATATATATATATATATATATATATATATATATATATATATATATATATATATATATATATATATATATATATATATATATATATATATATTGTGTGTGTATGGATAGGTTCAACACAAAACCAATTTATACCGGCTAACCATAGAAACATGTGAAAATTGTCCATGTTCATTTATGAACATATGTAATTTTCATGTTCACAGACGAACATGTTCATTTATGAACATATGTAATTTTCATGTTCACAGACGAACATGTTCATAAATGAACATATGTTCATAAGTGAACATGAACAAATTTTATGTGGTTTTATGGTTAGCTGATATAATTTAGTTCTATATTGAACATGTATATATATATATATATATATATATATATATATATATATATATATATATATATATATATATATATATATATATATATATATATATATATATATATATATATATATAGAAAGAGAGAGAGAGTTAGGTTCTATTGAGAAATCAAAAAACCATGAGATCGTGAGAACCAAATCTGGTTCGTTAGATCAGAAAAATAAATGGCTAAGATGAATTATGACATTTTTGTAATTAAGTGGAAATAAAAAGGTTTTTTTCTATCTTTTAATTTCGATTAGGGGTATGATTGGTATCAAATTAGAGTCGAGCAACTAGTCACCAAATTTACGCCCCTAAAATCACGTAACTGTCATTCTCTCTCTTTATGTCTCTATCTCTCTCCTCTAAACCTAAAATCAGTTACAATTATCTCAAAAAAATTGCCTCCGGTGAGACATTCTTTGAGCCGGCGACACCCAATGCCAAACCTAAACGACGACGCCAACCTTGCCATCGTAAGATACTGTATTCACTCAAGGGAAGAGAGGATCGGAGCTGGCCTACTGTCGGTGGATGTGGACATTGTTATCGGATTCGCACGAAGATGTATCATCGCCTTCGCCTTCTCGTAGTCGTCGGTATCCATGGCCGTCGTCGTGGTCTTCCTCAACGCCTGCCCTAGCCGTTTCTCTCCTTCCTCATCTCCCTTCGATCACCGACCCAATCACCGGAATAACCAACCCGCCGCCGCCGTTGACTTAAGCTGCGGTCCTCCCGCTTTCTCACTTCTTCCTCGTCCGCTCCCTTTCTCCGCCTTCCTGATTCGAGTTCTGAAATAGAAAACGTGAAAGGGGAATCGAGGGGCAAGAAATTTCACGCAAAATCGAGTTCAAGATCTTTGTTCCAATTAGTCGATTTGCTGGTTCGAGTTCAATATCTTTTTTCCAATTAGTCGATTTGAGGTTTAAATGCATACACATGTTTCTTGCTATCATTAGAAATAAACTGAAAGCGGGTTGCTAATAAGTCAGTAAGACAGTAAGCATGTGTTTTACCCTGTGAAAATGAGAGAATAATATGGTGAGCAATTTGGCATAAGCTTCGGACACAATGGAAGTGGCTACATTGTTTACATTTTCATTTGAACCAATAGAACCTTCAAGCCAAAGAGTTGGATTTCTTAATGCTTTGGTACTATCGAGCTCATTAGCAAATTCACGAGCCTGAAATAATATTGAGACTTTGTATTTTGTAATATATATTTAAAATTTTTCTTAGTAATCATACTAATTAGTTGGGCTTACCTCGCACATTAAATCAGATTAAGGGGGCTATAATTAACTTTCCTTAACGGACCCAAACAATTTTTGTCTAGATTTGACAAATAATTAACAGATAGAAGTTTATGTGACATAAGTTAATAAAATAACAGTGTAATCATTTTTTTCTGTATGTTAATTAACCTTTAAGTGTTGCAACATGCGACCATAAGTCGTGCATTTAAATCTGAAACACGTATGATCTGGCCTTTTTAGTTGTCATTGTTTGTAAAGGAAAAACATAATTTTTTTAAAATTGACATAAAAATGAAGAAAATGTGAGTAGAAAAAAAAAAAAGTAGGATGCTCGAAAACTCAAATAAATGAAAATGTGCCGCTATTTTTTCTGTTTAACCGAACAATTATTACTGGTAACAAAACTAAAAAAACAAATTTTAATAGAAGGTCGGTTATATTAACTCACATAAAATTGATCCTATATAATTTTGATAGCAAGAAACATGTGTAGTCGATTTGCAGGTTCGAGTTCAATATCTTTGTTAATTACATGTTTAAATCTGCATCAAGTCATCAGAACTCATCATTTTTCTGCTATAAAATCTTGATTTACAATTAGGTGTGCATCAGAATTTTACCAATTTCTGAGTTTTTTTGGTGTATTGATTTAGTTTTTCATGCCTGAGTTTTTTTTTTTTTGTTGCAGCTGGTCTGAGTTCTTGCTGGTTTCATATCAAATTTCGGGTTATTACTAGATTTATACCTGTGCATCAGGTTCCAATAGGTCTTTACATATTGACATGTGCACAACTCATCATTTTTCTGGTTTAAAATCTTTATTTACAATTAGGTGTACACATGCACATTTGTGTACATATACATATGCACATATGTGCATATGTACATATGTGGATATTTTCATATGTGCACATATGTATGTGTGCGATAACTTGTTTATATTCATTTATGTTAATTGTTTATATCCATGTTTTTGCATTTTTGTAAAGGTATACATGTGCATAAATGTGCACATACACACATGCACATATGTGGATTTGGACATATGTGTGCATATTTGCCTATATACATACATATATGTGCCTATGTGCATATGTGTATATCTACATACACGTATGTGCATACACTTATGTGCATAAATGCATATGTGCATATGTACATAAATGCATATGGACATAAATGCATATATGCAATAACGTGTGTATATGTGTATAAATATGCATATGTCTGTTCAAATGTGAGTATATATGCAAAACATATATGCATATGTGTATTAAACGTATGTGCACATATGCATATGTATATCAATTTGTTCATGTACACATGTATACATATTTTGCATATATATACATAACTAGATGTGCATTTGTTCATATACGTATATGCATGTATGTATTTATTTTAATGTTTTTGAATATATATTTATATCAATTTTTATTAACGTTCTCGCAGATTTTGAAGAATTTATCCAGCAAATTGAATGAGTGAAAACTGAAAAATGAAGATATCATGAATTATCGTTGTATTTTGTATATTTTTTGTATGTAACGTTCAAAACAGTTGTATATTATTGTTTCTAATAAATTGGTAGTATGATATCCGAATATTATGAAATACGAATATTTTTTGTGTGTTTTTTATGAAATGTTATTAAATGTGCATGTATGCATCCCTGAAAAATGTAATGTAAAAAGTTAAATATGCATTTATGCATTCTACTAAAAAAATGCACTACTCAAAAATTTGATTATGCATATATGCATTCTATTATAAAAAACACCTGCGAACATGTATATATGCACATGCAAATAAAAAAAATCATGTCTTTTAAATTCCAAAAATCTAATTAAAAAAATAAAATTTTATTTTTTTCAAATTCCAAAAAAAAATATGATTTTAAAAAAACGAAAATTTGATTTTTTTTTTAAATTTGAAAATTCAAATCTAATAGGCTTGATTTTTGGAATGATTATTTTGTTGCCAAAAATAAAAAAATCAGAATTAAATGAGAGTTTTGGTAAATGACTATCATGCCCTTTTATGATCTAACCAATCAGAATAAGTTCTCAAGATCTCATGAATATTTGAGTTCTCAATAAAACCTAACCCTATATATATATATATATATATATATATATATATATATATATATATATATATATATATATATATATATATATATATTATATTATATATATATATATATATATATATATATATATATATATATATATATATATATATATATATATATATATCACTTGGATAATAGTTGAATTTCTATCGTCAAGTTTTTATCTATATGTGTATATGTTTTAGCTCGTGGGAAATCTTTTTATTGATTAAAAACTCCTATTTTGTTGTAAACTAGGAGTTATCCCTCGTGCCTTGCGACGGGACTTGTAACATATTTTGTAGAAACAGTTGAATTTGGAAAATAAATTTCATATCGTACAATGCTATGGAAAAGTTTGTTTATAAAATAGACATGATATTATAAAAACAAATATTTAGAAAATAAATTGTCACATATTTTGTAGAAACGGTGAAATTGAAAAAATCATGTATAAAAATGAAGTAAAACGATTATACAAAAATAATATCATAAAAAACTTGTAAAAATATATAAAAGAAGTTGTAAAAATTAATGTTTAAAAAATACAAAGAGAACCTAAAAGAATGAGTAAGAGAAAATTTATAAAAAACATTTGAATCAAATTTATAATAAAAAAATTATTT
The DNA here is from genome assembly GCA_023525715.1 of Cichorium intybus. Taxonomy (NCBI): domain Eukaryota; kingdom Viridiplantae; phylum Streptophyta; class Magnoliopsida; order Asterales; family Asteraceae; genus Cichorium; species Cichorium intybus. Next base: position 138,529,900 of record CM042010.1, read on the forward strand.
GGGATAAATTTGAAAAGTAGTAAAGTTAAAGGGAAAAAAGAAATATAATAAGACTTAAAAACATAAAGTAATTAATTAAATGACGATTTAGATTATATTTAATATTAGAATGACCTAAAGTGTCAAACTATTATAGTCAAAGGTTTATTTGAGGTTCTTAGCAAAATTTGCATATGGAGTAAAAAAAAGAGCACCGGGTTTCAAACCCATGTCCTTTTGGTATTGAACAATTCGTCTAACCATTCCACCACTTTATGTTTTTTATATACGAATTGGCAAACGATGTTTAAAATAATTTTCTTTGAAAAAGGTTGATGTGACATTATCTATAATAACTCGATTTTGACAAATGTTATATATTAAATAGGCTCAATATTTCAATAAAAATGTCATAAAACACTGTAACGTGAGATTTTAGATTAACGATAAAAAAATATGAATATAAAGGTAATCATTGTATTTGTCAATTTATCAAGAAGTGGTCATTTTTTAAAGCTTTTCTATTTTTGTTATTCATTTTTATATAATGAATCATTTATTCACAATACATATTTATATCAGGTTACAAATGGGAAACAATTATATAACCATGCATATATTTAGGCCTACTACTATACGCTGGGAAATATCGGATATGTAGCAAGTTCAAGAGCCCATCGTACGACTATAAATGGGCTTAAACTTACATTTTATGTCAAAAGATAAATAAGTCGGTTGGCGACTAGAGGTGCACAAAAGCTGGTTTTTTAAAAACCGCTTTTCTCAAAAACCGGTTTGGGTCCAATCGGTTTCGGTTATAACTGTTCCGGTTTTGATCTTTTTTTTTTAAATGAAATTAAGTTTTAGACCGGTTTTTTCGGTTTTTAAACCAGTTCGGTTCGGTTAACCGGAACAAAAACCGAGGTTAAAAAAACGGGTCGGTTTGAGATAGAAAACCGGTTCCGATTTTTTTTCCGGTTTTTAGAAAAACCGGTTGTTGATGTGCACCTCTAGTTGCGTTATCTTTTTTGTTTGTTGAGATCGACTGTTGTAACAACTTTTTACAGCCACTTTTAGCTCATGTTGAAATCAATGGGGTGAAATCCGTCGATACTAAATTCACATCCAAGTGATCGAGAATGTAGATATTATTATAATATAGAATGTTTCATATTGTTTGATGATTATAATGAATCTCATATAAATAAGGTTATAAAATGGGTTTTTGATCTAACGTAAACTCTAATGGCTAACCTAAACCTTAATAGATATTAACCCTCATCACTAACATCCCCTCGCAGTTTGATCGGGTGGAGACGATTAAACTGGAAAAATAACCAAAAGAACAAAACATAAAAAAAACATAGATGAAGACAACGACAGTGGCGGTGGCAGAGCTTTGACGATGACGGCTAATCATGATTGTTCGTTGGAGAAGAAGAGAGAAAAAGCGGCGGCTAGAGGCGGTTCCGTTGTAGAAGAAGATAGAGTCGGTGACGGCGACAACGATCGTGGAGTCGCCGGCAGAGGAGTCCGGAGAAAGGCAGCGAGCAAGAGAGAGATGGCTCGAGCTGCGGCGGACAGAGCCGATTCCGGTGAGATCGGCGACTGCAGCGTGGAAAGAGAGAGAGCGAAACGACTGTATATCAGATACTGCCCAGCAGAGAAGAAGAGGTCATCCAATGAGAGGGGCCGTAGCAGACGAGGCAGTAGAAGCAGCCGATGACGAAGCTCTGGTTTGGTGCCGGCAGCTGTATTATTATTTATGAGAATAAATAGAAAAAGGAAAAATATTAAGCATAAAAAGGCACCTCTGACGACTATTAGAGAAAGTCGTCGCAGGTGGAGGTCGGCGGCGGCGGATTGTGGTCAACAGTACGGTTTTAACCTAGAGCTCTGATACCATATTATAATATTGAATGCTTTGATGGATAATAATAATGAGGGTTTAACCTCATATAAATAGAGATACAAAATGAGTTAATGGCCTAACATAAACCCTAATGGGTATTAGTGTAACCCTAATACCTAACATCACCACGAAGTTTGATTGAAGGAGACGATTAAACTGAGAAAATAAACAAAACATAAAAAAACATAATTGAAAAGCAGCGGCAGCGGTAATGACAGAGTTTTGACGATGGCGGCTAACAATGACTGCTCATCGGATAAGAAGAAAGGAGGAGCGGCGGCCAGAGGCTGTTTCACTGACGAAGAAGAGAGAGTTGTGACAGCGATTATGGAGTCGATGGCAGAGGAGTCCGGAGAAAGGCAGCGAGCAAAGAGAGAGGGCTCGAGCTACAGCAGACAGAGCCAATCGACGACTGCAATGTTGTTAGACGAAGAGAGACGACTGCAAATCAGAGGCTGCCCGACGAAGAATGTCCAGAGGAGAAGAGGCCATCAAAGGAGATGGGTCATAGCAAACGAGGCAGTAGAAGAAGCCGATGACAGAGCTCTAGCTTGACGCCGGCGGCTGTATTATTATTTATGAGAAGAAAGAGGAAAGGGAAAAATATTGAAGGCACCTCTAACGAATAGAAGGTCGCCGGAGGTGGCTGTCGGCATCGGTGGGTTGTGGTCAGCAATAAGGTTTTAACCTAGAGCTCTGATACCATGTTATAATATAAAATTGTTTGATGATTATAATGAGGGTTTAACCTGATATAAATAAGGTTATAAAATGGGCTTTTGACCTAACCTAAACCCTAATGGGTATTAACCATAATCACTAATAGATATGTACCGAAGCTTATTTTTCATCGAGGAAATCGATATGAGATTTCTATAATATCTTGGTTAGGATGTGGGTAGTAAATGCTCTATGTACTATTTAGTCATTTAGTGCAATCATACTAAAAAATTTCTTTCTATCATATTTTGTTATATTTGTAACCAAGAGTTCATATGTCATCATAAATTTTAATATCGACATTAAGATAATTATCAGTGGTGGATCAATCAAGTATAATATTTCTATAAAATATAAAAATAAGACAATCGATCATATAATATAGTCATTTAAGAATTAAATGAAATAATATACGTAATCATAAATGAAAACAGGATGTCGGTAGTCACATAGTTAAGTTATATGCCCGAAATCGACTATATTGGTAAATTATACTTATTAGCTTATGCTTTTTCCAAAATGAAGTTTTAAAAAAGTGTGGTGTTCATAAGCAAGGAGAAAGTAATTATCAAAAGCTTAATGTTGGTTCTCATTTGTGTCATTTATGTCATGGAGAATTTCCAAGATGTCAAACATTTCTTCTTTGATTGTCGGTTTTCCAGCAAGGTGTGACAAAGAATTAGCAAGAGGTCGGGCTTTTTTCCCCAGGCTCCTTCAAGTGTAGATGATCTATTTATGATGCTTAATGGGAGTGTTGTTAATGGTGATTACAACAGATTGAAATGTGGCATTGCTTATTCTACCCTGTGGACTATATGGAAAGCTAGGAACAATTTACTGTTTAAAAATATTGTTTTGTGCCTGATCAAAACGGCGGACGATGTGCAGTGTATTTCGTATAATTGGTGCAAGAATAGAGCTAAAATAGGTAGATTTACTTGGAATGTTTGGTGTAGTTCTCCTTATGACTGTATTATGTAACTTTCTTTGCCTATAGTGTCTTGCTAGATGGCTTTTGTTTTTATATATGGTAGTCGTTTTAAAAAAAGCTTATTATCTGAGTCGGTAAGTTTTTTTTTTTTTATTTTATTCTCATATCCAAACATTTAACATTGCTTATTACCAATGTCAAACTACAATAAGTCAATAAACACTTAAAATAAACAATCCCAAAGTCTTAACATGAGTTTATTATTGGTTGTAGATATGGCTCGTATCACACTTCATATGAAGATCTCGATATGTATTTTTTTGGATATGCGTTATGTTTTCACGACATTGTCGTGTGTGATATATATTGGTACACAATCATATAATTTGCCAAGAGGATAGGATAGTGATATGACTACTTTCATACATGATACAACTGGCATACACTATTTAGTATGGTGATGATCATACATGAGTTTTAAAGGAAAGCTAGGAAAGTAAAGACGAGAACTTCTTGAATGTCAATGGTTATTTGTGAAGCACGCAATGTACGTACCAAGTGAATAGCACTAGGATAAGAGAAGTAGTCAAAATGCTCGTATACAGACTAATGTGATGATGAA